>OY812998.1:104281914-104606914 GCA_963681545.1 Germaria angustata
ACTCACACACACACACACACGCAATTAATTAATAAAAAAAATTTTTTACAATTCTGTCATAATTCCCAAAACGAAGAAATGAAAAAATAAAACAAAAGAGAGACTAAATTGCATTTTAAAAATACACAAACTACGAAATTTTTAAAACTAAATTCAATGAACAATAATTTTAAATAATTTTTTTTTACAACAAAACCAACAATTATGCCATGAAAGTAGGAAACTTACAAGAGACGAATATTTAAAAAATAAATGAAAGAAAAGAAGAGCTTTTTTAGTACCACAAAACTCTGCATACGGAAGACATTTCGCTCCTTTAAAGCAACATAGACCTATCTCCAAAAATAATGAATTTGGCAAAAATGCGATTAAAGTTTTCATAGTTTAAGCTTCCACATCCAAACTTTTTGGTATAACCTCGCTTTAGCTTTAAATGTAATTCTGATTTTTTATACATATAAAAAGGAAAATGAGTAACACTTCTTGAGTGATTAAAAATATTTTGAATTTTTGAGATATGACTATGTTGCATTTAAGAATAGTTTAATTTATAAAGGCCAATTCAACACTTTTTGGCAGAATATTTGGTTTAGCTTCGGATACGATTCTGATTATTTGTATGGGTATAAAGAGGATACTGAGGCATACTTTTTCATAAATACTTCAAAAAATTTTATTCTTGAGATATGCTGTTGTTACATTAAAGACGTAAATTGTTTATGAATATTTTTGGAAAATTCAAATATAGTTTCTGTTTTTTTTCCAAATAGATTTTACAACCACAATATTATGCATGCATGTGGCATGCAAAGTGTTTGGCAACATACGAGCCAATTGTTGCACTTCTAAGCCAGCGGTTTAAATGAATAATATTTTAATATTTTTGAAGTATTTAAAATTTGTGAAATAATTAATGTAATAATTTGTTGCATTTCAGTAGTTTTATTTGTTGTCACACACACACACAATCAACAGATTTGATCAGGATGCTGTGAACACACAACTACAACAGTCAGTGCTGACAATGCTAATCTTTACGTTCGTTGCTTTAAATTAAGACACCTGCAATTTGAACAAGCGCAACAAAGGCGACAGGTCCAGGTCCAGGTTTCATCCTACTTTTATCTTCTATACCAAAATGTGTGCAAAAAAATCAAGTTCGAAATTCTACAGAATACAAGACGAGAACAATCAATCAACAAAGCAAATTTAAATTCGCAAGAGCTAAAAAAATTAATAAGAGGAAATTTGGAGGAGAAAAGTTAGCAGGAATAATCACTATTGGTTGCAGACTACCCTTGTAAACCTTGTAAATCTTTTTTTTTTTTTTTCATATCAAGTTACAGGCTGTTAAGACACTGTACACATTTTTATACGACACACATTCTCCTCTTCTAAAGAGAAAATTAGAAACAAAATTCAGAAACGTTGCAAAACGCTTTATTTAGCAATTAATTTAATTTCAGATTTATGCGGCTAACGAAGCAGAACAAGAAAACTTATCATTAGAATCAACGTTTAAGGCCTTTGTGTTCCATAGACGCAAATTTTCTTGTAAATTCGAATTTCCAATTCTCTTGTAGGCAAATATACTCGTATGTATGAATACGCTTTTTTAAACTTTTCTTTCCCAAATATACAACTATTCCTTCAATTCCTTGAACGGTAAAAATGATCATTTAATTCATTCAAATTTCCAATATCTTTCACAATACCAACAACCACAAATAAAGTCTTCTTTGAAAAGAAATTAAGAACAAAAGAAAAGGCCAATAGTATTGTTTTGGCTGTTCATTTTAGCGGATTTTTGTTTGTGTTGCTTGTAATATACTCTTGTTTTATATTTTAGTTGCTGATGCCTGATGCTGCTGCTGCTTAATCACCAAAATATTTTCCTTAAGATGATGAGAGATGGCCGCTGCTTGTGCCTGGCCGCCACCTAACAGCAATATCTTGGCCAAATCATCTAAAACATCTCTTGAGTGGTATTATTATGAATAATTATTATACTTTTGATGTTTCTATTTTCAACATTCTGTTGCAACATTTCAAAGGTACACCAGACGCAAGTACTCCTACAAGTATTTTCATTTCTTTCTCTGGCCAACACACTTTAAGGCCATAGAAAACCAGAAGCTTTTACTTAGCGTAAGTTAAGTAAATATCCATAGAGGATGATGGATATAAAAAAAGACAAATCGGTGAATAATATTGACCTAAAGCGATTTGAAATTGTGTATATTGTGGCATTTTATCATAAAAATAATATGTTGCAATAGCGAAGACAAGTGGTGATTTTTTTACTTCACAGCAGCTTCTCGTCACTTCAAAGTTCAGTTACAAATAAGATGCTTTGGTTTATATCTACATTAGGGTGGGCCAAGAAATTATGGTATTTAAAGGTCCCATATGCTGAGAAAGATATTTTCCCAATTTTAAAAGGTGTCGATGATGGCCACTTGAAATTTTTCATTTAAATAACAAGCAAGAAAACTGTTTATTTATTTATTTATTTATTGTTATTATTCTTCTATTTTATTAACGAGCTTTAGGTTTTTTAATAAAAAAAAACAAATTCATATTATTTCAATATTTCGACGCCTTTTCGGGCGTCTTTTTCAGGAAAAACTTAAAAAAAAATAAGTTTATTTTTTATAAAAAGACAAAGATCGTTAATAAAATAAAAGATATATTTAAAAAAGGTCGAAAATATTGTTAATTTATTATTATTATTATTATTTTATATTTAAAATCTAATAATTTTGAAATAAAAATTTATTCCGTGTGTATTCTTGTAAAAAAAATTAGTTTTACTTTATTATTTCTTCAGGAAAAATTAAAAAAAATAATAATAATAAAATGAATTTGTTTTTTATAAAAAGACATAAAGATCGTTAATAAAATAAAAGATATATTTAAAAAAGTCGAAAATATTGTTAATTTATTATTGTTATATTATTATTATTATTATTATTATTATTATTTTCATTAAAATCTAATAATTTTGAAATAAAAATTTATTCCATGTATATATTCTTGTAAAACAAATTAGTTTTACTTCAATATTTCTTCAGGAAAAATAAAAAAATAATAATAAAATATTTTTTTTATAAAAAGACCTAAAGCTTGTTAATAAAATTTTTATTAAATAAGGTCAAAAAATAGTGTTTTTTTTCTTCATTAATATCTAATAATTTTTGAACCGTTTGAGATAAAAATTTAATCCATGTATATTCTTATAATTTTAATTGTCGACGTCAATATATTGGCAATTATGATATTGTTTTCGACAACAATTAAATATTATTGATCGGTTATTACTAAATATGGCGGATGGCCGTCTGTAATTGTAAATTGCTGTCCACAACGAGCACCGAACAGTCTTTTTTTTCTATCGACTTGATTTGACAATTATGACAATTTGAATAAGGGGGATTAAATTCCCTTAGGAAAATGAAAGAATAAATTTTTTAGTACAAAAAAATTCCATATTTATTTTTAACGATAAAGTCGTACGTTGGACAAAGTGTATAAAACTTAAAGGACACTATGTTAAAAAATAAAATGATTTTTTTTTATCCAAAAACCCTTTTCATTCAAAAAGTTACAATTATTTCTATTGGCTTTTTCTAAAATTTAATTTTTTGTTTTTCAATAAATGCAAAGAATCCTGTAAGGAAGTTATATACATATTTTTTTTAATTAGACTTTTTAATACATTAATCAATACCTCTTATTATGATTGTCATGTCGACGTCGATAGTAAAAAAAGAAAACAGAAGTTCTGTATTCGTTATAGGCCATGATTAACGAATATTGATGGCCACTTGTAATTTTATAAGCCATAGTGGTAGTAATATCCTATAAATAGTTCTCGATAACAATCCCACAATTGCCAATATATTGATGTCGACTTGCTGTGACGCCGACGACAATCATAACAAGGGCAAATATAATTTTATACTTCCATATGCTGCCTAAGCTTTTTTTTTTCTTCAAATTATCAATTTTGTTTGAAATTGAAAAAGTTTCAAAAATGCATGATAATGCATGAAATTTAAATACACTTCATTTGAAAATTGTTAGGAATTTCTATCGATATCGGGCGGCCGTAAACGTTCAGCTTTCAAGGAGCACGAAGGTTGCTTGCATCAATAAAACGAATCAAGAAAAAGAAAGAAATATACAAAATAAATTAATTGTAAAGATATTATGATTTATAATGACAGACAATGAAAGATGTTTAAAACTCCAAGATTAGACTATAACTCACTTTCCATTCTTAAGATAAAAAGATTACATAGAGTATTTAATTTCTATAAAAAAAGCGCAATATGCAACGAAATAAAAACATTCATTCATACAAAACTAAACCGCACAGCTGCGTTCAAAATCAGTGACGACGAATGAGGAGACTTTTAAATACTAATGCTACGATTTGGTTGGTACACATGTGATCATTTGATAAGAGGAAAAAGGAATAAGCCAACTGCCAAGACTTGCAACACAGAGCTTTTGTAAAGATTTAAATTGTAAACTAAATAAATACGAGTGTTTCTTCTGTATGGATTTTGTTTGTACGCAATCAAAAGATTTTAATCAAGTGTGAATTTGTTTTTGGAGTAGAAGTAGTAGAAAACATGATTTAAGATACAAATGAAGTGGGTCGCCGTAAAGAAATTATTACAAGCGGAATGAGTTTTGTGGCAGAAATTACTACAGCAGCGATTTATTAGCCTGCTGTGGCTCGACGCACGAGTTGATAAAGAATACCCAGTCATTGTTTTTCTTGAGCAGGGTATAAGAAATAAACAATATTTAAGACTAAATTTTTAATTTTCTAATGAAAAATGTAACGTGAGAGTTGGAATATTGTGTTGATCGTGTTGTAGGCACTATTTTGTTTTGGTTTTTATATGAGAAATAAAACATACATAATTTGAGATTGAAAGAAAAAAAGTTTTACAGGAACTTGAGGTGGGAACAGCAAATTTTTCCATCTCACTACACGAGACTAGTTCTTACACATGCCTCCAAAAGAGCATAATTGAGCAATAAATTAATTTCTTCATTCTTCAGTTTTTTGTGATTTAGCAAATAGTAAAATTTTTGATTACCTTTTTTTTGAATTAGAAATTTTCGATATCAAAAGCAATTCCTAATAATTTTCTTTTAAATCAGGGGGCAAATTACGGCATTCGATATCGAACGAAATTTCAAACAAAATTTTCTTGAATTGTATTGAAATTTCGATCGATATCGAATGCGACGTTCGACGTTCAAATAAACACGTCAAATACTTGGTATTACATATGTGTATATTTGTTTAAATAAATGTGTCAATCACCATGTGTATTGCGACTTCGCAGCTTTCGTTTGCAAGTATGACGTCTTCGGATGATGATTTATTGTTATTGACATCTTGTGCAATTTTGTTAAATAAGTTTCTGTTACAATCGGCCAAAAATTTGTGCGCAAAATATTAAGCGTTCCTTTTACATTATCCGCTGTTGAACCAGGATACTATCCTCCTCTTTACACTGGCAACAATGTTTCCAAGCTTTACGTTACATAAAGAAAAAATAATCCCTCTTATTATGATTGTCGCGTCGACGTCACATCAAGTCGACAGTAAAAAAAGACAGCAGTTCTGAACTCGTTGTAGGCAATAATTAACTAATATCGATGGTCAATTGTAATTTTATAAGCCATAGTAGTAGTAATATCCTATCAATAATATTTAATAGTTTTCGACAACGATCCCACAATTGCCAATATATTGATGTCGACTTGGTGTGACGTCGACAATCATAATAAGGGCATACTTAAAAAACACGATCACAGGCAAACTTTAAAGAATGTTGACATGTTTGTTTGATCGTCCCCGGTCCCTTTAAATTAAAATTCTTAATTTTACAACAACATTCACGACGTTTTCTTCTCTGACAAAAATATACATTTATGTTTATAAATATGAAGGATTCACAAGGCATGCTGTCAGTCATATTGTCATAATCATTTTTAAGAAATTTCATTGTTTTGTTTGTCTTCCAAAAATTTATTTGAAAATTTTTTACGACATTATGATCATATGCCCCATATCGTATATTTGCCCTTCTTGCATTTTTGGATTCTTTTCTGAAAAAGTGTAATAGCGCAGAGAGATCGTGTTCTTTTCTAAATGTGTTGCAAATAAAATATGCATGTAATATTTTTTGCACTCAACTTTACAACATTTTTGCAATTGTATTAATTACTTCTTTTAATAAACAAGTTTTGTTTTGTTTTATTTTCGTATACATTTTCGTTTTTGTGTGAAAACGAAAAGAAAATTTAATAGATGGACATTAAATTTTTTCATTAAGCAATTATTTCAAACACTCGTCATCTAAGGAAGATGAGAAGTTTATTTTATTATTATAAATGGTAACTGATATTAACATTTCTTAGTTGTAAGTCCTATGCACAGTGTAAATATTGCTAAAGAATACACAGTTTCTATATTGTTCTATTGTGAACTTAGAAAGAGCATCAACTTTGCGAGGGTGAGGGTAACGTGTAAAACGTGTTGTCCGTTTTAAGGCATAAACTCCATTAGTAAATGAAAATGCAATTTCCTTGAATAAAATATATTGCTAGTTTAATAACTATTCGACTTAACAACCCGTAATGACCCTTGATGGCTCCTCAAAACCACCAGTTGTCAGTCAACACTTTATGATGCCATGATTTAAAAATAAAAATTATGTACAAATGAATACAATTTTCGTCATACCCACACACTCACACACACAAAAAGAAATTACAATTAAGACAGTGTTAAAATTACTTTGTCAATGTCAACTGTTGGCCAAGGAAAATCACTTTAAAACCGTTTACAACAACATTTATAACTGTTTTAACTTGAGATTGAAATTTTCCACATAAAAGAGAGGAAAAAGAAAACAAAAATACAAGACACAGGTGAAAAAAAAACAAGTTTCCATTTCTTCAACAAAATTTTTATTTTTTCCAAATAAACTTGTATGATAAATGACATTCAGAAAAATAATTTAAAGCAAAGAAATAAAAAAAACACAGTGCAGCTAAACTGCAATTCAAATGTAATCCATCAAAATGCTAAATAGCTTATCATTCATTTTGCCACAATTTCACATATGGTTAATACACCTCTAGCAGCTGCCACAAAGGAGCATAATATCAAACCGCAATCTCTACTACAAACTCAAGCTGCAAGTGATTGTTGTCTTGTCTGGCTTTATGACAAGTAGGCACAGAAGCAGCAAAAATATTATACTCGTAAATCTTTAGAGGAAAATTAAAAAAAAAAATCTGTGTAAAAAGGAGTAGATTTCATAGGTGGCATTTTGGTAAGGCAAAATATTTATGCAACAAAAAAAGTTATAAGAATTTCTTTTCTTTATGACACACGCACTTGATATATTAAATTAGAATTCCGACTTCAGCACACTCGTTCTTTCTATTAGACAATATTTAATGTCACAACAGCATTTAATCCATGAGGAAATTGGGCACACTCCACTCAAATCAGTTTCTAAAACACGCACACACACACATCCACAAGCGATACGCAATTTAGTTGTTTCTTAAAATATTACGCGTGAATATTCATATTGTGCATGTACGCATGCACATGATTTTCAATTATTTTTATTTTATTTTTTCCAAGCAGACAAGAAATTTACGATTATTATGACATGCCAATGGAAAACGCATATTTAATTTAATGCTTAGAGAAACTATCAAAATATAAATTTGTTTAAATTAAAATACAAAAATTGTTGTCCATTAATAAAAAAATATTCGCTAAATAACAAAAAAAAAATAAAAAAAGTTTCAAAAATAAATCCATTGAAATTTCTGAATTAAAGGGTGGGGCGGTAAGATGACGGTTGGCTTTTGATTTATAACGCTATTATTATATTAAAGAAAATATGTGTCTTGCACATTAATTAAATATTTATGTCACTAATTATGTAAATAACATGCAAGTGCAACATAAAATGCATTTTTATGTTGGTCAATTGTACGTAAAATTTTCGTTATTGTTAATTTTTTTTTAAATCTCTGTACATATATTTCACATAATATTCTAGGTTTAAAAATTACTTTTTGCTGACTACAAAATTTTATAGGCCTTTGTGTACATGTTCCCAACATGTGTTCATATTGGAAGCCATTTTCAGTTTCGTATATCAAAGAGCCCACCCCACATTAAATTTTGTGTGAAAATTTAAATTTGAAATTATGCCAAGTAAAAGTAAAACATATTAAGTTCTAAGCGAAAATAATTTAAATTTACTAATTTACTGATTCTTGAAATATAAATCATGGATTTAGAGATCTAAGCAGCCACGTTTATTGTGTGATTTATATAAATATATATACACTAAAATACATTGCATCAAAATAAGTTCCACAGTAAAAGAATTTGTAAAATTTAGAGAAACAATCATTTTTCTTCATACTTTTAGGCATGAGACGTATGCTATAAAGAGCCGTTTGTTGTTTTATTGTCCAAAATTACTATCGTAATAACTATTTTATTAATTCAAAAATCCATTTCAAGTGCATCTCACGGTGAAAGTGGTGACGTCAAATATAAATTTAACATTAATGTTCACCATTTAAAATTCGGAAATGAACATCATGCAGAAAAGTGACCAAAACAAAATACACCACACAGGAAGCTCCAGGTATTAGAAGATAGAATAACCACAGATACCATTCATAAAACATTCTTTAGTCTGGCATTTTACCTAAACCCATATGCGAAGCATACCATGCAATTGGCTTTTCTAAGCCCAGACAAGATCCTGCTGTTTAATGCAAAATTTTAATATACAGTATTGCCACGAACCTATACTACCACGAACTGTGTTGAAAAGTTGCATTCAATTCACATTTGAGTCACCCATTTATTAGTAATGCAATGTGGTGAATGTCTAATTCAACTGTTATACAATAGTTTCTCTAGCGCAGACATTTTTAAATTTCAATCAAATTTTATCACGTTATCAAAATAAAGGGGAACATGTGGTAGAATTAATATATTCCAAATAATTTCTTTTCTTTTTAGACGACTTCCAACAGAGTTGCAAAAGATTCACGTCAGTACCTGCCCGAAGGCCTAACCTGACGGTGCACTCCTGCACAAGGGTGAATAAAGCCGTTCACCACCGTCCCCGTTGTCCCCATTCAAGGGCACATACAGGGGGCGGTCCTAAATGTGCCCCCAATAGGGACAACATTGGTAGCAATTCTGAACCTTGTACAGACACCTTGCTAAAGTGCTGGAGCTATCGAAGCTCCAAGCCACCCCAACGGCCCGCAACCGTTACAGCAGCTCTGTCCGAATAGCAACAGCACCTAGAGATATATGGCCTGAAGAGAGCATCTACAAAAGCCTCCACAACAATTGCAGACACACTCACCTGATCCATACCTCTTCCCGCGTATCTTTGGGTTTTAACCACAGCCACCACGTGATCCCCGAAGAGGCCTCACCAACAACCAGACTAGGACAAGTCCTAGGGGCTACTGGTTCCCTTGGCACCAGATAGGACTCTGGTCAGCCGCGTGTTAAAAACACCTCCGATTTCAGGTCTCATGCAAACCTGAGGTATCGGTAGCACCTCTACCCAGACAAGCATAGGCAGAGCTACTTCCTTTTATTTCTTATATGCACGCCCGTTGCCCTGTTATTTCAGGGATTGAGTAGTAACATATTAAGTTCTAGGGGTAATTGGCCAAAGGTCAAGGTCTGGAAAGACCATATTACCCATCCGGACGAGTGAGCGAAGCCACTTTTACATTTAAATTACTTGCATGCGCGCCCGTTGCCCTGTTTATTCAGGGATTGGGTAGCAACATACAAGTTTTTAGGGGTTATCAGCAAAAAGGCCTAGGTCCGGAAACCTGATAACCCTATACCCCAGGAAGCACAACACCAAGCCACCAAGACAATATGTATTGACCGTGCCCCCCGGGGGGACGACTTCCAACAGAAGGTTATATATGTAGGTATTTGTTTATTTTTATTGTCTGTTTTCAGCTCATGTCTAAGATTAATTTATTTGAAATATTTTTTTCGTAGCCATCAGGATCAGAGTCTGTAATCGTGCATAATTCTAGTGCATCTATGCAAAAAAAAAATCGAAAGTTTTACTTGAAATTCATTTCATGAGAAAAATAATTTTTATTTCATTTTTTGACATTTATAAATGTAATATACAAACGATTCTATTATGACTGTGCTAATGTTAAAATTTGGATTACTTTGCTGCCAATTTACGTAATTAAAGGAAAAACCAACTCCATAGGAGCAAGGGGTGAAGTGACTTTCATTATTCAGTGTCTCATATCAAGAGCATTAGCGGAAAATAAGCTGGATAAGTGAGTGAATTAAAAATAGCCCTTTTTTTTAAGGATAAATCATTTTTAAGAAAAAAATTATTAAAAAAATATTTTGAAATAAGTTTTTCTCAAGAAAAGTTCTTTTTAATGACACGTTCTTTTCAAGAGAAAGTTATTTTCATGGAAAACTTCTATTCAAGGAAAAGTTCTTTACAAGAAGTTATAACATTCTTTAAAAATTTTCAGTTTTATCTATGAATTTAAGGCCTAGTTCTTTTTATTTCAACTAATTGAGCCGTGACGTTATTTCAATGTAAATTGTTCTTAAAAAAACAAGAGTATTAAAATAAAAACAGCACATCACCTTGCTAAATTACAAGTTAACCCCTTGATTATTATTATTATTTTTTTTTTTTTTTTTTTTTTTTTTTTTTTTTTTGTTAAATTAGAAATACTTGTATATTTCTACTCTTTTATATATTAAATGAAATGTATTTTTAGGCAAAAACCGATTTTACAAAAAAATTGCTTTTCATGAAATATATTTTTACTGTACAATTGATATTTCAGGAAATGTTTTCATTTTGAAGGTGATCGATCAATTCAGAAAGTGTCAGTTAAACCATAAATGAAAAATGGTTACCTGTTCAAAAATTACATGTAATTACTTGGAATGGAATAGTTACCTACATTTGTATTTAGAAAATGTACATTTTTAAATATAGTTTTCATGTTTAAACAAGCACCTTCTTATAAAATGTCCGTCCTTTTTAATAAATGAATATGCATGTTAATATTTTTACATAAACGAAAAGTTTATATGGCAATTTCACTCACCTTTTTCACTAAACGAAATTTATATCATTGTAATTTCGAAATAGAAATCACATAAAATTTTATATGATTAATAGTTGAAATTAGTTATTGATATTTACTTATCGTGCTTAATCTCTTCGTTAAATTTAAAATTATTTGTTTGACAATTAAATACAACTAATTTCATCTGAAGAGTGATATTGAATTGAAATATTCGGGTAGTAATAATTATTTGTAAACTTTAATAAAGAATAATTAAATGTGATAAAAAAAGTTGAAAAAATTTATTTAAAGAATTCTTATAAATATTTGTTTAATTACTTAGAAAACTGATATTTTGTTTCTAAACGTTCAAAACACGTACGAGGAATAAAAGCGGGAAGGGAAATTCATATTTAATTAATAGTTTTATGTACGAAATGTGTATGTATGTATGTATTGCAAAATCTGACAGGCCGGTCATAAATTTATTCACACATGTGAATAATTGTTTTTTCATTCTAATGAACCTATTTTTGTTTGTAAAATTCTCTAAAATATTTTTCATAAATTGATTCTGGCGCATTAATTTCATAATTTTTCTCATCATAATTTTAGTTTGATGACCCCCAGGAAAAAATTCCTATCTTTTTTTTTAGCAAAAATATATGAATATGTTTTAGTAAGAGATAACGTTTTCTCTCTCTGTCTCTCTCTCTCTCTATCTCTTTCTCTCTCCCTAAAATTCATTTGAAAATTTATGGAGTTTGTACACGAAAAGATCTAATCTAATCCATTATAAAATCATTGAATAAAGACAAGTCAATTATGTGGTCTACCTCTAGCTGTACGTACAACTTCTTCCAACTACGAAGACAGCCACTTTATCATCTTCGTCAACTTTAGCAGCCACTACAAATACTGAGTAGCTCTACTCTTCTTGCTGCTTTTTCATCTTGTTTCTGCCCCTTGTAATTTATTTAAACTTGACATTACAACCAGCCGGATTACCCGAGAGCGACAGAGAGACAGAGAGAGAAACAAGAGGGAGACTGAAAAAGGCCACCCATAAATTTCTAACAAACTCATAATTATCAATGATAAATTGCAACCGATTAAATTGCAGTATTACAAAGACTGAATGGAGAGGATTGACTAAATACTCGTAAAAGAAATAAAATAAATTGTGGCAACTAAATCAATAATCCATCTACATGCAGTAGTTGATATAAAAAAATGACGATGGCAAAAGATTTGCAACAAGCAGGCGGTATGAATGGCTGCTGGATGAATAGAGAACAAGAATTGAAGGTGGATGGGCTTGCTGGCTGCTTAAGTGACTGTCTGTCCTTCCGTCCGTCTGTCTACAGTCTGCATGTGGTATTGTTAAAATGGGGAGTAGTATACGTGTGTGTGTGCGCGCCCGCTTTTAGCAGAAAAAAAATGAATGACATGACAAAGTTTTATAAATTTTAAATTCCTCTACTTCTTAAGAATTTACTAAGAAAATTGAACCTGTTTAAAGACGCTTTGTTTTCATCATTAAAATTTTTTTTTCTTTAGCAACCAGCTCTGTGAATGCTGCAGTATTTTTAAACTGTTTGTGGCACAAATAAGTTCTTAAGCATTTAAGAAATTTTTCATTTATGTTTTATTTGTTACTTCTTATCGCTGCATTAAGCCCACAGTAAATATTTGATCATAGATATTTTACGCTTTTGTTGAATAATAAAAATACTAAAGATGCTTCTGCGATGCGGCCATTGCATGCATGTCCATGCCGCAGTAACAGTAACAGCTGATTGTGGTTCTTTAGCAACCGGCCTGTTGTCATCATCAGGCCGGTTTGGACTGTCATTAACACCGAACAAGTAAATGAACATGTGGCATAAAACTCTTGCAACAAAAAAATCTCTTCAACACCAAAAACTTGAAAATAAAAAATTTCTAATACTCAGGAGGGATAAATAAAGGATTTTCAAATAAGAAGGGATCGATATTGACAGCCGGTGGCGTTTCGTCTTTGTTTAGACGATCAAAGATGGATCAAGGAACAAAAACTACTACAACAGTAAAGGATTTCCTTTATTGTAGAATACCATCCTTTTTGTACTTATTTTGCTTTATTGTGTGCAATATCACACAATGATGGAAAGTTTCCTGTACGGAGAGAGCTGCATGAAAGAAATTTTCCTATTCCTGCGATCGAGTAGTTCTCTAAATCTTGGGTTGTCTCTACTCTCGAGGCTATTGTATTTTGAAACTATGATTTTTTTTTAAATATTGCTTAATTTTATTTTAAATGTAATGCTATAAACACAATTCGGACGAACGACGATTTTCGATGTTGCGAATTTTCCCGCTGAAAAACACATAAATGTATATGACATGCGTAGCAAGCTGTGCGATAATTTTATATCTATTTCTTATGATGACGAACGACGAATAAATTAAAGGAGGGGGATCGGTTTTCTTTTATATTTGTAAATGTTAATTTTTAGTTTAAACAAATTATTTTCTTTTTTGTGAAGTGAAGGTCCTATCTAATAAGGCTTGCACCCAACCATTCGCTCATCAAACCTTAGCTTACAAAAACAAGAGCTTCTAATAACAAATTCCTTGATTCATAGTATTATTTAAATAATTTTTATTATTTCATAAGTAAAACAAATCCAAATGACATTAATAATTGTTTCTCGTCCAAATTGAGATTCAGTTGCCAAATTTAAGCAAAAAAAATTTTGATCGAACTATTCGTCATGCTCTCCGAAATTCGTTATTCGCTCGAATTGTATTTATAGCATAATTTTTTGAATATCAGGGAATTTCTGCGTTCCCGGGACCAAAAAAAAATTATTTGGAAACTCTATTCAGCAGTCACCTAAGCGACAGTTTAAAAGCAAAAAATCCGTCAATCTTTTTCATTAACTTCAATTGGCAATAAAACGTGATTGATTATAATAAAACTAACACAAGTTTATTTGCAAAAAAAAAAACGCCGAAAACACGCCAAGAAAAATGTTCTTCATTTAAGTTTGCGAACGTTTAAACATTTAGTGTATGACGCCAAGCAGGGCAGTTAATTCATCCCGAGTATAAAAGAAATTTAAAAAAAGTGAAGAAAAGAAGACTATGTGGAAGAAGTCATAACAAGATTTAATAAATAGTTTCAAAAGGAAAAAAATATATATTTACATACATATGTACATACATGAGTATATTAAAGTCAGTTTCAAATGTTCACAAGATCTAGACGATATTAAATATTTTTGGTAAATCACTTCTTCATAATCATGAGGAATAATATATAGATTTCGTTTTAGAAGTCGATGAAGATAATTATGCCAAATTAAATATGCAAACAGTTAAATTATTACGATATTTAAGTCTGTTTATTAAATACGTATTTGTGACCTTCCAATCGCAATGTTGTTTTTTACGGTAAATGGGTAAGAGACAGTCCAATATCTGAAGAAAGCCATTCCTAACTGCCTGAGCTTACGTCCTGCAGATATTTAACTTCTCTTCGTCGAATTACTTCCGCCAGCTTTGTCATACGACGACAAATCGTACAGTGCCCCATAATGTTGCCATTCAAGAGTGCTGGCAACCCTGTCTCATAGGTTAAAAGCTGTTTAGTGTTGTCGCGTTTTGTTGAGAACTAAACACTAATGACATTCTACAACTGGGAATTGTAAATATATTTGACAGCTCAGCCAAGTTAATAAAAGTATCCCTCTGTGGATTCACTACATCCAAGACCAACCCTGTTACTTGAATGTCTTTTATTAACCTGGAACGCATACTATATTGAAATGATGTCGTTAGAGCAGAGCCGGTGATTGAAAACATGCCAGAGCACACTTCCATTTAAGCACCTTTGAGTTTAAGGCCATTAATAATTTCTTTAAAATACTCTATATTATCTATAAATGAAAACACCAAAATATGCAGATTGTAGGGCACCTTAAACGGTAAAAACAGCAGCAAAAAAGATTCAGTTATAGCTCATGTTTCTTTTCAACTGTTAATAGCCTGTGGAAAGACTTTATATGTGTGTATTTTGTGGTTTATGTGTCTATAAGTACATACAGTGGCGAGCACTTGTGGATACATGTTTGTTAGGAAAGGTATAAAACCGGAATAAAATACATAAAATAAGAAAAAACCAAGTCAAATTTTTATTTAAACTATTCAATAGAAATTATAATTTAAGGAAACAAAACTAAATTCAATAATCTTTAAGGATAAACTGGAGATTAATGCAATTTCATGATAAAATCCTAAGTATCCACTTCTGCACGTTTAAAAAAAAAAAGCTGTTTTATTTAAATGTTCAATATTTTGTCCAGAGCCTTTTTGCTTTAATCACGCTTCTGACACGTCTTGGCATACTTTCCACCAAATTTTCAATGGTATTCTGAGAAATATTTAACCATTCGTTTTGGACTCGGGACCAAAGTTCATTTAAACTTGTTGGCACATTATCGTATGGTGAAAGACGTTTCTTCAGCAAAACCCATAAGTTTTTGAACGAGTTGAGATCTACTCGAAAACTACTTCTTCCTCCGGGTAAACACTTTGTTCTACAAAATCGGGTAAATTATCACTCAAGATATAAAGATAATCTTCCTTTTTCATTATTCCTTAAATTCTTACCACTGAACCAAGGTGCCACCAAGTGAAACAGGCCCAAACCATTAAAGATTAATTTTCGTTTCATATTACCATATTACCCGTTTCAAGTCTTCCACACTCCAGTTTTTGTGCTCTTTGAAGAACTTTAGTCGTGCTTTAACATTTTATCCGACAGTGCTGGTTGTTTTTGCTTTATAGTTGAAGTGAGCCCGATCCTTTTAAGTGCCTCGCGTGCTGTCCACTCACTAACTGGATTGTTTATTGCATCTGCTGCCTGTTTTGGTGTTTTGGTTTGTTTCATAACCAATAAATGTTCGATGGCCCGAGCATCTCTCCCCGTAAGCAAACATTGTCGCCATTTTTTTGCAGCTGGCCCGCTTTTTTTCTTTTTCTTACCTGAAGCACTGTTCGAGCAGATTGATTGTTTTTTGTCATATCATAAAATAAACAACTTAATTTTCTAAAACAGCGGACATCTTTCGCATTTTTATTGTAAGTTTAATGTTTTTAAAAAGATGATGACAATTAAAAAAATTGCTATTAGCACAAAGTCTTTCTTTCATTTATGATACAATCAACTCAAATAACGGAAAAAACAACAGGTATTTTCTTACTTATTGTGCCGCCAGAAAATAAAAACTTAAACGGGCAAAAATGGATACATGGACTTTTTTCACTAAATTGGTCAAAACTTCAGTTTCATTTTAGATAAGAAAAATAATTTTTTTCTGCCATTTATTTGGATCATAATAAATAGTTTTAGTAGGAAAGCTGACTGATGTTTGCATGTTTTGAAGGATTTGATGCGTTTTTAAGTAACACATGAGATACATTTATCCACAAGTGCTCGCCACTGTACATACATATATCACGCCAGCACCACATACTATTAGATGGCAGTTATTTTTTTATATTATTAATACAGAAATGCTCCAGCGGCGAGATCATCATCTTTGCCAAACGCTTTGCTTAAACGCAGCAACCAGTTGGAGCAACAAAAAAAGTTTAGACAAAAATTATGATGTGTGAGAGATAAGAAATTTTTAATTCATGGGAGACATTCTGGTTTATAGTTTCTTCTGTATAATATTGAGTTTTTTATTAATTTTTATTTTTAAGTGTAACGAAAAATATTAAAAAAAAAACAGTTGTTGGTATTTAGCCACCTGTGCTAAGCAAAACACAAAATAACATCAACTTTAAATACAAAAACATTCAACATATTTTTTACTTGCTCTTTTTTCATAATTTTAATTTTTGTTCTCTTATTCATACGAGGAGTCTAGTAACTAAAATAAAACTGTATTGAAACGGTTAATTCTTCTTCGGCCATGGATGGATGATATTTCAAATTTATTTATTAATTTTTTTTTCATCGTTATACTTAAATAAAGAGGCAACAAGTTTTTCTTAATTTATGATTATTGCTTTTTTTTGCGAAATGGGGTTTTACGTGTTATTTTAGCCAGAGTTGTAAAAAGTTAATGACCTGTTTTGAGAGACTTTTGTTGAGGAAGAATTTCGTTTTGAGAAAATGACTTGTTGTATCAGCAGTTACACACAGAAGCTCTCAAGAAAACATCCTTAATTTGTGAAATTAAATGCTAAATCATGTATATACACACACGTCAAGGGTTTTCCAATAAATGCTTGTCGCCACTGAAGAAGAATAAAACTAGACGTGAGGTAGTAACTTGTCTTTTATGTGTCCATGCCATGGTGAAATAACTTTACAAGTTGGCATCACTACGACAGGTGATTTTATCTATATGACAACAACTTTACATTGGTGTGTACGTGTGATCTGATTTGTGTACATGGGAGTTTTTTTATTATGTGTGCATAAGTTTTATTGCTGCTTTCTTTGTATGTCATATGTTTTTTGACATAATCACGCATTTTATACAAACAAATATGCCTATTTTTGTTATATTGTTGAATTTATTGCTCTAGCGCTACAAGCTTGTAAAATTAATATACCATGTGTCCATGCATGCCATCATATATGTACGTTAGGAGATGAAGACTTTGTCGAAAGAGCAGATAACGTTATTGCGGGAGAGAGGCATATGTAATTAATTTATTGCAGTGAATAGGAGAAAATCAACAACAACAAAAAAGCAACAAAAATTAAGAAGTGATAAAACAAGGGAGTAAAAACAAATAAATAACATTATCAAAAGATTTAAGAAAAAATTACCCAAAGTAACATCAATTTGATACATTTGGCGACTACACAGACTTTGAAAAAGTTGAATTTATATATCGTAAAAAAATTAATATCAAAACAAAAATTAATATTTCACCATTGTGGGAAGAAATTTTAAAAAATATACTTACATAAGTATGTATGTATGTACATCTTTTGTGTCATGTTTGCTTCTACATACATATACATATGCTATGTGGTTGAAACAGGCCTGAGTTATGTTAATTATGGGGCAGATATAGAGCTACGTCCGTGGAAGATAGTTTCCATCACCTTGAAACTATACACCGAAATACATAATTTGACCATTTAATTTACAGTTTGCCTACTCCATATCAGTCAATTCGGATAAGTTGGAAACCGTAATTTGTCTGCTCTAGGCTAATTCAGTGTTTCATAGACATATGGATGCTGGCTGATCGCATAACGGACCGATCGCCTAATATTAGGCTGCAAGTTGTTGGGAAATCAACTTTTAAAACCCCTACTGGCTTCATGTTAATAAGGTTTTATCATGTGGGCGGGCCATGGTGAAATGGCATCAATACAAAATTCAGCAGAAGCTGTCGAAACAATGCCGCCACATATTGTAATTGACGAATCCATTCATTTCACCACAAAAGTTACTTTAATTAAAATTTTGATGTGCGCATCAACTACGTAAGTCAAAAGTCGTCATACACACAATTTGGGTGAGGCAAACGCGTTGGCAACGCTGAGATGTCATATTTTGACAGCACGTTAGCACGTGAAGTGGGATGCAGAAAATTAAGAAATTACCAGTCCATTGTGGGCAAATGTAAAATATTTTCTTATATTACTATTAGAAAATATGTACTTGATTATTATATACTTATGTATTTTATTTATTATCATGGCTTTTCTGTTAGTTTTCTCTTTCCCCTATTTTAGTCTTAAGCAAAACTATTTAATCACTTATAAACTTATATGTGAACATCAAAGGCTAGAATGTTGATGGTCTAAGTAATGTTTTGTATCAAGTGTTACATACTGTAACATGCGGTAACCTATTTGGGTGGTCTGCAATAGATTTTGGTTTATCACGGGTGAATTGAGTAGGTTACATACAATCTATTTACATCAATCGAAAATAAGAATAAGGAGAGGTGCCCGAAAACGAATAGAGATATGAACAAGTGATTATTACTTTAAGTATTAATGAAATACACATATTTACATACATACATATGTATGAAAAGTCACAATCAAGCTGTAATATTGTAGCTAGATAATCATATACTATATATGGAGATGTGTTGTCAGTCAATTGAAAAATTTTCACTAAGAATTTTATGAAACGTTCAACATAAAGTTTTCAAATATTTTAAAAATACAAAACCACAATTATTCTATTGAAAAAATACAAAAAATGAGGGTCATACTCTTCCGTCTTATGATTATGATGTTGATTTTAACGTTGAAACACGGAACTGCTCTTGATAATGTATTATAATTACAAAAAAAAATTTTTTAAGCCCGCACAAATATAAAAAAGCATGTTTAAATGCTATTTCGAAAATGTATGACACCCATTCAATATGAAATTTTATAATTTTAAATAGGTTGCAGAACTAGGTTCCCTTTTTTATAAAAAATATGTAATACTAAGGCAATTAATGCCTACTACTTAAGGTGTTAATTCTTTGTCAAAGGGATAGTGTGTAGAGTGGACAGGTGATGAAATGAGAAGAGAGAGAGAGAGGGACAGAGATTAAATTCTTTTTTACAAGTCAACTATTTGACAGTTGCAGCGAGTCTGTTTCTTAAACTGTATGTGTAGCCATTTTATTAATTGCTTTACTTCGCCGACCATTCTGATATAGTACATTAGCGTAGAAGAGTATCAATCGCTACCGATACTGTTCAGTGACCAGTACTATGCCTTCATCACTTAAAACAGTCTAACAACAATTAACACAACGCCACACTAATGTAAATTAGTAGGTTATGCACTAGACTGATAGTCAGAAGGCCGCAGGTTCAATTCCCCCCGTGTCTCTTCAGACAAACCAGTTTGTAATTATAAAAACTCTTTTCGTATTATGTACTAAATTTTTTTAATAAAAACTAATAAACACGAATTTGTGAAAAAGTTTCAAAAATTTATTTTCATATATGTATAGTAATTTCTTTTCATATATGTATATATGTATATTAAGCTAAACAATTTTAAAAAATGTTTCAGTATCAGATAAACAAATTTACTGTCAGCGAGAGAATTTTTTAGTGAAAACCCAGTAAAATTGGCAATAAGTTTCCCCTCAAATCAAGTAAATTTATTTATTTTTTATTTATTGTCATTGATTCAGTTCTATCTTCTTATTTAGTTCCTATATTTTTTTCTTTCAGATTTATAAAATGCATATTAATATACAAGCCGCCGATGATATCGGCTTACAACAACTCAAATAAAACCGCAGACAATCAAAATCTATTACCCGTCGGAAAGTATTTCAAGCCGACCAAAATCATATCGCGCCGCCAACAACAGCTTGATGTTGTTTAGTCGCCGCCACCGATATTTTTAGTCACTTTTTTGTGCACCATGTGCTTTATTTTCAATATCATTATTTATTGAAAAACACCGAAATTTTCGACAATTGCGTTAATGTGTATTTGTAATTGCCAGAGTCCGGCTAAAGTAATACGTTGTTATTTTTTTTTTCTATTTCAAATTAATTACATTACGACTAAAACCTACTTGTGTAAAGTTTATTCACTTGATAGAAAATAGTACATACCTGAAAAAAAAGAAAAAGACCAATTAGCATTCAAATATTTCATACAAATAAAATTAAGTTCATATAGTATATTATTAAATTATAGATATATTACAATCAACATATTTAAAATTTATGGAGCAACATAACAAAGATTTTTAGACATTGTAGTGAAGCAGAATAGAGACTCTTCGGTGGTAATCAAACTCATCAGCCCCAAGCCAAAAATTGTATTACATTCTCATCCCTCATACTATTACACTCCAAAATTACTTACATACATATGTATATAAATTAGCTATTAAAGATGTTGATAAAAATGTTTTCCAACTAGATCTAGGCACATGGTAGTATGCCACGTCAAATTCCGTTCATTTATCTAAATATATATCTACTACGTTTATACGTGCAACTTATTTTCAAATAGAAAAATGTGCCGCATAATTAGTGAATGAATTTATTTATTTTATTTGCGAATACTCAACTTACGAAAACCATTCCCGTTTAACGACACTATTTACAAATAAGGTTCGAAACGTTGCCACTTGTTTTAACGTTCTTAGTGTTTTCATCGATGTGGCACACCTATTACTATAACACTGTACAAAAAACTGTGAGAATAACTGTGAAAATAAAACAAAAACTGAAAGTGGTCGCTTCCATCTCTGTATTTTATGGCCCGATTATGGTTTACAACAGTTGTTACTTTAATGTTGTATTTTTTAATGCGATTATGGTTTACAATTGCTGTCAGTATGCGTTGTTCGCACTGTCAAAAATCTACAACAGCTCATTAGGTGTTGTTTTATTAACATTACAAGTTGAAAATCGAAAATAGATTTTAAAAAATTTAAATGTGTATATAAAATTTGTTTAGCAAAACATATAGAACTGTAAAAACTAAAAATAAACTAAATAAATATAAAATAAAATAATAAAACAATAAAATAAATATTTCTTAGCAAAATTACAAATAAAAAGCAAATGGCAAAGGTGGTTGAGCTGATGAAAATTAATTCATATATTGGCCGACGCAAGCTGCTATTTGGATATAACAAAATACAGCTCATGGACAAATACTGAACAATTAAATGGCTTGAGACAGCCAATTAGAAATATTAAAGAATGGCAAAGAGTTAGTTTTTAGAAAAGTGCTCAGTTTTTGTATCAAAAATCAGAAATCCTTGTTTATGCGGAAATTTTTTTATAAAACTATAAATTATGTTATTGTAATTAAGATATTGTAATAACTTTTGGTTTTATAAAAATTATACATACTTTTTTATATATGGTAATTGCAATTGATTTGAATTGTCTCGAATTATTTTCCGGATACGTGCCATTTGTGTTTTTTTTTTGTTGTTCTTTTATTTATTTCTAACAAAATGTACGCTTCTTTAATCGTTCTTTAACAGTTTTTGGCATGCAGTTAGTTACGTATTTTTACGCAAATATGTACTACAAATAAAATGTAACACTGTAACATAAAAAATAAGTTAATGTTGTGTTGTAGCCGCAACAACACAACATTTAATTGTTGTAAACCATAATCGGGGCATTAAATTACTTTCGCTCAAATAAAAGAAAAAGAACAGAAGACCTCCTTGCTGTTGGGGAGAGCAGACATTTATGCCAAAATTTTCCAAATATCTATGGCGTATCAAATACAAGTAGATGGACACAAAATGAATTCATGTGCGTACAAATTTTATATCGCTAGTACCTAAAATATTTATAAATATTTTAACATAATGGACCACTGTAAAGGTCGATGTCAAAAAAATTATTGTTATTTTTATGGCATTAAATCTAATAAATAATTTTATTTCTAAGTCTGAGCCATGACTCACTATTCAAGATAAGTTAACAGAGGAACATGACCGTTTCTCAAGCAAGAAGCATTTTTCCAGTCATTTTTATTATATTAAAGTTAAATTTTTTCAAAAATCATCTCCATAAATTGACAAATTTTCGTCTATAAACATTAGCATGGCTTTTTTTCCCTTTATAGTACATTGAGGAAAATATTTCCTATATAATTCCTTAAAATCTACTAACGTGTTTATAATTTTAATATCAGTTCGTCTACATAATCAACTTCAAAAACGGTTAGTTTTTTATGGTCGTAAAAGGGTTAATTGCAAATAATTTTTATTTGTATAAACGTAGTAATAAGGAAATTATATTTTTGGTGACACATACTATATATTAGCAAATACGTATGTAATACATACGAATATACATATATTCCCTTATACATCATAGTTTTGCTTATTATTTTAATCTGTATTCATACGAGTGTACATGAAGTAACTTAATAATATTTTACTACCATTAGAAACAAGTTTTTATTTTCTATTCTAGAGATAAAAAAAAACCCTAGTAAATTTGATAAGTAAAAATAAGAAACTTGTTGAAAATATTTAAACAAAACAGCCAACATTATTATCAAAAGACATAAAAACAATTCAATGATTACAATGCTTTCGAAAATGAAGCATAAACAAATCAATGGAACTTAAAGAACCAATTGTACATTATTGATTTTATAACCCTTAAACCATCATCTTCATCAGCATCAAACGTCGTGTCTTCATTAGAGCAACACTATTGAAGAAATGCATTCAATTAATTAAACGCGATCGTTAAACTGAAATAAATATTCATTGATACAATGAAAGTGGCACAAAACAATAAAAATAAGAATAAATTAAAGAATGGATAAAATAGGATACAATATTACAGTCAATTATGTAATTAATGTTGCTCGCATTTAAAAGAATTCAAACATAATTCATGAGAAATAAATCAATTTCGTTCAACAATCAAACAATTAATATAATGGCAATATTTATAGCTTAAGCACTACGAAAAAAACTTTTGATTCCTGCGAGAAAAATTTAACCAGCGAAACCATCAGTAATTAGTACGTACGTATATTTTTAAATATTTTTCCTTACTAATATCATTTAAGCTCAAGGTCTTAGTAAATTGTTAAAAAAAATTATTTGTTATTATCGATATTTCGATACTCATTGAAGATGACATTGTAGATTACAGCATGCTCGAATGCGAAAACACATGGAATGCTGTGAGTAACTACATCGAGTATGTCTTAAGAAGAGAGAAAAGAGACTTTGATGCACGGCAAAATGAGTCCCCATCAACGGAGACTTAGCCAGAATGAGCCAGCAGCATGAAAATGACGGACCCAGACGTGGGTGTTACGAGCAAAGTCCTTCTTAGGAGGATGAAGTTTCTGGGCCTTCCCGAAGTAATGTAGAAAACAGTCCCGGGAAGGCATCCCACCAGAAACGGAGGAGGGAGTTTTTTAGTAGAAAACACCACTCAACGCAGTCGACGACGGTCACTGTAAGTGCGAAGGCTTTTTCAACCCTACCTCGCCCGTCAAAAAAAAATATTTTTAAATATTTTTCCTTACTAATATCATTCAAGCTCAAGGTCTTAGTAAATTGTTAAAAAAAATTATTTGTTATTATCGATATTTCGATACTCATTGAAGATGATACTCAATATTTTTTGTTATTATCGATATTTCGATACTCATTGAATATGATACTCGATGAGTTTCGAAATATCGACAATAACAAACAAAACTTTTTAACAACTTTGAGATTAAATAATATTTTAATAAATTCCATTACATCTTCTTTTTTAGCACAACTAATTGCAATGTACAAAGATCATTTCCTCAATGTAATTTCTGGATTGAGCCAGTTACTTTATAACGTTTACTTTGCTAAAAAAAAAATAATAAAGGTGCAAGAAATTATGCATTTCCAAGGAGAAAAGAAGGGTATTTAGTGTCCTTTCTTTCTTAAGCTCAGACTTATTAGGAAAAAGCACGCAAACCTGTAGGGGAGTTGAATTTTTTAAATTGAAGTGATTCTAGTTTTAAGATTTCTTTACTTCCATCGCCAAAATGGTAATCGGTAATCGAAATATTACGCGACCTTATTTTAAAAATCGCCGAATGAATAGCCACGTTGGCATTCAGAAAATAAATTTATCGCTAAATAGTAAATTTTTTTTACTAATACAAAAAATACTATTAGTTTCATATAAATTTTTCCAACAAACAGTTTCAGATTGTTTAATCTAATCCGAGAATCTCACTTAAATTATGGCAAATACATATATCACAATGAAATTAAGTATTTAATCAATTAGTTCTTAATGAGCCACTACAGATATACATACATATTTTACAGTGAGTAAAAATAACAATTCTGCACTTACTTTTCCGTGAAATAAATCGATAATCTATTAAAAAATATGATCTGAGTTGATAGACAATTAGAGTCCATAGGACAAATAACGTCAAAAAAAAAACAAACCAATAATATGAACATAAATGGTCTATCCCTAAAACATGCTACCCAAACCGTAATGGAACAGGTAAAAAGGTATATCAAAAGTATGTGGTGTGGCCCAACCCACCAATTCTTGCTAGTGGTGGAGGTAAAAATTCCTGAAGGCATGTGCAGTAATTGATTCCAAGCCGCGAAAAATAGCGATTAGGATGAAGTTATGAAGTCATGATTTTCTTAATTAAGGTTTTTATTAGCTTCAACAGAAGAAAATAATTAATACCAACTTTCAATTTGAACCTGAAACTACTTCTCCTCCGAAATGAGATGTCCTAAAAGTATTCTAGAAAGACAGACAAGGAGAAATCTCAAAAAATGTATACATATATATATTTTGTGTTCTAAATCAATTATAATCTACAAAAGCAACAAAATTGGCAAAAACAAAAAACTATGTATGTCAAAAATTCTATGGGGAGATCCAGGCGAGAGAAGAACGAGGGAGCTGCTAAAACTTAGCAAGCTCGAACTAAGTAGAATAATGGGAGTTGTCACAGGGCACTCTCAATTACTGGCACATCTTAAACGCATGGGAATAGCGGGAGGAGATGAATGTAGAGCATGTGGGGAGGAGAGCACTATTTGTGCCAATGCCCCGCCTTCTCACAAATAAGGTCCCGATATCTTGAGGGTGACATCTTACCGAACATAAGCCGATTACGGGGAATATGCTGGAGGAAAATAAGGAACTTTGTGAGTGACACGGACTTTCTCTACACCTTTGGGTCAATATGTTATGGTTAAACTCAAGGGAGCGCACAACAAGCCTTCACTGGCTTAGGTGTATGTCATATGACATGGGCTATCATACCCCTCCAACCAACCTAACCTAACCTAACCTAACCATGTATGTAATGCATTTTTAATCCTATTAGATTTATATTGCCTCTCCTTTAAGTCCATAACTGTTCAATTTTTATAAAGTAGCGATAATTTGTTATTTTGCTCACCGTGCAAGTGCAAATGTATGTATATGTATGTAAGTATGTCCTTGTATTTACGCAATATGCTGATAAATTATATCGCAATATATTAAATAAAGTATTAAGTAAAATTTGTTTTACAAATTAATTCACCAAGAGTTCTTCTAGCACAATTGTGTTGCCAATCAAATTAGAAAAAAGCAACAAAACAAAAGATAATAAAAATACGAGTAAATACTTGTACATAAAATGGGTTAAAGATCGTTGACCACAAAAGCCAGAGCAAAAGAAAATGCAATAAATGCTGCTATTGTTTTCATTCAATAATATTCATTAAACCAGAAAAAAGGTGTTCGCTCATTCAAATAGTCATTACATTACTGGTTGATTTGATTGATTGTAACTTCTACCACCACCACCTTCAACAAGCCAGTCCCCACCACTACTGCTGCTACTCCCTGGTTGCCATAAATGTGTGTTGCATCAACGTATTAAACATTTTTTAACGAGACATCGTAGACTATTAAATAATACTTGATAATAGGATGATAATAGGCCATGATTGTTAAGTAATTAAAAGGGAATAAAAAAAGCGAAGAAGAACTATTAACTAAACACGAAAACATGTATTCTTTAAATTCTAACAACAACATTCTGCGGCATTGACGACCGACAATTGAAACCGAATGACTATTTTTAAAACTGTCTTATTTTATTACATTACAATTGTATTAAGACATGCGGTGTGCGAGTGTATGTGTGTGTGGAGAAACACCTTTTTGCAACAGAAGCACGTATTGCAAGTTGCAAAAAAAGAAAACTATTTGTTGCATGCAACTGTTACTTTATCAACTCGTATGTTTAAGTGCACCCTATAATATTTAAAGAAAATTAAATGAGTTGTTCAATATGTTTGTAAATTGTTGACGTTCGTTTCTATAGCATCCCGTTGGATAAGGATTTTAACAAATCGTTTCATTTTTAAGATATAATTTTCATCACCAACACCTCAATTACACTAGCTGTTGAAAGGCAATTAGCTTCCCGAGATAAAGAAATAGACTTGTTGGTACTTTAGGGGCATCATATCTCTTATTGATGGTTATGGGAGGTCTCTTCTGTTTAATTTATTTCAAACAAGGGAAGATGTATGTGTTAAATAAAATTTTTATTAGATTTACATACATATATATATACATATTTTTCCTAGTTTTAGGCAAATTTTTGAACTAATATTTGTTACTTCGGTTTAGTATGTTTGGAATTAAACGTCTCGAAGGCCAAGAAAATTCCAAAAGCTGTAAAAAAGTGACAAATCAGTTTTGAAGTGTTTTCTTTTCAAAAAATCAAAAAATGTTTTTTGTGGCTTTAGCTCTTCATATGGCGGCATTTCATTGGTTGCTAAAACCAAATCGATTAGTTGGGGAGAATATCCCAAATAATAAATTTCAATATTAAGTATTTTTTCTTTTGATTACAACAATGTTTTTGTTGGCCCTGATATAAAAGAGCTTATAAAAAACGCAGAACTTGACCAAAAGCCCTCACCAATTGAGCTGGGTTTATTTCAAAGCATTAAAGAAGTCATTTAAAATGTCCTAGATAAAAATGGTCCACCTCCCGCTCGAATACACAAGTATGTCGACGCCATGCTAAATGCTTTGGAAAAATTTGGTATTTATGTATGTATATGCCGACAAAAATTCATTTTTGTATTTCTCACATGGATTACTTCGAGGATAGCTTTGCAGCAATAGAATCCGATGAACACGACGAACAATTTCATCAGACATTTACACCTATTGAAGAGTATTCATTCTTTCATAGCAAAAATATGCAGAACATTCTTTGAAAACTATACAGAATTTCCTAGAGCTAAAAGAATAATATCATAAATAAATTCCATGTTAAATACCCAACTTTGCTTTCCAATTTTTATTAATAAATATTACATCTATAGCTATTTTTGTTCATTTTTTTTAATAATAGTAAAGTCATACGTTACTCCTTGAAGGAAACATTTTTGTGGGCCATTGTATGTTTTGATTACCACTAAAATATTGAATATGATTCTTCCAACAATACTATGATACGAATATGTACTTCTGTTAAAACTTGAAAATATCTTAGTTTTTATTTAAATTTGACAACGTCAAACGATTATGAAAATATATTTAAATTAAAATCTAAAAAAGTTTACTCTTATTATTCTAAAGAATATAATAATAAGTTTCTTAGGATATTTGGTATATAGTTGAGACAAACATCGAAATTTGTTTGATATAATTATTATAGCAAATACTAATTAATTATATTTTGCAATTATGATTGTATCAACTACATCCTTTTTCTGTGTGTGGTGAGAAAAGGTCAGTGGGACTCACTTGCTAAAATTTCAGTGTGATCGAAAAGCTTTTGTACTTACAAATGGCTTATACTAAATTGTAACTTTTTTAATATAACAATTCAGTTAATTCATATAAAGGAAAAGAAACTAAGCCGGCCTTAATCGTAAATATAAAATTGTAATTTAATTAAAACCATACTAAAGCCGATTTTTCCATTTTGCTGACTTTATTCTTTGTTCTTGGTAAATGATTAGAAGAAACGTGAACACAACGTTTATCAATAAATTCGTAGGCTCCAGGTGATTAAGTTGTTTAGTATGAGGTTTAATTGTAATTGAATATGTTTTATTCTCTCCTTAACTAGAAATACTCACACAGAAATGTTATTACAGAAATAAATTCAAATGAAATTTTTAATGGAGAAGTCATTTGTAGTGAGTAATGCATACTTATAGCAAATATTGGCATGAATTCAACCATTTATGCACGTATTATGTTCATGTTTTGCATATACATGCATAAATACATAAAAGGTTTTTTATAGGCTTTACAATCGTTGTATGTGATTCCTATGAAATTGGTAGAGAATTTTTCATTATAATAATTATGTTTTTATATCAATAATTCTATATTGATATAAAAACATAATTATAATTCTTGTAATATTTTTATTATATTTTTCATTAACTTTTGCACCACATTTCTAAACACACCGGAGCCATCACGCCACTGTTTAGTTTAGTTTAAATTTTTAAATGGCACAGCTTGTTAAAATTCAACAAATCAACTGACAGATGCCTCCTCTTGGCAGAGGCAGTGTTGCCCTTGCAGTTTAAATGCGGAAAATTAAAAAGGTATTGACTTATTGACATGCCTTCGTATATGAATATTCGTCATAACTTGGAAATGTAGCAGGAAATTTTCATTAAAAAAACAGTGATTAATTCGGTCCAAATCAATAATGAAATCATGATAATTCATCCCTTTCATATATGAGCAACAAAAGAAGTGTCTCACTTACATATACATATTTTATTTGTGGCCATATGCAGAACATTTTCTTATGGGAATGAAAAGGGTATAATTTTTATTTGTAAATAATTTACATTAAAAAAATTCGAGCCCTGGTATGAACTATCATGTGGAAAGATGCTAACAAATGCACTATTGCAATTATCCATAATGATAATAATATCAATAGAGGCAAGTTGTGTTTCTCTAAAAAATTATTTATATATTTTTTAACACGAGTCAGATATATTTTATAAATTTTTTTAAATATTATTTCAGATTACCTTAATTATTATGTATTATTATTTTTATTACTATTTTTATTATTATTATATAATTATTTTTATTATTATTATATAATTATTTTTATTATTATTATATAATTATTTTTATTATTATTATATAATTATTTTTATTATTATTATTTTTATTTATTTATTTAAATTCACCTATGGAAAATAATCCTTACAGGCTAAAAAATATACTAATTAAATAAAATATTAAATATAACAAATATGCTAATTAAATAAAACATTAAATAAATCCTTATTTTCTAATAACAAATTAAAATCATTAACAGACAATGAAAAGTCTAAGACAATAATATTAGAAATCTTATTTATATTATTCAAAACTCGTAACAAAGGTTCACGCATTCCATAATTAGTAACATGAGTGGATACATAAAATTGGTTATTGGATCTAAGGTGTTTAAAAGGTACAAAAAATTTTATCAAACTTAATAGGTATTCACAATCGATAAAACCATTAATTAAATTATAGACAATCCTAACGGAATGAATAGTACGTCGTACATAAAGTGGCTTTAAGCCCAAAAGAAAACAACGAGCATTATATGTAGTCGATACCAACATTGTAAGATCATTACGAAGTGCGAATTTAACAAATTTCTTTTGAATCCTTTCAATTCTATCAGTATGTACATTATAAAAAGGGTTCCAAACAAAAGAACAATACTCTAAATCCATTCTTATTTTTTTCTTATGATTTTCATTGTTATTTATATAATTATTTTTATTATTATTTTTATTATTATTTATATTATTATTTCCATTCTTATTTTTCTTATTATTTTTATTTCTGCTTTTATAGCTATTTTTATTACTTTTTTGTTCTTATTTTTATTGCTATTATTATTTATTATTATTTTTAATTTTTTTAATTTTTTATATTATTTTGATTATTATTTATATTATTATTTTTAATATATAATTTTTGTATTCAAGCGTTAGGTCTTTTTTTAAAAAATTGTAATTTTATTCAATATTTCGACGCCTCTTTGGGCGTCTTCTTCAGGAAATTTTTAATATTAATAATAATAATAATATTAATAATAATATTAATATTAAAAATTTCCTGAAGAAGACGCCCAAAGAGGCGTCGAAATATTGAATAAAATTACAATTTTTTAAAAAAAGACCTAACGCTTGAATACAAAAATTATATATTGAAACAAAAAAGGTCGAAAAAATAGTGTTAATTATTATTATTTTTATTACTATTTTTTATTATTATTTTTTATTATTATTATTTATTATTATTATTATTATTTTCTTATTATTATTATTTTCTTATTATTATTATTTTCTTATTATTATTATTTTCTTATTATTATTATTTTCTTATTTTTTTATTTTTTTTTTAATTAAATTTTATTATTTAATTCTTATTGTTAACATTGAAATAAATGTATAAATTTCATTGTCAAATAAAACACCTTTAGTCGATAATTATCACAGTAAATTAGTGCGTTGAAGTTCCGTTAAGTTTCGATGGATCTTGTACAAGCAAAAGACCATAAAGGCTCAAGATACCACAATCTACAGACATTAGTACCATTTCTTTGTTATTTATCCATTTATTTTTTTCATTGTCCATTAATCCAATGCCAATCTTTTCATTTAAAAGGATGAGCAACTTTATATCCAGGTATAAGTTGATTCTATGAAGGAAAATGAACATTTTGAATGGCTGCATTGCCATAAAAAAACTCATTCAAATGAACTAAAACACATCATTAACGTTAATATACGAATACAATTCCTACGCATCAGTGGACAAAACAGTTTCAGTCAGACAACTCTGATGAAAGAAAACAAGGGATAAGTTTTCTCTTAATTAAGCATTTTGTCAATATAAATAGAGAAATTATAATGCTTAAATTCTTTAATATGTACATATTTAATATGAAGAGGAACTCAAAGCGAATAAAATTGTGCAAGACTTAAGGTTATCACATGGGTTAGAAGATAAAGCCAGAACACAAGTAAATAAATATTTTTGTATCCAGCAGCATCTTATAAACAGCGACAGTGCTGCTACTGTAATCAAATGTACTGATCATGAATTAGCAGTTGTTTTAGTTTCTTCAGCCATAACAAGTGTGTGGGAGTTGAATCTACAATATGTTGCTGTGGAGTACCCGTATTTTGTTTAACTAAGTAAACAAATAATAAACATATAAAATCTACTACTTCCACCAAATGCAACACAACCGCAATGAATAACCAACCACACAATTCATGTACGAGTATCTGCTGCCTGGCTGGCTGTAACGTTTTGTGGCCAGATTTAAATGACGGAAAATGTTGGGTTGAAAAAGCAATACAAAAGGAAAACAAATTTACACAAGGTTTACAATAAAAACCAGATTTGAATATTTGATTCTTTGTTAATTTTATATTTTTTAGTTGCTTTCTGGATGTATGGGATAAGCGAAGTATGAGAAGTTTCTTTTTCTTTATTTAGTTTTTGTGGTTTCAATAAGTATGAGCCATATTTCCTGTGTGTGCAGCACACACATCATGACGTCGATGTGGATGATGATAATAATTGTGATGACTTTGGAGGTGTGGTGGTTGTTGCATGTTTTACACGTTCCTGTTGAGTGTATTGAACTTTTTCCTTAAATTTATTTTTTTCCTCATTGGCAAAATACTCTCTTAGGAAAGAAATCATGATTTAAAGTTTCAAAATTTTTTATATTTTTTTTTGCTTGCATTTCATCTTATCGGATAAAAAATAATGTTTTAATTTGTTATGACTCAGTGATTTTGCAGCTGATTGATCCCTTTATTAATGATCGTTTTATACAATAAATTGACAGAAATCTTCTAAAAACTTATTTCCAAAATGTTGCTGTGTTGCCCAAACTGTGGGTTTATTAAAAAGAAGTTTTGGTCGAAATGAAACACCCACCGCAAAAAATTCGTATCTTGCTACTGAACAACATTCATTGCCTCCGTCGTCGGTTGGTGCGTGCCGACAAAAATGTGACTGCTGTGGACGAAAATATGCAACTCAATTCAAGAACTTCGACTCGCCGTCAATATCAATAACTCGGCTTTTTACGCAACAGCAGAATGCAAATTTTGCAGAAAGATCTCAACTGTTCGCTTACCAGGTCCAATTGGCTCAGCACTTGAAGGCAAACAATCATCCAATTCGTTACGGCTTCTCAGTTTGGGTCCTACTGAATTTGGTCGAAAAATCATCTGTTCTGGCAAGGCTCATTTTTATTTCGGCGACTATGACAACAAACAAAATTATCGCATCTGGCGTTCGGAAAATCCGGACGTCATTGTCACAAAGTAGACCAGAGATGTCGGGAGACATATTGATATTGTATTTTCTCTCTTTCTTGCGCCACAACAATTTTTTTTGTTTATATATCCATTTACTGGTGATGTGAAATTCTATGTATATGAAAGAGTAAAAGAGAATTTGGATTTTTCACTTCTAATCATCAAAACCTTCACCTCTGGTGTACTTTGTGTCATTGTCGTCAATGCAATTGATACACAGAAAGTGACAGATTGGTTTGGATTTTGCAGTGATGGCGGCATCATTGTCGGAAATGCCATTTCAGTTAACTGTGATTACTAAAGAGCTATATTTACGGACTTCTTGTTACCTGAAATGGAAGTTATGAACTTGGATAATCTTCGGCTTCAGCAGGATTGCGCAACATGTCACTCAGCTCATCAAGCAATCGATCTTTTGCACACAAAGTGCGAAAATCGTGTTATTAACCGTCTTTTTCTTGTGGCAAAGGCCGTTGATATGCAAATAATTCAGAAACGATCCACACCCCTGAGGCTGAAACCGCCCCAAGCCAATCGTGAGAACTAACACCCGTCAACAAAGTCTTTGAAAATTGGCTTGACCGGAGAGCTTCTACGAATCTTGCCGCGACAGTGGCAGGAATGAAATCATGTTCCATAAATAATGGAAGTATTTGTTATTTCTAATAAAGCCATAATGTCCCAAAAGAAATTAAGTTTACTTCATTTTATTTAATTTAAAAAAAAAATACTTGTAATTTTTTCAAATAACTTTAAAAAATATACTATTAATAGTCATAACCGGAAACTAATTACACAAACGCCAGTTTTAATTATAAAATTTGTTCTTTGTATGTTCTGCTTCTGCATGGAGCTGATTACAGAAAGCAAAAACAATTCGTACATTCCTGCCGCCATGTTCGGCTTACAATCAAAGCAATACGCCTAACTTAAAACAACTTCTTTGGTTTAAAACCCCAAACAACTTCTTTTGTTTTTTATGACATTTTCTTTTCTGACAAAAATGTCACATATAGATTTTGCATTTCCGCATTTGTATTCTTTTCTAAAATAAGAAATAATATGCGTTGGTGCCGAAAATAGAAAATGTTTTTTTCTAAACATGCAACATGATTTGCACCCAAAAGGTTAAGATATCACCCTTTTTGCAATTATCGCAAGAACTTCGTTTATACAAAAAAAGAAAAGCTTTTAAACATAATCGCGACCTCATGAAGATGGGAAGTTAATTTTATTATAAATCGCCTGTGATGTAAAAGTTTATTTGCAACCATATAATTATATAATATAATTTGCTTGTTAAATTTAGCAACGTGTTAAAAAGGCGTTGTGGTTCACCACAATACCCCCTTTTCAAAGTTCAAATATTAATTTTGAAGCGAACTTTTCTAATATATGATTTGTCATTTTCCAAATAATCGGGCTTAAGTCTATCAATAGAAACGGTTTTCTCTTTTCCATTAATAATGAGCTTGAAATATTTCTTATCCTTTTCAACAATCTGATATGGGCCAGAATAAGGAGCTTGCAGTGGAATTTTGATACCATCAACTTTAACGAAAGCATGTGAGCAAGTTTTCAAATCCTTAAATATAAAGGTTTTATCTTTGCTATGATTTGTTCCTGGAACTGCTTTAATATTTGAAAAATTGAATTGAATTTTTTTCCCTTGAGTCGTTAAAAATTTCAGAAGGTAGACGAATTGAAGTCCCGTATACCAAGTCAGCGCTGCATAATCCAATATCTTCTTTAATAGTAGATCGTAGTCCGAGAAGGATTGTTGGATTATGCAGCGCTGACTTGGTATACGGGACTTCAATTCGTCTACCTGCTGAAATTTTTAACGACTCAAGGGAAAAAAATTCACATTCAGATTTTATAAAAAAACTTATACAAAATTTTTCAAATATTAAAGCAGTTCCAGGAACAAATCATAGCAAAGATAAAACCTTTATATTTAAGGATTTGCAAACTTGCTCACATGCTTTCGTTAAAGTTGATGGTATCAAAATTCCACTGCAAGCTCCTTATTCTGGCCCATATCAGATTGTTGAAAAGGATAAGAAGTATTTCAAGCTCATTATAAATGGAAAAGAGAAAACCGTTTCTATTGATAGACTTAAGCCCGCTTATTTGGAAAATGACAAATCATATATTAGAAAAGTTCGCTTCAAAATTAATATTTGAACTTTGAAAAGGGGGTATTGTGGTACTTACTTGTTTATAATCTACTTTTCTATAATATAATTTAATAGTAATAATATATTTACCTTTAGCATTTTCTGTCTTTTCAATATAAATTATTATCATTAGATTTTCTGTTCAATGTTGATTATTGTAAAAAAAAACTTTAATAAATAAAATTAAAATAAAAGTGTACATACAATCACTTTAGGCATCATTTACTAAGGGTATGGCTAATATGTAAAAGATGTTCCCCTCAACATTCTCTCTTTTAGAAAAGAAAACGCCATTCGACGTTCACTTCTTTGTGTCGACAACATTGTTTTGTTTGACAACTGATTTGACAGCCGACAGTTGCATTGCATTTAGTTTGGTGTGCTAGAGCGAAGCTGGCAAATTATACAAAAGATATAATCATCTTATTTTTTTAAATAAATATTTAAGCCAAATAGTTCTGGGACAGTTTGTAGAATTATAAGGAATTTAGCACTTCATTTATGACCTCAACTTCAGCAACAGCAACTCATTCATATACATTTTAATAATTACTTTAACATCACATTAAATATTATATAGTAACATTAAACAGATGATCTATTTATTTCCCATTATCTTTAAGAAACATTCATAAATTCCATCAGCCAGTCTGCTCTTGGCTCTTTCTTCTCGACCAACAGCGATATTAACCATGAACAGAAAATCGTATTAAAATCAAAAATTATGTGATCATTAACATCAAGTAAGTTTTTTTTGCATATAAAAAGGCTTTACATTTTTAATATTGCAAAGATGAATCACAATTAATCCAAAGAAAATTGTAAATTGTGCAAAATTATTATTTAAAAAAGAAAAAAATTTAATTTTTTTGTAGCAATTCAGAGATCTGGCTAAAGGAAATAAATATTATAATTCTTTCAAGGGCAGAAAAAACATTATTAAGTTTGGTTAATGTAAAACGTTTACAAAGAATTATGAGTTTGTGGTTTATTTGATTAAAGTTGGTTTTTAGCTCTTCATTTTAATTCTTTTTTTTTTTTTACTACATTTTCATGACAATCTCCCCAAATGATAACAGAGAACAAAATTTTTGTTTGTTGTGGCAAACGGATTACTTGGCATTTATTATTGCGTCCATAGCATTTATTTTATTTTTACTTTTTGAAAAATTCCAAACTTAAGCCTTTTTTGCAATGTCATGCCATACGATTATTTACGCTCTTTTAATTAAGCTTAAAAGTCAAAAATAAAAAAATATATTGAAGTTTTACAAGGGTGTTTTCTGGTACAATTGTTCTTTTGTAATTAATCGGCCAAAAATATGAAGAGGATGCAAAAAATTAAATTATAAACAATACAAAATTGTAATACGAAAAATTCTAAAACCTAATGAATGTCTAATACTTGTGCCAAAATTCTATGGGGTAAATAATTTAACCCCTGGTTTACAGTGAAAAGCAATAGTCAGCATTCTATAGAACCTCTTATGATGGAGACATTCCACTTATTAAGAAAAGGCAATATATACGCAATTTCTAAAGACAGCAAGATTATAACTTATTTTAAATTTATTCAAATAACATTGATGTTAAAAAAAATCAATAAAAATAATAATATTTATTTTTATTGATTTTATATAATAAATATTGATTTTATTGATTTTATTGAATAAATATTGTAATAAATTTTTTCGGATAAAAATATTTCGAAGAGATTATAAAAATAAAAACTATTTGTTTGCGGCTGTCTTGAGTTCCACGTAAAAAGTCCATTGTATTTTGCACGAATAAAATTTATTTAAATAAAAATTATTCAAATAAGAATTATTTTATTAAAAATTATACGAATTAAAATTATACGAATAAAAAGTTTCAAATAAAATTAATTGGATAATAATATTGTAACAAAAAATCGAATAAACATTAAATAAATAAACAAAAATTATTGGAATAAAAACTAATCGGAGAAATTAATAATTAAAAAAAAGTAATTTATTGGGGACTATCTCGAATTCCATATAAAGTCAATCCAATCGATTGGCATAACAAAAAAAGTATTTGCAATAGTTTGGACGGTATAATTTCTGCGAAATATTTTTCCAAAAATTTTGGGATCAGAAAAGTTGTTCTTAGTAAACGAAAATTCCTTAAAACCACACACAATATAATAATTTCGAGTTTATTAATTTCAAGTGAAATAAAGAAATTTCAATCGAATAAAAAACACTATTAAGAATACCAACAGAGACAATTGTAACGTAGACGGACTGACTTTACACCGTGGCTTGAAGGAATGCCGATTACTACCTTAGGAAGCACTGACATTATAACCAAGTCCTGTTAGGCGCAAGGGTACCAGTAAGTCTTCACGACAATGTCTGGTAGTCCCAAATTTAAAGTAGAGGGAGCTTACATAGGTCCACCACATTTTGGCCCCCCAACTGCTTGCTCTAGACGTAGAGCAGCGAGAAGTTAGATAAGCCCTAAAAAGAAGTGTGTGCATGATCACTTATCTGTGAAATTAGCATGCAGCATTAGTCGGTCACGATAACTACCCCATCAATAACAAGACATACAAGAAGCCAAAAAAGTTATGATAAAAATAATTTCGAAATTTTGGTTATATAACGGGTGGTCCAAGTACTGGTGTGTTTTTAAATCATGTTGTTTCGACATTGATAGATTTGTGTCTATCCGAAATATCGACTATAAGTCAATATCATGATTCGCTTCTTTTCACTTGAAAGATTACAAAACAATCTGATATCGAATATGGCGGGAATTTCATATTTTCTAATGAGGCACATTTGCAACACGGCGACTATGTGAAAAAATAAAATTGTCAAATATGGGGATCGGAGAAACCGCACGTCATTGTTGAGAAGCCAATGCATCCACAGAGTGACAGTTTTGTGTGAATTTTATAGTGTTTGCATCATTGGCCGATTTTTTTAATGCGGGAAACACTGTTTCAGTTCACGGCACTTGATTACGCACTTTTTATGGCCTGAAATGAAAGATATGAACTTGGAACTTGGCGTCACCATATTAGACAGCTCATCACCAAGTGATGACATGCTCATTTAATTTTATAAAGATACTTGTATTTGTATCATCCGATTTATTCCACGATTTCTTCTCGCAAACTAATGATTCTTTTATTTTATGCTTATTTTTTACCTCCTCCATTTGCTGTTTTGATGCTACTTGTCTATGACCTGTAATTAACTCTTTTTAAAGTGTCCACTTACTTTATACGTTAACTGTACAAATGTCATTTCAAGGGGGTTTTCTAAGTTAACAAGTATCCAAATTGAAGTTTTGCATTTAATTTAGTAGCTCATGTATGCAAATTATTACTTTCATTTGTCTAATGTGTATATATATGTGTGTGTGCATGTGTTTTTAATTGTATGTCTTTCTTCTTTTTTACAGTTTTAGAGTGGGTGTCTGTCTCAGGCATTTTAATGTATGCAAGAATGTGGTAGTTGCACGAGTAGATTTGGAGGAAAATACACAAAGAATTAAACCCTTAAAGCCTTTTAAAAACTCGTCAAGAGTGTCAATAATGTCTGGCTTAACGAGAGAAGGCGAAATAAATATTGTATGTACATAAGTATGTGTGTACATACATACACAGAAGAAATGACAGTTTTCCTGCTGGCTTGGGAAATTACTAACAGAGGACATGTGGGAATTGTTGGTTGTTTTTTTTCACGTAATGGACAGCAAGTCTTCGTAGTGCTTGTAAAAAAAACGTGCAAAAATTCACATTTTCCAAAGCAAAAATTTCTGTTGAGAGGGTTTCGCTAACATATTGACAAAAGGGGTTTTGTTTTTTTTTATATCAAGCGACAGGAGAATTAAATGCAAATTTTATTTCATAACACGCAATTGTTGTCTGAAATATATATTTTGAAGAAGAGCTAAAATACCCAGGGGTTATAAATTTTACTACGTTTCATTTGAATTGTTTGAAACTTTAAGGCTGTTTGCAATTTTAATATTCTTTTTTATATTAATTACTTCAATATAATCCTGTCAAAGAAGTAATGAAACCAATTATATTGTGTTAGGGTTGAAGAAATTATTACACTCGAAAATAAGACATACTAAATTCAATAAAATTTAAAATTTTAAAATTCAATAATAAACATTTCCTTGATTTAAATTTTACAAATTCCCTAAAAGTAGTAAAAATATATTTAAATGTAATAAATTTTAAACTTGAAAATAGTTAATAGTGTCCTACAGAATTTCTTACATTCAACGAAAAATCAATTGACTTTAAAAATATAGTTTTTAAAATTCAGTAAAACTTGAGGAATTTATGTCAAAAATACTACGAAATTTTTTTAGTAAAAGAAATTTGATTTCTCGCGAATAATTTTAAAAATTTTACACACTTAAATCTTAGTTCATACTACTACTTTATTAAAACATTACTAGAATTCAGGAAAAAAATTTACATGATATGAATTTTAGGAAAATGTACGAAAGAGTAAACAATTGAACAAAGAATAATTAAAGTATTAAAATAAAATATTTTGTCGCTAATGTGTAATGACTCGATAAGGTAGAGTACTGAACTATTAAACACAAGATTGCTGGGGTAAGTTGAAAAAATTAGTTTCAAAATTATTTTGTGGACTTAAAAAATTTATCTTCCAACAACTATCAAAAAGTTCAGTTGAGAAATTAAAGAAATTTATTGAATAGAATTTATGAAAAGATTTCTAAATTTGAAGAAATTTAAAGAAATTCTGAGGTGCATTTACACTAAGCATGTTTCAATGAAATGTGTTGCATGCAACTTCTTTTAATCGCTGATAGCATGGATATTGAAGCAAACGGTATAGCAAAAATTAAATTTCACATGACTTCTTACAAATTTTTTTATCCCAATTGTTTCACTCTGCCTTATATGTATTTTCGAATAGATAAAGTTTAATGCAACAAATTTCATGAAAAAAATGGTTAGTGTAAATGCACATCAGAATTTCTTTAAATTAAATTCTAATTCATAAATATCCTAAAACAAGAAATGCATTAATAACATTAAGAAAATTGAAGGAAACTAGAATTCAGGAAAATTTGAGTATACGATCTTGATTTTAAAAATTTTAAAAATACCACACAAAACAAATTTTTAAAATAAAAATTTGAATTTTCTGGGAATTTTCGAGGAAATTTTTACTGAGCCCTAGCAAAAAGAAACTTCTTTTGTGCCACATTTTGATATAAAATTCAATAAATTATTATGCATTTTAGTTCACAATTTTTTTAGTGTATTAGCTGTTGCAAGAGAGGGTGCTTAACGACGGAAATTATATATTCAAAGTGTTAAAAGCGAATTTTGATTTATATTAAGGAAATGAACACTTCATGTGGTGGTATATTGCAGAAATAAGGGAGTTTTTGCAAAATTCAAAGAAAGGGAACAAAAGCTGATCTTGCAATACATAAAACTTAAAAGTTTAGACAATAAAGTTTAACAATAAAGTACATAAATTTCAGATTTTGATCCTTATTTCAATTAGTGATAGACACTTTATAAAACATCATCGTTATGTCAGCAATGTTATTAAGTTTATAAAAATATTACATAGTGAAGAATTTATATCCTGATAGACTAATACATATTATAAAAAATATAGGTTAGGTTAAGTTAGGTTGATTGGAGGGGTGTGATAGCCCATGTCATACGACATACACTTAAGCCAGTGAAGGCTTGTTGTGCGCTCCCTTCAATATCAGACACAAACTGCCAGAGTTCTGCGGCAGGATTCGAACCTGGGACCTTCGCACTACGAGTCTAGTACACTACCTACTAGTCTACGAAGGTCAAAGGTCAAAAAGAATAAGTTATAAAAATATCAAAAAAAGGTCAAAAAATATAAGTTATAAAAACTTTATATCACAATTAATTAATATTATCATAAATTTATATAATTAAATTTAACGATTAATCTACATTATGATAAATTTATATCATGATAAATTTCATAGTGAATTTATTTATATCATGATAAATTTCATAATAAATTTATATCATGATAAATTTAGTTATTATTTTTATTTTCTCTATTTATTTATTTTTAACATATTCATAAATATAAACTGCGAAGCAACTTGGCTTGTCTGCAGAAACAGCCAGATTCTTCGACAGGGATCGAACCTGCTGCCTTCGAAGTACTAGTTTAGTACACTAGCCACTATTCTAATGATAAATTTAACATCATATTGACATAATAATGAATTTATTTCACAATAAATTTATATATCAATTAATTTATATATCTAACGAATACGACAAAAATTTCGCACATTTAAATTATGAAAATATGAGTGCTCAGTAAGTGGGTTGATATTATATTCTCAACTAATTTAGAATATTTTAAAAACTAAAATGTAATGGCTTAAAAATATTCTTTTTTTAAATATGTATTTATATTTAAAATATGTTTTTATTTATCTGAGGACTAACACGTAAAGAAATAATTTTGCACACCCAGATTGTCGAAATGTCACACTGTGCATTGATCATTATGAAGCACGCAGCATGAATTTTCGTAAGTGATTGGACAATGCGCTCAAAACTTTTTGTAAGTAGTGTAGCACATGATTTTGAAAGAAATGTTACTTACACATCTCCACTAGCTACCAGTTTTTTTTCGCCTAATAGCCTATTTTTCAATTCCACAATGAAATAATGCATCGTCTTTAAAATGATTTTCGATTTTTTTTACAGCCATTTGGGTTGCCTGCTGACGAGACCGTCAGACTACTAGTCTAGTATATTAGCTACTAGGTCAAGAAGGAACAACTAGCAACCAGAAAGGCTAAAAATACCATGAAGAAGATATTCTAGGACATCATATTCCCCATCAATTGCTGCCATCGACCTCGGCATAAATATTAAAACTCGGAAAATACCATATACATATGAATATATGTTCAATCGGCGATGGTGTCAATGCTGAAAGCAGTACGTGTAGTTTTTTAGTGGTTTCATTGCAAAAAAAAATATTGGCAAACGTCTCTCATATATATTTCCAGATTTATTTCCACAGAAACAGATGTACTAACACATTTAGTTAAGACATACATTGCAAATGTTTTTCTTTTTTCGTTGATCTATTGCCATGTAATCAGACCCGCAAATGTTTTTTTAGCACTTTGTAGTCTAAAACTCAATTTAAAGCGATAATAAAGGCAAACATAACTCCCGTAACATCAGTATCAATGAAATCTATTAACACTATTAAATATTCGTAATATTAGGAAAACAACTGTTAAGCAAGTCGTAAAATTACTGTCAAGTGTTTGTTGCAGCTTTTGCAGTTTTATATGTATTTATCTTAAACTTTATTATAACTTTGTTATACAAACTTATGTTATAAACACAACTGTAGCGAACGACGAATTTCGCACAATACGTCCAATCCGTCGATAAAATTTTTTGTAAATAAATTCTTGAACTGAGCCGCAAATTATGACGATGAAAAATTTTTATGTATTAATTATTTTTTAATTTTTTAATTCATGTCAAGAAACAATTGAAAGTGAACTTTAATCTCTTTTAAACTTATTAGAATTATTATCGCTGGAGTAGCACTACCTGTATAATAAATATAGAATTGCGAACACATGTTAATGTTAATGGTGGTAGAGAATCCTTTCTTTTTGTGCAACAACATATGAAAAGCGGATGTGTATGACTGGAAAATGCATACCTTCTTCAAAAAAGCAAAAACATTTTCTATAGTTTTTAGATGATTAATTCGTTGATATCAATTTGACTTCACATCACAAAAAATTTTTCACAAATTTCCATTAATTTATAAACTATTTTTTCATTTATGTAGCACCATATACATATTGAGAAAACGAATAAAAATTTAAGAATACAATAAGAATTAGAAATGAATCTATCGCAGAGTTCGTTACGCACGAAAAATTTAATGCGTTTTTAAATCCAAAATTGTGCCTTATTTCCAACGACTAATTTCGCCATGAAATTTTTGCCGTTCTTCCCAGTTGTGTTTACAGCAGATACGTCAAGTTTCGCATCTTTCATGTTACTCCTAACAGTTTTCCTAAGAGCATATGTATGTGCAAGTACATTATTAATAGTCATGACCATTAAAAAAACATTTGAAGGCAATTTCAAGAATTAAATTTAAAAATGATTATAGTTTAAATCTAGTTCCTATTAATCGTCCCTAGACAGATCTACATAGATGTGCATACATGAATCATTACAAACATGTCAGAGAGTTCATAAAATTTTTTATAAATCAAATTAATGTTGTAGTAAGTGCTTTAAATGTCTTATTCAACCCACAGATGTGCGCCGTCATACCAATGAAATTAATATAAAACCCTTTTTTATACAATTTCGCGATACTTGTACAAGATTAAGGAAATTGTAAGAAACAACACACACACACACAAATATATCAATCAAAATCTATAGCAAATGCGTGGATGTCTATTAAATGTCTTGATGCATTATTATAAGTTTATATGTTTTGTGTACTTAAATATTTATTAATGAATATAGAATGTTTCGAGTGCACGTTCTTTAAAATGAAGAGAAATAATTTTGTTTAGTAAAATTGTAAATATTTCAACAAGTCGCTCATAATTTATCCAAATATTCCTATAATTTTCTATACTTCATGTATTTGAACGATATTATTTCAATCGCGGAATTCAGCATTTGCTGGGAATGGTCTAGCAAATTTGCAAATGTAATATATGGCAGCTATTTTTCTTATCTAACAAACAAAATACACAAATGTACATTCATTCCATGTAATAATATGGCAAGTGGGTCAGCTTTTTGCTGTGTATGGCAAGACGAATTAGTTTTACAAGACGAATTAGTTTTACAAGACGAATTAGTTTTACAAAAATCAGAGATCCAGCTGATTATTATTTGCTGTACTTTTGCTACACTCTCGAAAATATATATAATTTATGTCTGTAGTACACTTTGTGTCAGTCGGCAAATTATCATTTGCAGCAGATTTTTTTTTGCTGCTGTAGTTAAGGTCACTGCCACATTGTAAACAAATTCGCTTTGGTCTATATGGCGTTATCATTACCAACAAAATTAAAGCAATGGACTCAATGCAAGAGCCGTCAAAAGAACATGAAAACTATTCCACCGAAGAAATTGAATGAATCTAAAATAATTATTAGTTGTATAATAATAATAACCGTTTTTCTCTTCTTTTTGAAGCGACATCATGTATTCGATTTCTAGGTTGACTTGGTCCCGGTTAACTATGAAATCATAAAGCCTTCACAAGGGTGCCAGGTAATAAATCTTCCTTTTTGCTACTCCTAAGCCATCAGGATGAGAAAAAAGAGATTGATGTTGAGCCCTCTCCCTTTCTGTGATAAAATTGGTGTTTTTAAAAAGCATTAAAAAGGTATGAAAAGAGATAAACTCGCCTATTAGGGTACCAAGGCAGTTTGACACAGAATTATATAATTTTCTTCTCTTTCTCTGACAGCTAAAGGATAATAACCTGTGTAACCTAAACTGCTAAAAAAAATAGGTTTCAACTGGTAAATCAGATTCACCTTCTAACATGTGTCGTTAATGGGGGTATAATTGGCGCTAGTCATTTATTTTTACATGCAAATTTTTAGCATGACTATCCAGTGTTGCAATTCTGGCAACTGTTTAATATTAAGCAGCTTCCATATGGTCGCATAATTAACTTTCAAACCGTTAAAGCAGCTTCCACATGGTTAAGGCAGAAAAACCAAGAGCAATTAAATAGTTTTTACGGAGTTGACTAATATTTTGTTTCTGTTGTATTTATGGTCTCTCTTCTTAAAATTTGAATTTTTCAGGTATCTATGGCGGATATACAACGGCAAGTCGTGCAATTAAGTTTAATTAAATTGTATTAAGAAAAGTTTCGCAAATTTGGTAATACTCACTGTTTTTTGGATTTTTTTTTTAATTTTATTTATTACTGACCTTCAACATAAATGCAGGACGCCCCCATTCAGACACTAATAAATTTCCTCCTTAAATTTCAATGTCGTGATGGCAACTAAAAACAAGTTGGTACTACTCAAAAGCTCTGTGTTGCCATTTATTTATGCATTTTTATGATGGCAACCTTCCTACTCAAAAAATGATAAGCGTATGCATTTTTCTTGGAATCAAAAGAAAAACGCCTTTCTTATTCTTCCATTTTTGTAATAATTTTATTGATTAAACTATTATACACACAATTAAATAAAATACACACGTGTATGGGAAGAAAAATAAAACATACAGGAAATAGTCGCATGTTACAAAAAGTACAGCATATTCGTGGGTTGATTTTATTTTATTGTGCTCCTATATTAAATATATAGAAAAGGAAAACTTAAGAAGATTTGAATTTTCAAGTCCTTAGCTTAAAGACAGCTACGGATGATTTTTTTTATATGCATCGGCGAATATTTTTCAGCGGTAATTAAAATCCTTCTTAAGATAAACGCTTAATTTGCATTGTTATTGTGAACGTGTTCTATTATTAAAGAAAACAACCGCAACGCTCTGACAATGCCGGTTTCAAAAAAAGCGCATTTTTCGTTTAAATAACCGGAAAAGTAAAAAAGCTTTAGCCTCAGATTTGAAACAGATTTCATATGCGTGAGATCAAGTTCAAGATTTTGATTTTTACGATTAAAAAAAATATATTATTCGATGGGTTATTTAGCAGCAACGAAATGTGAGATATATAGGAGTATGTATATACTCTTTAAATTCACAATAAATAATAATTATTTATTTAAAAAAAATTTTTCTTCTGGTATATCAATTTGTGAAGCTCATATCTATCTTCTCTCATGAGGCAGTCATCTTGATGCTCTTGAAATGTTATTAACAAATTGTTCGTTTAACGACCTTTCTCTTAAAGAATTGACAATATCCAAAAAGGCACTTCTTTTTTTGAACAATACTTCTGAAACGAAATGAGTTCCTACTTTATCAATGCTTCCTCGGTTTCTTTTATGTGTGACATTTTGTACAATACATTATATTAACAAATATTTATTGATCTAACTTAAGAAATTTAACTTGTTTACAGGTTTGCACTTATTGAAGAACTCTAAATTCCCTTCTTTGAAAGAGCAAAAAAAAATTGATATCTTTTTTTAGAAAGGAAAGCGCCAACTGCAAGAAATTAAGATTCGTGTTCAGACAATTATTGGATTTTGTATTATTCATTACTTGTCCTTTTGTAAATAATTCAAAGTTTATTTTATTTCTCTTGTTGTTATTTAAAAATTTATCAATTTCTGTTCATACAAATTAATTTTATCACACATTCCTAAGAGTTTTTTTCATTTAGAAATAAATGAAATTTATGTGAGTAGAACTCCGCACAAGGTTTAAAAATGTAAACTGAATTTTATTGTATTATTAAGGGCCATCATGGGTTCCCTCTAACCTTTTAATATAAAATTAATGCTCCGTTTGGGCACGGATTTTTTATATATATTTTTTTTAGAAAATCGAAAGTTTGTTGTGGCTTTAGCTCTTCATATGCCGACATTTCATTGGTTGCTAAAACCAAATCGTCAGTGAAGTTTAAGCAGTTTGAAAACATTCAACCTCGAATGTTTGCGCCACATAAATCAAATACAATATGAGAATTTCAATATTGCATATGTATTACAACAAATACATAATCATAGTAGGTTTAGAATGTTTCTATACAAACCAACACAAGAAACAATTTACTCAACGTGAGTCCATTTTGCAAAAGCTCTAATTGTTTCTAACGATTAGTTGGGGAGAATATCCCAAATAATGAATTTTCAATATTAAGTATTTTTTTTTAATTTACATATTTTTCTCATATTTTACTCGGAAATAAAGTCTTGGGTGCAGAAAAAATTTATACATTTTCATATCATTAATTTGCTGTTTAAAAATAAATGCAAAGTTCTCAATATGAAATTTTTGGCAGAACTACTAGTACCGAACTTTTAAACCTTGGATAACTTCTAATCAATATGACTGTACATATATCAACCAACTTTAACCTTAAAAATAATTTGTATTAATTCAATTGTTATAAAAATTTAATTTTTAAAAGCTCATTTCTTCTTAAAGAATTTTTTATAACTGGAAAGAGGATTTTTTTAACGAACACGATTTTTTACAATATTTTGACAAATTGATCTAGCAACCCTGGTTAAGGCTTCTTAATTTTATTTGTGTAAATCTAATAACAATTTAACATATTCCTATTATTTTGTTTCCAGCACTCCAATAGTCAACGGAATGAATTGTTATCATGTATTGTTATCACTTTTTCATTTAAATTATGTAATATTTAGAGTTTCATTCCATATAAATATGTATGTACATATTTGACCGCATCTGTATGCATCCATACATACAAATGCATCCATTTAAAACTATTTTCAAAAGCTGGTTTATTAGTCCTACGGCAAACATCAGTACAACTGATTTTTATGAAAATAAAATATTGTATGCAATTAAAAAATATTAATAATATTAAATTATAAACACATAAATACATATGTGCACATGTAAATACATACATATGTATATTAAATACATCAATGAATAAACTTACAACAGAAAATTATTAATCAGCCCTAGAAATACCAGAACGGAAAATATACACACGAATATTCAGGTCATTCACAGCGACAGCGTCTTAACTTGAAATATACGATATTTGAATTAAAAAAATAGAATTAGAATTATACATCTTATCGTTTCACAATACTTACATATCTCATGAGGGGGGAAATTATTTTATTTATTGATTTATTTAATGAAATATACTTTACAAATTAATTTATAAAACACAAAAGAAAAAAATCTTTTAATATTTTCATTCAGTTGTGTAAATTTAAAACTTTAAACTCGCTTTTTTGTAATTTCATTTTTTGGAGTTATGACATTGTTCCAGCAAACACGTATATGCATACACACTTATCCATATGTAAAGCATTTCCATAATATATATGTATGTATAAACATATACATATATGTATGTAACTATGTACATATGTATGTGTGTATTAAGCCTTTTATTATAAAGTAACATACAAAGGCATTTAATTGTAGCAATAAACAACTCGTATAAATATTTTTCAAAACCCTGGCTTTTTTTAATTAGAGCGTTAAAAAATGTGCCAATTTTTGCAAAAATATTTACGAATAGTATTAAAAGTACCAAACACATTGCTGCCATTAATATTTTTAACAACTGTTTATAGTTTATGGTCATAAATAGCGCTCACAGTGTGTGACAATACAATGGAAACTTCGTTTTATAACTCCACTCTCAATTTTCGAAGACATATTTTTTTTATACTCAGTATTATGAAGTGAATGTATTCCATATCACCGATTTGGTTTCAAAACAAAATATTGTACTTTTGAACAAGAACACAGGGGCTCGTGAGTACGGTTCAAAAGTTCCTTCGAAGAAAAAAATATTGTTCTAATGTCTTCCCAGCGATTTTGGAATTGAAATAATTAGAAAACTATTTAATTTTTTGTACATTTATTAAAAATTAAAAATGTCAAATAATACATAAAATGGTCGCAAACAGATATGGAACACTCTATTCCTTTCAGATGTGAGTTCCAAATATGATTTAAAAGGCAGTGATGAAGAGAACGGTTATAAGACGACCGAAGAGAAAATATAATGAACACAAATAAGATGTTAAATTACCGTTAACTTTGGCGTTAGCGACATTATTATGTGGATCTACTGGAATCGAAAACAGGGACGTTACCTCGTAATTCGATTCGAATCGAAAAATGAATGTACTGCAATCATTCATACTGTGTAGTACCATTTTCGTTTTGTTTTTTGCGAAGATGCGAAAGTATTTTCGCACTATACCAACAAATAAAATAACTTTCGGAAGTCTACTATGAGCTTCATATTTGGGTTCTTAAAACTCTTAAAGAAAAGTACACAGAAAAATATTATAGAAATGATTCTGGCTAATCTGGCTTAATGTTGAAAATACAAAAAACAGATGAATAAATCTATTTATGGCGAAAATTACGATTATATTTAAACATACGATACATTTGGACGACTTGAGATTATTTTGAACATTGTAAATTTCGGCAATGGAATCATAAACTTTAATTCACAAAGAAACAATCCATTATTATAATAGAAACAATATATAACACAAAATTAATATTAATATTGGAATATTTTTTCAATTGTGTCAATTATGACATTTAAGTTGAATTTCTACCAACTTGTCATCTCTTTTCCCCCACTGGTTTACAAATATAATTCTGTCATCGTTCCGATCAACTTTCGCCGTACGATCTGTATTTTGGTTCGAAAATTGTTTTAGAAGTTTTACGCCTCTAAATATGTGGTGGGCGTCTAGATCTATTTTAAATGACGTTATATATCCATATGCAGCCGATATATTGTCTTTCTTTTTTAGATTTCAATATCACAGTTAGTAAGTATACACCTCTGGATTTGTAACCGTGTGATTATAATCCAATGAAATGGTATGTTCAATTTCTAGATAGGAATCCAATATTAAACTACGGGAAATTGTAGATCACAAAATAAATACTAGAAATTGTACAAAGAAGGAATATCTATCAGATGAGGTTATAAAAATAAGGATTACCAAATAAAAAATATTAGTCGCCAAGAGGCACAGGATTAAATTTGTTGTAATTTTGAATTATTTTTGATTCTCATTGCATTGAATGTATAAATGAGTATTTGTGAAAAAAGTTTCTATTGTTTTGTCAGTTACTGTATCTGCCATCATCCATGGTTTTTGCTCTGCACTATTTTAGACCTTGCCGATGGTATTCATAAGCAAACAATGTACATATGTACATATTATATATGCATGTATGTATGTTCTCGTATGTATGACTATGTCTACAAAGAATTAATTTTTTTATTCTTTTTGTTTTTCTTATTAAAAAAACAGCAACGGCATCATACTTCTTCCCATTTAGTGGTGACTGTTTGTTATTTTTTCTCATTATCAAATTGTCTCATACATAAATTTGTTTTTATTTATGATTATTAGTTTTCATTATAATTTTCAGACACTTTTAGGCATGTCTGAGAATAATTTAGTACAGTTACAGTCGATTTCGGTTAGGTAGAAATGGATAATTAGAGGAATTGAGATTTTAAATTAAACGGAATTCGTATAAGTGAAAACTGTTTCCCTTAAACGAACGTACTACTTTGAATGACGGTGCTACACAGATCAATATTTTGCTTCAATTTTTCCGTTTGTGTGTATGCGATGTTTTTCAACAACAAAAATTTGTCACATGCATACGTCGTGTGTAATATTGAAGAATATCAAAATGGTTTTGATTTTCGTAAAAAAAATTGAATGAAGCACTGTCATTGTAATTTCCATTTTATTTTGTGACTATCAAGTGAATATGGTAGTATTTTACGATAAAAAGCTGAAATTTTGTGTTGAAAAATGGAACAAAGAAATTTCGATACGAAGGGGGCTCAATAATTACGTGACGTGAATTTTTCGCCTCTTAACTAAAAGGGCAATACTGCTCCTGTCAACAAAATTTAAAAATTTTAAGAAGCTGCGTCATTTAATTTGTTCTTGACAGCCATTGCTAACAGACTACCGCGTGATTTGAGGAGAAAATGGAACAAGTGAATTTAGTGTGCTCATTAAGCACTACTTTTTGTCGAAAAAAATAATCACTCAAACCAAGGCTTAACTTGATAAATACTATTAGAATTGTAAACCACCAATTTCATTGGTAAAATTTAGTTTACAACTAAATTAGTTGTGGTCTCACAAGCACGGAACCTGAGGAAAGTTCTGCAGCCCAGTTGAGGTCACTACAGCCGAAACTATTGAACAAATTCACAATGGGCCTTATTTTGTTTGGCGAAATTCGCCTACGACTTCGACGTTTAGTACTAGATTAAAGAAAAATGTTGCTCGGTATCTTTAGTCTATTACAAACTGTCGAATTTGCAGTCGAAAATCGCCAAACACGATAAGGGGGAATATAATGTTGGCCGATTGGATTGAAAATGTTAGAGATTGTGGAATCCATAGGCATATCACATGGCTCAGTAGTTTAAATTTTGAAGGATTATTTAGGTATGATAAAACTTTCTGCAAAATGGATACCGCACTTGTTCATAATAATTGATCGCAAACGCAATCTTGTTACAACTTCGCAGGAGTATTTGGCGCTGTTCAATTGCAATTTGAACGAGTTTTTGCGCCATTTCGAAACGGTGTACGAAACGTGGATCCGTCAGAACACACCAGAGACCAAACAGTAGGTTTCTCGATGTGAATTGGCACCAGAGAAGGTCAAGGCGAGTTTGACAGCCAAAAAAGCCGTGGCGACCTGTTTTTTGAAATGCACGCGATGTAATCCACATTGCCAACTTATTGGGTCGATTTAATCAGGATTTGAAAAAATTATCGCATTTCGCCAAGGAAAAGTGATTGAAAAACTATTATTTATCAAAATACTTGTGTTTTATTCACAAAGTCAAACACTTGTTGACCTTATCTTTAGTTGTAAAGCATATTTACAAAATTAAATGCTCAATTTATTAAAAATTATTATTTAAATTTTGAATCTTTACCACAGCAATAATTTATAAATACAGTTGACGTTCGCATATGTATGTATGTATGTACATATGCATATGTACACGTACGTACATATGAATATACTCGTATATATGCATTTCAAGTTTTAGTGTGAAGTTGTTAGTTTCTGAAGTAAATTTTATAACAACTGGGTCTCTCATTAAGCGCTTCCTATCTTTAAATTTAAATAAAACAAAAAGTGTGAGATTTAAAAAATTGTTTTGACATAAAAAATATTGAAACTGAAGAAATTGAAATATGAAAACATCATGCCAAAAGAAGTTGCTAATTATCGACATCCTGTAGCGATAATTGTTGGCGGTGATGGTCTGACCTACGTCGTTCTCAAAGAAATATGTACCGATAACGCCGCCATCCCAAAATTCCCACCATACAGTGACTTTTTCGGGATGCATTTGACGCTCTTTGATCTCATGTGGATTGGAATCGTCCAAAATTTGACAGTTTTGTTTGTTGACGTACCCACTCATCCAGTAATGGGCATCATGATTTGGCAGCACAGGCTGAATGAATGACACCCATCCAATTTCATAGGTGTAGTCGCTATCAAATGTGAGAGTTCAGAAGTCTCTTTTGGAAGACCCGATACATTTGTACCTGACTAAAACCAAATAGATTTAAGATGAATTCTTAATCGAAAATTCTAACGTTTTGCACTGTTGTTTTTCGATATTTAGCAAGATTTTATTTCCATAATAAAAACATATTATTGAAATTTTTGAATGTTAAAGAACATACATACTAGTATATACATACATAGATTATATATTTCAAATTAAAAGCAGCTGATACGCACAACCCTATAGAGTATTTTTTTCGTAAATTTTTCGGAAAAAAACCATAGTTGTATCCATCAGTAAGTTTTGTATGGGAAATCTATTAGAAATCAATTAGATTTTGCTCAAAATCTCTTAACTAATATAGATATCGATCAGGTCTAGATGAACTATTACAATTTTGAATTGAATTCGAAAAAATTGTAAAAAATTATTTTGTCCATATTTGAATTTTTTTTTTTTTAACTAATTTACAAAATCAATTGAAATTTTCTAAGACAGTTAATAATATTTGCATTAATATATTTCATGCAACAATTACATTTATAAAAAAAAATGCTATTACAACTGATGGTTCATTTGTTTCCGGGACACACAAAATTTTTGTAAATATACATACATACATACCAACTCGTATCTTATTTGCAACATTGCAAAATATATATATGTATCTCTTTGCCAACTATTTTCAGGAATTTATACATTGAACTTCAACTTTATGCTAAAAATAAACATGAACAACTTTTTTTTAATTCACATTTGAATTGTTCAACCAGGAAACCCAAGAAGTATTTCATTTAATGGCGAACGCACGAGTATTAAATTGTAGTTTTTCTTAAGGTTCACAAATTTTTAAATGAAATTTTCATTCCCCATCATTTTGTCAACAACGAGGGCATATATAGTTACACACATGGGACGACTCTTTCTCTTTATCTTTAAAAGATTGTGACATTTGTTTTTCGCATACAAAATGTATTTGGCACTCCGCAAAGACTTATTGAGGACGCAATTAAGTTGATGGATGGATAAATGCAGCAAATAAAATCAACAAAATATACCAAAAAAAATATTTTTTCAGCATCAAAACAAACGTGTTCAAGTTGTTTGTTTGAGGTATTCTAAGGAGGTTTTCATTATTAAAATTACACATGTACTCGTACGTATTTTCAAATCCCCTGCATTCTCTCCGTCTGTGCCAACAAAACTCACAACAGGGGGTATGTGCTGTAGAAAACCCGCTCGTAAGGGAGTGATATTTAGAACATTCCAAGTACTGATTAAATATTTCGGAAACTGATTGATAAATCAAATACAAATAACATAGACACCAACGACCCATAATGAATGGCCCCTTCTGACTTTACTTACGTAAGTATGATATACATAAATATAAATAAATACAAATATTAAAAAAATAGGGTTGAAAATATACTTATAAGTTTTCAGGGATTTTTATTTCACATTTTGCAAATGTTTGTCAGATTAATGTAAATTGTCAATGGGCCTGGTATTTAAAAGTGTGATGCGTTTAATCCGTAACAGAGAGCACAACTGTTCTATTTGGAAAATTTTCAACACGTGCCATGTTAAAGTGCGCGCATGCGTGCAACATCTGTTTATGAAAAAAAATTCGGGGTGACTCAGAAAAAAAATCAATAAAAATGGGCCAGAATGCACTCATGTAAGGAAATACATTATTATTAAATAAAAATAAACTGCAATCATGAGCATGTATCGAGCTCAATTGAGAGATGTTCACAAATTCTGCAACCACCAAAATAAAATGTTTTAATGTCTTAATTCGGCTAAATGGCTCTTAAGCGAGTAAAATGCATTAGGCGCTTAGAGCGTATAGAAATAAAGGCTTTGACGTAAGAAAAACATTGAAAGGAAAGAGGGGAAAATTGAAAAAATCAACAAAATTAATAAACAAAAACTTGAAGTGATAATTATTAATAGGAATATCCACTGTCCCGCGGTACATCCGTATATGTTTTCCGATTATTTGTATGAAAGACCCGTATATGACATTACAACAAGTGGAATATTGTTCACTTATCCCCCGTAGAAGCTTCGATATGTGGGACGAATTTGAGCAGTGCCGCACAGATTTGACTAGATTTCGAGTCTGTGTTTTATATTGAGTCTGAATCAGCCAGCGGTCTATTACATTTAATTGGCACATTGTACTTGTGACTACAGACATCTCTATGGGACAAAATCTAGTAGGATTGTTTTATATAAAATTTTGTCAACTTCGCGAGAGGCAACTACATCGTCCGATCGTTCACGCAAAATTGTCCTGCTGAAACTACATAAGAGCAACGTAAGACATATTATAGGAATATTTAGTTTTGCATCGATACTTGAAATTATTATACAATCGAAGTATTATGACCATAAATTAACAATTTTTAAATGGTTTGTCTGTCTAATTGACATAAATACACAGAGAGCAAATTATTATTTATTCTAATTTAAGTTTTGAAGGACATGTATAACTTTTCAGTACTTGCGAATGCTATTTATTTATTAATTAGTGAGTTACATTTATTTGGAAATTAAGTTTCCCAATTCGTCAATAATTATTTTTTCTTACAGAAAATGTTGTTACCAATTTTTATGCATATTGCGTTCAAAGTTGTTTTGCTAGTCAAACAATATATGAGAGTGTAAAAAAGTTTTTGAGACAAAATTATACCCGAAATGAGCAAATATCATTTTTTGCCCCAGACAAAATGAATTAAAAAAAATGAAACGGAAAATAAACGACGTGACTTCAAGCTCTTATGTGGATTTAATTATAGCCCAAAGTATTTTGCCAGTATTGGATCAAATGAAGGATTTATAGGCTAAACAAAATATATAAAGCATTAGGAGAAGTGGCAATGGTGTACCACTTAAAATAAAATTGTGACTTACCCCATCACGAAAATACAACTCTGAATTACACCCAAAAACGGGTTTTGAAGAATTTATTTAACATTAATAACTTACCTAAAAAGAGAGAAAAATAATTATTAATATATAAAAAAAACTCAAAAGTTGCTTAAAAATATGGTATAGAACTTTGTAAATTGTTATTCTCGTGGGAAGTTGAAAAAAATCGTTAATTGAAAAACGCATTCCGCAAATAATATATTAATTAATAATTAAATCGATTTTTTTAAATCAACTGAAAATATATATTATAAAATCCTTCTAATTTAACTAAAGAAATTTTGTCTTGCAAAAACGCTTACATTGCTAAAAAAAAAAGGTAAAATTTTACAAAATATTCAAGAAGTTGGTGTTTTTCATTATTTCCTTAATAACTTTTTGGATAATTAGTTGTGAGAAGAACAGTAATATTCATAAACATAAAAATAAATAAAAAAAACACGATTATAAAAAAGTACAAAACCGTGGAAATCATATAAAACAATAAAGATTTTAATTTTTCTATATATTTAAATAAAAATAAATAATGAAATTTTTCTACATATACATATATTTTCATTCGAAAAAAAATTACGTTTAACAACGTTGCTAGTAATTTTGTCTGACGACCCACTGTTTGCTAATATTAAATAATGGATTTTCTGCAAATAACAATAATAATACATAGTTGTAATATTTTTTAATTTTATAACTTTCTATTAATTTCCGCACACTGTGTTATAAAGTAATCCTATTTTGGCCCTCCGGTATTAGAAAAAACTATTACTGAATGTAATGAAGTAAAATCGGGTGGCATTTAATTATGGATCATCTTTATTTACAAATAATAAATATAAATAAAAATGTTAAAAAAAATCGATTTGGAATTTTGAAAAAAAAAACTTGCGTAAATAATTTTTAAACACAAAACGGCAAAGAACGAAAACAAAAGAACGAATCAAAATGTGTCAATGACCACAATGGATGTCGGTAACTATGGATAAATATACAAGGTAAAACAGGTCAGTATTACGCTCTCCTCTGTTCCTTCATGAATTTAATTTATTTTTTTTTTTTATTAACGAGCTTTAATGCAAAATGTATGTTTCATTAAAATCGGTTAGGAATTAGGAATTTATAATCGTTTGAAATATATATAATACAACAAGCAATATAATAAATATGGATTATCGAGGTTGACTGTTATAAAAACAAAAACCTTTTTAGAATAATATTTTTTGTGTAATTACAGTCGAATTTATTTGGCCGCTGTGGCTATTACTAGTATAGATAAGTATTTGAATTGATTGAGTGGCAGCCAAATTTTCTGGCCTATTTAAATTTAAATAAAAGATTTCTGGCAATATTTTTTAGATGGATGGACTATAAAAAGAATTTAAATAACCTGCAAAGTATTCATTATACACAGTAAAAGCTTCATAAAATTTATTAAAGCATATACAATTTATTACATCCCCATACCGATTGTTATATGTAAAAAGGGAAAAAATTTGTTTACAATTTAAATACGTTGCAGGAAAAATTAACATCACTGTCATGTAAATAAAATTTAATCAAGGTGTGTGCCAAGATTGAAAGCGTATCGTAAATTATCAGATCGATTACAAGCTGGTAAATGAATCAAATAAATCACATTCTTTAGAAAATTTGAAATTCAAATTATATCACTGAAAATAAGAACGGAATAAAAATAAAAAATAAATTGTTGATACCGCTATTACTTGACGACAACTCGATGATAAAATCAAAAGCTTAATATTTCAGTAAGAAAAAGAACTTCCAAAGAAGGAAAGAGGATCCAGAATTTATAATTTTTTATTTAGTGATCATAGTTTATTAAAAGTTCTTTAGATAAAAAAATGCACATTTATATAAAAACTATAATACACTTTCATTGCAAAATGTTTCTGATTAAAATAAATATTAAAGACATATACATATGCATGTATGTATATGGCCCAATAATACTTAGCAGTTTCGATGCACGAATAGCATTCCAAATACTATCAACTTTTACGTTTCAACTGATAAAATCATTGTTTACACGTGCCACATCTCGATGTTTTTCCATTTCCTAATACTAAAACTAACTCAAACTGAACTGACGTCGTTATTTCCTCTTTTTCCCCAGTGGAAAGGTATTTATATTTTTAATGTGATAATGAGAGAAAAGTGTTTAAGTCTGACTTTGTAGCTTTACAGGAGAGCATTTTAAAATTTTTGAGTAGATTTTTAAAAATTAATTCGCCGGCCTTTATATGCGTTCTGTAGCCCCCCTCTTACATTAAAAATAAATTATTCTACATTTCACAAACTATCACGTGCAATATTATGAGTTGTTAATCCGATTGAAAAAAAGACAAGCAGAAATTCATTACATTGTAACTTTCTGAAAAATTGGGCAAAATGTGTGTAATTTTGCTGAGGCGTACTTTATAAAATGGCAAATTACAATGATGTCACTAGCTCGTTGTGAGGTGAAGTGGACTTAAGCACTTGTTTACATACATACATACCAAATAACAGATTGAATACAATAACGTTTTCTGACCATTCATAAATATTCGTATTCATTGCTTCTACATTACGTTGAATTGACAACAATAATTAATGCATTGTTATGTTTACATTCCTTGCTTTTTTGACTGCTTGTTTTACACTGTCAAGCAACGAAATTAAACGATGCCACATTCAAAATGTTAAAAACAATCACACATCATTCGCTCAGTATTCCTTGGAATGCTACATACCCCTACGTCTATAATGCAGCGAACATGTTGTCGAACATTTTAGTAGAGCTGGCAAACTATCGATAGTCACGCCATTCGATATTTTCGATAGTTTGATAGAAAACTATCGATACTATCGATAGTTGTGATTAAATGTTCAGTGTGCTTTTTTAAGTAGTGTATTATTCTACCATGTCCTCTTCACTCAGCGTATATGCATGTAGAGTCCTGTGTCTCCTGTGGCACAATGCCCCACAATTTGCTATCAAGTGTTCCATCGACTCCTCATCTTCACCGAAGATGAGGAGTCTTAGAGCCCGATCCGCCCTCCTAGCGTCAAAACGTAGGAATTTCTTGGAGTGACATAATCCATTGATGTCATTCCAACGTTGTGCAATCTTGAACGATGCCCATTTCGAAATCTCCCCCTTAAGGGGACTTTTGTTGAACCCAAAAGAGAGGGTGGGTCCAATGAAGTTTCCCTCAGCCCCTCTTCTATTTAGATACTTTGTACTTGGATATCACATATTTATTAGCTCTGTAATAAAATTCTTTATAAACGTATTGTGCTTATAATTCCTTTGTTATCCAATTATTTTTGTTAGTAAAGAGCAAAAGAGTAAATTTTAGAAAAAAAAAACACATTTTAACGATAGTATCGCTATCGAAAAAAAAACCATCGATAGTGCTGTGCAAACAAAACTATCGATACTATCGATAGTACTATCGATGGTTTGCCAGCTCTATACTTTAGTCATTCGTGAACTATTTACACTATAGAACATGTTAGCGAACTTCAACATAATAAATTTTCAAAGAAAATAATTCGAAATGACACATGAATTTGTAGCTGTTATTAGCGAGTTATTACAAAATGAATGCTAACAAGAAAAATTTGGACTAAGGAATGGCTCGAGAAGCATCAAAAATATTCCCATACACATTGTTTAAGATTTGAAAGACAAGAGAATGGATCACATACAATGCAGACATACAAATGAGACAGACATGCTCGCAGGCTATTTATGTATTTTCTTTTTCACCATTTCAATTGTTGGCTCTTATGGCTGTCTTTCTTTTATGCCCCTATTGCGGTTCACCACTCAACTCAGTTTGGTCGTGTGAGAGTCAACCCAACTTATGCACAACAACACTCACTTTAGTTATTGCGATACACAATAACTAAAATGAGTTTGGTTGTGCATAAGTTGGCTTTACTCTAACTGAGTTGAGTGGTGAACCGCAATAGGGGCATTAATTTTAATAGAAGCAGCTTAATAACCTTTTTTTTTAATTTTTATTGTGGTACTAGCGGACCAGGCGAACTTCGCATCGCCCCAATTTTAAGCCTTCAGACAAACTTTCTATTTTTTCATTTGAAAAGCCATTAAGGAATAATTTCGAACAAAATTTCATACAAAAACTCGATTTTCGATTTTTCCAATTTTCCGACTTTTCCGTAGGGATTTTCCTCGAAAATACAAACAACTGACAAAAAGTTTTACAGAAATCGGCCCAGCCGTTCTCATTTTATGAATTATTGGATTGTGCCACGCCCCTCCGCCCACAGACCGAAAATAAAAAATCGGACTTCACAGTGTCACCCGGCCGAGTATTCTGAAGGTTCCCTGAAAATTTCGTCAAAATCGGCCCAGCCGTTTTGGAGCCATTACGTTACATACATACATACATACATACATACATACATACATACATACATACATACATACATACATCCTATTTTATATATATAGAAGATTACAAGCATTTACAAGTTGCCATCTTTTCTGTTTAATTTTTTTATGATATGCAGATTTGCATGTGTGTTGGACGAACCAACAAATACACACGTTTGATGGCTCGATGGCGAACCGAAATATCAAGATTTCTTTAAAACACATCAGCATTTTCGACAACACGCATGTTTGCCATATTGCATTAAGAGAATCGGTTGGTCCCACATACATAAATAAATAAGCGACAACATGTTCGATGTGTAATATTTGCTTACTTCGTTTGATTTATGTATGTGAATGTTTGCTTAAATTATACATATGTATGCATATGAACATAGAATAGATAAAAAAAATTTGTGTAAAAGACAAAATATCTCTAACATATGGTGTTTTATTCAGTTATTACCATAACCATTCATACCAATCGTTTTGTATTCGTTGCTTTTGTGAGTGTTGGAATAATTTTTTAAATAGTGTCACGTATTGTTTAAGCATTGCATTCGTGATCACAAAATAAAGCATTCAAACCGTTTTCTGATATTTTCTCAGTATTCGTAAAAACACAATCTATTGCAATATTTTTTCATTATAATTCTTATAATTTTTTTCGAGTTCACTTTTAAAACTAACGTCAATAAAAACAAAGTGTTAAAGTTTACTTTTTTGGAGTTTTTATGAAGTTTACATACTCAAACAATTGTAGGGGTATTTAAAATAACGTAAGAATCAGCTGTTAAGACGCGGGCAGATGTAGTGAATTGCAAACTGAAATTTTTGGCAATGCAAATATAGATGAGGTGTTGCTTTTTAGACAAATAGGGACTAATCTTTTTATGTGGAAAGGACCAACTAAAAACCTTAGTATAGAGAGAGGCGTTAACATATCAAATGAATGGATATTATCCATATCAATGCAATAAAAAATTATATTCGGATAAATTTTTTGTAAATTAATTTTGGGCAAAGAATTTAATAAATATAATAAATATGTATGTTAACAATGCGTCCCATCGATCCTATAGGGAGCATAGGGCCTCAATATACTCGATTGTTTTTCCATTTAGAAACACGAACAGCATATCAAACTGAAGTTTGTTTGTGAGTGTTTGATTAAATAACTTCTTAAATAAGAATAAAAAATTTCATTCATTAAACTTTAAACTTTTTAATAATTCAGTTTTTCATTGCATTTTTATACGAAACTTATGGGATATTTAAATGACAACGTTGCTTATTTAGAGTCTATTTAAGTTAAATACATTGACCATATGATTCTTAAGATTTGTTTTTGTTTCGCAGCCAAACACTTGTGCGCCAATCGCAATTTTTTTACATTTCACAAAAATGAGCTTTAATATGTAGTTTTATGACAAATTTTTTTAAAATGTGTTTTTTCTGATTTTTTAATGTTTATTTTATAAATTGTATTATTTTTTTCCCTAAGTTACAATCGTCTTCTACAATATTTCCTTGTTTATATTAAACAGCTGATATCGGAAAAGTCTAGAATATTTCTTGGAAGCTTTCAGTGATGCCATATTTTCATAGCACATAAATAAATTTTAATTTATGGGTAATGAATTGTAACTGCATTTATGTGCAGGTCATGAAACAAGAAAAAACACTTTTAATTTTCCATAAAATAATTCTCCTTTTTCCCAGTCATCATTGTCACTGTCATCATTCATTGTTTGCTTTAATAACAAGGTTTTTAAACGAAAATTTTCTTTTTGCAGAAAAACTAGACCTGAATTTCAATTTGCGCCATAATATTTTGCCGGGTTTAGTACAAGTTTTGCATAAATTATATCAATGAATGAATATGTCTAGATTGAGTAGGCGAGTGAGAAAAATAAAAATATGGCAATTAAAATATTAATTTAAAAATAAATAAATAAATAAATCTCTTCAATATGCACATGATGACCATATAAGAAAGAAAAAAAAACTCCCCAGAAAAGCCATAAAAGTAGTTAAAATAAGGACATTTTATGGCAGGCTGATGCTTGTGTATTTTGGCGTATGTTTTTTTTTTCAAAAGAATTTCAATAAATAATTGTAAAGAACAGCAGTTGAAAAGATTGCATGATAATGATTGGAAAATTAATTGAAATTGTTGGCTCGTGCACACATTTTCATTTTTATTTTTAAATTGTTTTGTTCTTCATTGCAGTAGTTCCTTAGTGTAAATATAATGTATTAATTTGTTTTTCGTATTTGGCCGGTTATTGAACTAAATAAAAAAAGTTTCTTTACTTTTATTTCGTACTTGTATTTCCTGGTATAAATGTTTTGATTAATATTAAAGAGTTTTAATTTATATTTGTTAAATTAGAGTAGAGCATGTTTTTATCTTAATTTTTCTTAAAACTGCTCATGATATTTTATTTACGAGTATTCACATTTGTAACTTCAATTAATTTAAAAAAGATTATTTCCATAAAAAAGTATGTATTTATGCAAGTGTGTTGTTGCCTGACTGTGTTAAAAGTCATGTACAATAAATTCTTGATATTCTTTTGTCTTCTTACTTGTTCATAGTAAGAGGAAAAAAAAGAGGAATGACTGATCTTGTCTGGCATTCTTTTTTTTATTCCTATACATACTATTCGTTTTATAAATGAATTAATTAAACGCTTGACTGCCTGTTGATTTATGAACTTAAGCTTCTTTTTAATCATAATTATCATAAACTTCATGATTGGAAGATCTTGACAAAGATATTATTGAATGAATGATAATAAATTTATGTAAAAATAGAATACAAGAAATTAGTGTTTTAAAGACATTAAAAAAAATCCCAATCTTGTCTAAATAAAATACATATATTATTACCAACATTTTCTTATATCGTTCCTTTTTTTGCGGACTATAAAATTAAATATAAATTATTATGAAGAATTTTTTTTAGCATGTTATAACTGCTCTTCCAACTTAAGGCTCCAAAACGTGTCTCCACCAGATAATGATATGAAGTCACACATAAAGTCATTAGTTTTCAGACATGATTGAATGCTGATGAGTTAAAGTTGAAGTCAACTTTATGTAGATGTACTCCTGAGTACATCTTAAGTATATGGAATGACAGGAATGAGAGAAGGATCATACATTGTCATACTCTGCTCTCCGCAATACATCAAAGTGTCAAAATATACCAAAAACTCTTTATATGCATATATGGCGGACGTGTAGATCACAATACTGATGATATTTGAATCGACTAATATCGGATGGAAATCAAGAAAAGGAAACACTAACTCAATTAGGGGGGAAAGAAATCGCTCTCATTTACACACATAGCTCATGTACATATACGACTTTGTCATTATAGTGAAAAGAAATGAAAGTCGTTCTTAAGGAATGACATTTTCATTGCTGCCGTATTAGAGCATTTTTTAAGCTTTAAAGATTTTAATTAAATATGCAAATTGCTTCAATATAACTGTGAATTCTAATTTTTCAAAAAAATTTTTATTAAAAATAATCACTTTTTTCTTAAAATTTATTACATGATCACATTTTTTTCCTTCAACTTGCGCTTGAGGCAATTAATTTCACACAACAAAAAATAAATTGTGATGGTTGTGGGAAAGTTCGCTCTCTTTAAAGGCGTATATTGAGTTTCAGTGGTATATTAACAGCAACAAAAATATTTTGTTTGAAACTTACAATGGCAAATTTACATTAAAATCACTAGAAATTATTTGAATTAGCATTATCTATGCATTTTGATGACTTTTAGAATGTCCTTATTTTTAAAACTTTTGAAAAGTACATTACGATCTCAGGGTAATTGTGACAACTGGCGTAATTATATACATACTTATATAAATAAATATATTACCGAGTGTGTTTAATTTTAATTTAAATCTTTTTATATGATTTTAAGAAAAAAGTTTGTCACGACAAGCAGGATCTTTTTAATTTAATCCATATATATCTGAGTATAATCAGATTTTGATTTGTTGTCAGAATAGAAATTTCGAATGCATAAATGATTAAAAAAAATCTTAAATATTCCAACAAACACAGGTGGAACATAACAAGATGCTGCTTTTGGTCACCGTTACATCTTCTGGTCAGCGTTCGAGTGTCTTTTTATTCTACTCTCTGGATGACAATTTATGTAAATATCAGTCTGTTGAGCTCAGTATCAATGGAAACATAATACAAGAATTTTCACATGCAATTACAATTTGCAGTAAAGAAAACGAAATTTATCATCTAAAATTACATTTTTAGTGTCTTTGTTCATATTCGATAATAAAAAGACAAAAAATACATAAATATTCACAGAAAATTTGTTCCCTTAAAAAGAAAATGAAGAAAAACTTATTGACTTCCCTTATAATATGCGTTGAAAAGACAAAAGGCGTTTTCTTTTCTAAAAAAAAATCAACATTTTGTAGATCAATTTAATAACAAACAAAAAATTTATCGCTCTAATTAAAGAAAAAATTAACTCCCTTACTGGTTCGCGAGCTCCTTCCTACCAAGCTTGCTTTTATTAAAGAGTAATGAATTTATATATATTTTTCTTTTTGGAAGGGTTAAAAATATGCAGCACTTTTTATAAAAAAAAAACACCTCATAATATATCCACATGCACAAAATGTAGATACAGTCGAATCCGCTTTAGCGCAACACGTTTTACTGAAAAAAATCGGATTACTGAAAGCGATACAAATCCCCGCACTGATTTTAAACGCAGTTAGTCTTATTCACTTCGCGTTAGCGAAACATCGCTTTACTGAAAATATCGTATTACTGAAAACCAATAGCAAGCCCACAACTACGTTTTGTATGAAACTTATTTCGCTTTAGTGAAAAAATAAACAATGACAAATTTATTTATGTACATAAGTACATATTAGAAATCGATTGCATACAAATTTGAAAAAAAATTACTCATAGTCAAATTCAAAGTTATTTTAAAGCAATGCATGATTTTGATTAATAACTGTTATGTTAAATATGTACATATTTAATTCATTGCATTCTGAGACTGAATTCTTATTAATTTATGTTTTTTTTTAATAGCATGCATACAAATGTAAATACTCAATGCATTGTGAAACTGAATTATTTTAATTTATATTTTAAACTTTTATTTTTTGTTTTAAAAATAATTAAAAAATATGAATATGTTTTTATGAATAATTTTTTTTAATAAAATTTGTATGACATAAAAAATATACAGATTTGATATAAAAAATATTGTTTTACAGATTTTAAGCAGTACGCTTAACTGTAACAAATTTCAGTAATCCGAACTACGTTTTAGGGAAAAAATCGGATAACTGAAAAGAAAATTGGGTTTTGGCTGTTCTCAGTAAAGCGGAGTCGACTGTAAAAGTTGAATGGAAGGACTAAATTTGTACTAAGAAAGTATAAACTTAAAATAACTTTATTTTAAAGGTATTGCATTGTATTCTTTTCTTCTTCAAAAATAAGGACAACAAAGTGAACACCACCAACAAAATTAATTATTTTTGAACACTTAAGTATTTATGAGCATTTCCATGGGAAAACAAACTGTTAACAACAATAGTTATTACAATAGGTGTTGTTTTACACTCATTAAGACAAAAATTACCTTCAAGAAATTTCGAATGAATAGAAAAAATTTTGAAAAAAATTTTTGATCAATGATCCGAAGAGTATTTAATGTCACTTAAAAAAAACAGTTGTTTAAATACGAAAAAAAATGCTATTTGAAATAATAACAATTTTGAATAAAAATAACCATTTATCTATCTTTGTTTCTATTTAAAATTATATATTTATGTATATACACATACATACATACATACATACATAATTTTCAACTCTTCTTGTAAAACTAATCTATGACCATATTTGTCATTTTTTAAAATAAAACGAAATAAAATACAAAATAATAGTGGCAATAATAAAAACTATGGTTATTTAAACAAATTGAAAGTGAATTTGAATTCAACTTTGAATTGTCTACAACCATAAATGGCGGTTGTTGTTACTTAACCAATAATTGTGAGTTAGATAAAAAAATAATATGAATCGGAGAAAAAATATATTAGAAAATGACGCTTAAACCGAAATATTGATAATTTCTTGTTTGATTTAATAAACATTTACGTTTTAGATAATTATTTGCCAAACCAATGAACACTGAATAAACTGTCTGGCTACAAGTAATTTTTTACAACACACATGACCATTTTAAGTCCATTAGTTGTTTTTCTTTCAGGCTGCTCTATATATTTAGACACATTTCTAATGACTGACAGACGGCACATGTTGTAAGTTAATTTTAATGTTGGTAATTTAAAAAAAAAACAATAACTTAAACGTAGCAACCAAGGGGCGGCTATTCTAAAAATACATCAATGGTCAAAACATTTGCAACTGAGATAAATTATGCCTCCTAGACCAATTACTATAATTTTTTACTAAAAATTTAAATTTTTTATTAATATTTATCAAATTCGTTATTCGAGATATTCTCCAAAATAACCATTTTAATATTCTATTGTTTGTTGTTGGCTTAACTAGGTATATGCCTGCATTTCATTGGCGCTAACCAAATCATCAGTACCCTTTTAGCCAAATCATGATTGAAAGCATTCAAAGCTCGTTAACTTATGCCACAGATTACAAACACTATATAAGAATTAAAACTAGCTTTAGAAAGCTTACAATAGAATATTAACTTTTTTATTCTTATGTCAATATTATTATATAGAAAACACAAGTAAAAAAATAAAAAATTGAATTTTAATACATTTAGATCTGCAAAGAATACTAAAAGAAAATAAAAATATTAGTCCCAAAATCTTCTGGTATTAGAAGTTATGAAGCTTTCACTATAATCGATTTGTAAATTCATTACAATTTCCTTCTCCAATTCAATGGAAACATCATTATCACTATGCCTTGGATTTCGGTGCAAATGCATCCACATGTATGTTTAAATTGCTTTGTCGAGGAGTCAAATGCCACAGCATTCATAGGGCACTCTGGCGAGCCAACTTATATAACATTTACTGATTTTCTTGGAAAAATTTTAATCTTATCCATATGTCTTCACACATGGAAGCAAAACTGAGCTTAAAGGATTTAGTGTATAAATTGTTTTTATATATCTGACATTCAAATTTTCGCCTCTTTGTCTTTTAGTTCTTTATAGCCGAAGTTTGTCACAACCGGAGTCAAAATTTATATATTTTCCATTACTATTTCCCGGAGAAAGGAGATTTTTTTAGCCGATATGCCTTTTAGGTGAGCCCGATGAGAAGGACCCCCCTTGAAGGCAGTAATGCAATTTTACCTCCTTAAAATAATAGATTTGATTCGATATGTTTACGAGGCCAGTCCCAAAATTAGCCGACTTGAGGTATAGATGGCGACAGTAGTTTCAATAAAAATTAATTTAGTGAAAACCTTATAAAATATGTTTTTTAAGTTTCAAATTGCCACGTTGTTTATTATTAGTTTTTTGCTGTTTTGGAGCCTTAAAATCAAAATTGGAATTTTGAATACTTATTTTTGAAGACACCATAAATTATTTTTCAAACTGCTTAAACATCACTGACGATTTGGTTTTAGCAACCAATGAAATGTCAGCATATGAAGAGCTAAAGCCACAACAAAAATTTTTTGATTTTTTTCTATGCATTTTGCAAAAACTCTAATTGTTTATAAATTATTAATAAAGAAAAAACAAATACACAAAACGAAAACAATGAAACCTTTTTCGGTTTCAATTAATTTCGCTTTCGTAATTGGTTTCAATGATGCACTTCCGCATTGAGTAAACGATTTTTGTAAAAATTGTTCGAGAATACGAATTAATTTTGTAGAATTCCAAATATTGAAAGTTTAGAACCATAATCTGCAAAGAACATAAAAACAAATGGTCTTCTCGACAAAGAAATATTTACTCGTAAAGTTATCATACTTTTTTGATTTTTTTAATATAATTTTTTACAAAATTTGTTAGAAAAAGTCCTAATTGAAAACATTTTTCTAAGATTTGTTCTTTCTAAATCATTATAAAATTGCAAAAGCGTTATGGTTGGAAACATTTTTCTGTTTTCTTTATTCACGATATAAAAAAATTATACATTTTATCACTGTTTTTGCAAAAAGTTCATTGTTCTCTTTATTATTAAATGACGTTTTAAATTAAATACTAGTATGAATGTCCATCAACAGCAATTACAGCAACAATAGCAATATATGTATTATCTTGCAAAAATTAGAAAATGAAATTCAAATATCGCGTGACCGGATAGTTTGTGTTTGAGCGTTTTTTTTTTCTTGCATTAATCCAAGTAAAAATAGAAGTTTAATGTCCGTGTTTTTTTAACGTGTATGAAAAAGAACAACCTCCTTAGATTTTTGCATTATCCAAATAGAAAAAAAGGATAATAATGAAGTAATAGTTTTCTAGGAAAAGAGGTACATATTTGAAAGTACTTAATGACTTTATAACTAATGGTGTTCAATGAATCCTAATATAAGAGAAATCTAATTTATGCACATGGTATTTGTGACAAAAATTTAATTTAAAATTTAAAACAAAACTAATTTTTTCCGCGAATAGCAAAAGTTGGAACAGTTTCCTAAAACATCGTAGAATATTATTATTTGCATCGCATGTCTTGAAGTTGTAGTTAGATTTTTTTTAAGTCTGATTATCAACGTAATGATTAATATTAATTTATGAAAAAATTTTCTTGAAAAGAATACGAAACATGTAATTAATTATAAAAACAATTATATAAAGTAGGCATAAGAAAAAAAGACCATTTAGTAGAACGCATAATATAAAGATTTTTATTACTTAGTAGAAAAACTAAAGTCATTCTTTGGGATGGACAATTCATCGCTTCCTTTAGTGTATTTTTTAATTCTTAAGATGTTAATTTAACAAACTTCTTATTAAGTTTAATTACAAAACTGTGCAATTCTACGAGTATTTTAATTTTATAAATACTTTTTTATGAAAAAATATTGATATTTCTATATTCACAACAGAGCATTCACCCTTACAGTGAATAAAAGGGGGAACATAATTTTCACGTGAATAATTTCCCATCAAGAAAAAGTGGTGAAAAAAGTCAACAAAGTAGTACACAAACACAGCAACATTAAAAAAATTGCCGTTCTAAATTTAGGGAAATGGGAAGAGTTTCCACGTGTAATTTCATTCACGATAAGGGTAAATAATTTATTACTGAAACTATTACTTTCATATAAAAAAAAAAAACCAAATTGTATTTATCGGTAAGTTTTAAATAACTTATCTTAAAGTTATTTTCTTTAAAAAAATTTAAGTCGCATTTACACCCCTGTCACAAAATATAACATCTCCGTACACCGAAACTATACTAATGTATTATACTTATGAAATTTTTATATGTGAAATTGGTATGAAAAATTTTGTACAAGTGACCATATGAATTTTAACAGAAACGTATTCACACATGTTTGATTGCGGTGAGTAATTAGTGAAACGACGTCATTCTCTGGTGAAAAGGCATCGGAAAAAAATTTGTAAGACCACCAATGGAAATGATCCTGATTTGATGCATCTCCGGATTATATTCCCTGAATTTTCCGAACTTACAAAAACTTTTAGTCTCAACTATTTTTAATGTCCTATTTTCGATGATGATCTGGCTGAGGTTGTGAGGGTGCTGACTGTCTCGACGAAATAAAATTTTCTAATTCGAACCCTACTGGCAGCAGCCAATGAAAATTTCAATAAAAATATATTAAATTACATGATAAAATGTAAATCGAATAGGTATAGGGCGCTTTTCATGTACGGAGTGGTGCAAAGCAATGTCATTATCGGAATTGACTGATATTTTTTGCATTTCGCATTTATGTTGTGCTGTAGATGTATAGAGAATTAGTTGTCAACAAGCCATGAAACGATGAACACCTCAAGAATAAACTTTTTATAAAAACAGTTTTTTTTCCATTTATAACAAAATGGCATTCAGTTCAAATTATGACATTACTCTTGCGCCACCTTTTAAAATATATTACATAACAATGTATAATACATCTGGGACAAAGTAATCTTTGAAGTAACTCACAAAAAATGGTTTTTTTACCTTCGTAAACATGATTTGAAATCATTATAAATAATCTGAATCTGCACCCCCTTTAGATGACATGTTCTGGACGTTCCGTTTTACTGGGGTTAGTGCTAATCTACTTCTAGTATAATTTGTAGCATTATCATAAACTACACATAGACCCGACAACTTTGAAAACGCGCATAAAGTTTGTGTGAAAGGGAGAGCTAATCTAGTTGTTTTTATATAGGTATCTCTTCACACAAACTTTATGCACGTTATACAAAGTATATGCAAAATATGATTCGGACCCTTTTCAAACGTCAAAGTTGGGTATTCTGTGTATATTCTGTGGCATTATGTTGATCAGTTTACAAATATTTATCGCTTTAATTTAAGAAATATAACTCCCTTAAGAGAATTGCGGGGTCATAAGTTCCTTTTTTATCTCTGAAAGGGTATATGTTTTTTTTTTTTCTAAAACAAAGTCATTAGATATATTGTAAGCTGACCCCCACACTGCATGTGTGACATTTTATTGCTCTCCTCTGTAATCCTTTAAAGTATTGCATGATCTTTCTTAGTAAATATACACTTACTGAATTAATGAACACTTAGAACCTCCTTGAAAGGGTAAAATATGTTTTTAGAAAAAAAAATCAGTAAGAATATGCTCTAAGGGGTAATATATGCAAAAATGTGGACTAACAAATCGTTGACAATATTCTATAATAAATAACTTATTCCCTTTTACATATTTATGTAGTAATTACAATTAATAAAAGCATTTCTATATTTTTGGTTTCCCTAGTTATTACAATGCACGAACTAGAGGGTGTTTCGATGGACTGATTGATAGTCCGGCAGTTGTGGCCTCGATTTCATACAATGAATAATAAATATACTGAATGCATTATGTTAGAACAAATTTGTACTTTGCTACAACAAATAAATAAATCATTTTCAATAATTAACTTAAAAAAAGTCTACATACGCTTTGTAAAACGAATTATATTCCACACACAGATTTGATCAAATGCTACCATTTTGTTTAGTATGTTCATGTTATTTCTTTTTTTCATAAATTTTTAAATAAAAAATGCTCCTTTTTCTAAAGCTAGTGTTTACATGACTCATATTAGTCATATTTATTTACATGAAAAGAAAATGTTTGACAAAAAATAACCCTTAATGACATAATGGCAGCTAACTTACGACTAAAAAAGGTCTGATGAACACAAAACATAAGCAATTATGAGGAGACAGTCAGCAAGTGTCTCGTCAGGCAGGCAGGAAGGAAGGACAACGACTGTCTTTTGTTTCTTTGTTTCTATATTTTTCTAGAGTTTGTGTACAATAATTTTTTGAACTGCTAGAATTTGCGAAAACTAAATGGTTTATAATATTACGGCTGTACGAGGGTTGTTACAGCTTAAAGAGAGCACAATTGAGAAATTTAACTAAACTGTTATTGAAGTCATACGAGTACAATTGAAAAGGTTTCTTTACCGCCGTGGAAAAAATAAACGTTTAAAATGGAATAGTTAGAGAGATGGATTACAAATTTCAACTTATTTTTAAGGCTTCATTCGTTTACTTGCAATAAAAATAAAAAGGGGAAAAGTTTAACAAGAACACTTTTTTCCCCTCTTTCATTTGTATCAACCAGCTTAAGATCTTTCAGTTTAAATTTTAATGCTTTAAAGTACAACCCACAACGTACAAAAAAAATGGGAAAATCCTTGTTAATAATTTTTTTTTATTAATTTTTAGTTATTTTATTGAAGTAGGGTGTTTTTATATAACCAAAAACTTCCCACTTTTTGTTTTCCTACACAATAAAAAAAACCCCCACGACAAGTCATGCACACGTACTCGTAGTCTTCATCATGGCAAAAATATATCACTATTCAATGCCAGTAAATCAGTCAGCGAGTGTCTAGATTTGCACGACTTGTGCGTGGATCCTCTATAAATTTAAACATGACAAATGACTAAATTTAATCACCATAATACAACAAAAGGAGGCGAAAAAGGAAAGGTTTGTTTGTTTGTGAGGCGATAATAATAATATTTTCATTAAAGAGCTAGAATTATTTTACAAATTTTATTTTAATAATATTCCTGGCATAGAACCTCTTTTGTTTATTTTAAGTTTCAACTTCTTGGCAAACTAATGTGTAGGTTTATTTATATTTATTATAAAAATAACTCAACACCAAAATAAAAATAAAAAAAGATGCGAGGAACAGAAGGATGTAAAAGAGAAATGTTGCTGAAATAAAGCGGCCCACTATGAATCTTTCTGAAGTTTGTTTCTTTTCTTAAGTTTGTTTTTTTGTTGTCTTTGAAATGAATTAAAAATATTTCAAAGTTATTTAAACAAACGGGGAGTTGGTAATTTTATTTAACACAATGTTGCCATAATTCTTTTTGTTGTTAAAATAAACAAGAAAAAGGAGTGTTGTGGACTGTTGCATTAAACTTTACTTTCACAAGAAGAAGAAGAAGAAAACACATTGAAAACTACACCAAGAAAATAAATTAAAAAATAAAATAATATTAATGATGTGGATTTTTCTGCATCTCACTGAGTTAAAGTAGGTGTTAATGTATTATTTTTTCAATATTCGCATAAAATATATTAGTGTGATCTTGAAAAATGATCTTGGCATATTCATTTAGTGTTTTAAAATGTAAGAAACATTTGTCTCTTATTTTTTTAAATAATTCTTGCAAGAAAAAACCAAACAGGCAGATGGAATTTATCTGGAAGGAAGCACAATAAATCCCTTCATCACTACAAGTTTGACATCAGAAAATATTCGATTTACACACAATTTAATGGAAAAATTAAATAATCCCTTGAAGCAAAAACGAGATTTTCATTGCTTCTAATTTATATATGAGCGCATTTTGTTTACTTCTTAGGAAGATAAGTTGAAAAAAGTCTCTTCATAAAATTTTATATTATTTCTAAAATTCTATAGTTGTAGTTATAGAAACTACTTTTTTTATTAAAAACATAAATTACTTATTTCTTTCAATTAACGTGAAAAGAAGGCTTATATTACCCGTGCTACTATATGACGCTGAAGCTTGTTTGGCGTGTTTGAGAGAAAGATTCTTCGCAAAATATATCGACCTATCTGCCGATCCCGAAGGAAGACCCAAACTCCGGTGGAGGCATCAAGCTAAAGAAGACCTCGCAAAACTTGGTGCTAAAAACAGGAGGAGAAGCGCATTAGATCGACGCGCATGGAAAACTATTCTAAATCAGGCTACTGACCTAAACGGTTGTTTCCTTTTTCGATGTCTCTTGCAAAAATTTTTACTCCAACAGTCTTTTACGTTGCTTTTTGAAGTGGTGATGTAGCTGAGACGGTAATGGCGTTGACTTTTAAGCATGTCATGATAATAATAAAAAATTCTCAAATTCAATAAAACATATTTGAATAAAATTTAAATGTAATTAGAATGTTTTACAATGTATGATATAATATGTCTGGGACAAATAATGCATATAGTACTTAAAAAACAGTTTGCATGACATCAAATCCAATGAGCAATAATCAAAAAAAGGAACGAAAGTCTTACAATGACAAGCCCTTATTAAATTGATTCAAAATTATCCAGTTTTACACTGCGATCATAAAAACTGGAACTCCATTAATCGCTTTGGATTCTTTTATTAGTGAGTCTACAAAATAGTTGTACATATGTATCAAATTTGATGCGAGGAACGATATAGCCTTTAATTTTTTTTTTAGTTATGATGTTTTAACAACAAACGAAAATATAGCACGAACTTTAAATTAAGAAAAATTTTTTTTAAATTTGTTTCTAAAAACATGAACGGGCCCTTATCGTATATAAAATTAAATAATGGAACTTATATATAAAGACTAATTGGATTTTCAAATTAGTTTTTAATAAATATATGTACATATATTTTAGTCTTTTGATCATTTTATTTGTATTTATCAATTTAATTATTTTTTTAAGCTTAAGTACTCCTTTTTTATTTCATTAGTCGATATTTCGTTATTCTCAGGATATTTTTTTTTAAATAAACAAATATCATGAAGATGGCACTCGAAGAGTTCTTAATATCGATTAATAAAATAAAAAACCGGAGACCTTACGTTTGAAAAAAATAAATTAAAGTTTCTAATAAAAATCCAAAAAAAAGCATATTGATTCCAATCGTCAGGTTGCTGATAAAAAAAAGGAACAGTCGACTCCAGATCCCTGAAGAAAGTCTGGGAAAAGTCGACTACGACAAAAGGTCGAAAAGAGCATTAGGAAGAAAGATACGAGCGTTAGAAAAATGGTACATAATCGGATAATTGGAACCCTTTATTGAGTTTACGCGCAGCTAAAAAAATATCAAACGCATCGAAGTAGCTTAAGCATCGCAATAGAGAGTAACCCCCCCAGATTTGCAGAGAATAGACCAAATGGGTCTTAAGGAGTGAAAGTTTTGCTGCTGCTGTATGGCACTTCACGTCTCAAGGGAGTTAACACCGGAACCATCTACTGCTCCTAATGAATAAGTTGGTTCTTATCAACTATTTGGTAAATATTTCAGACCGAGTACCGAATCTGCAGGCGCCCCTTAACCATGACCACGAGATCCGCCATTTGCATCCTTGGAAAGTTCTCATCGTTGTCGTTACGTTTCCAGTAGCAGGATATTTCACGCCCATGCAAGGATACAAATTTGAAATAATCTCTTTCATTTAGAGAAGAAAAAATCTCAAATCAACATTAAATTTGTTCAGCTGGAGCTTAAGTCCAGTTGTTGTAAACTTTAATTCAGTTCAATGTACGCAAGGAAACATCGAAAATTTTATCTGTGTAGAGTGTAGCATTTGGATGATATGATATTTACATACATACATATAGAATACATAACATGGCTGAAAAGCCTCTTCTGAACTTAAACATAAATATTTACAAGTTACAGTTTTACACAAATTTTAAAGTAAAAAAAAACAGCACTGTCAGATTTACGAAAACTTTAAAAAACTTAACAAGTGAATTGAAATGGAATTCCCTTACTTTTATCCGAGAATAAAAAAGTTTCCATTCCTCGATAGACTCAAAATGTTCATTGCATTTAAATTTAAATCTATCAAAAACCACAAAATATTATACACACCTCAAACAGGTGATAAAGTCTTAGGCGTGTGAAAATATCCACTTCATGGACAGCTGACGATTTAAATAAAATGCATATTTCTTTTGTTCTAGTCCTTTTCCTCTTCTTTTTTCAGTTAAGCGTGCCATTTGCTATTTGATTAATAATAAACGTTTATTTTATGTCAACCCATTTGTAAATATTGAAGTTACATACTATTTGAAAAAAGTGACCTTAATTGATCGAATTCAAATAGAAATTAAAAATTTATTAACACTAATTAAGCTGCGTGTTTAGTTCTTAAGAATATGCTTAATAATAAAAGCCACATTTAAAATAGAGATGGGCATGACTTACTTAATTAACGCGTAAATAACAGTAAATCATCTTATCAACCACGCTTAGGAGTGGGCAAAAAAGAAATTTACACCGCCAATAAAAAAAAACTCGTTCCGCAAACCTCTTATATGTATGTGGAAATGCGTGAAATTTTCGCATTTCCGGGATATACTAAAACATAATTTGGATATGATATGTGCATATCTATTATCCTAACAAATTTAACAGATGTTTCCAATATTAAACATTTTTTGAATCGAGAGGTACCGACTGCCGAAGTAACACTAGGTCTGTACCAGGTCGTTGACGAGATCACTTAAACATATGCACTAACTTGCTCCAATACGTTTCAAAATTAGAAAATTGCGAAAGTGGCAGAGCTCGTGAGAGGATAATTTCGTACATTTAGTGCTAATTAAAAATGAGTTTTTTTCTTTCTTTAACATTTGCTTGATCAATTTATAAAAAAAAAATCTATTCATTGCTCTAATTTAAAAAAAAAACTTACTCTCTTACAAGATTGCGTAGTCTTTTTTCCTAATAAATTTACTAAATATACATTTTTTCTTCTTTGAAAGGTCAAACATATGTTACATTTTTTAACGTATTTTTTTAAGATCCCTAAACAAGGATCTTCCCGATGAAAAAAATTCATCTTTACTACACTACTCGCATAAACATGGTCCAAATAAACAAAACGTTGAAAGATCATGCTAGAGTTACTTTGTTTGGTCGTAAGTATCCATGACTGTGAGTGAAAGTTTATTAACGATACCATCACTAGCTCAATCCAAACAGGGTTGGAGTTTATTACTAAGTTTTGATGTGAATAAAAACAACATAATCACTTTTAATTATTTTTTGGTTTTATTTTTTCTGTTTGCGTACGATAATTATATTTATTAGACAATGAAATAGTTAAGGAAATGCCATGATTGGCACATGACCAATTTTGGAAAACTTTAAAATACGAACAGAAACATTTTGTGCCACAAAAAAGGGATTGTTAACAGCACATGGAATTGAGATAGGGTTGGACATACATACATACATACATATGTAAGTATGTACAGTCAAAAATAGCTATTGCGGAAAGTTTGTGTTATAATTAATGTCGGATTTGTTTTACTGCCGTGACGGTTATGGCACATAAAAAATTTTTAGTTAAGTAAACCAAACAAACAAATCAATTGACACATGGTATGGAGATTAAAATTAGTAAAAAAATTTTCTTAAAATCGTAAGTAGTTGAATTAAGAATTCCTACAAATGAATACAAGATAAGCCTCATTAAATAGAAAAATGTGTTTTTTTATTAAAAAAATAATTATAAATACATACATATGTATGAATGTAAGTATATGAGAACCAATTAACTTAATATTGCAAAAATTTCTTATTTAAGGTGTGGGTTTTGATGATAGTAATATATATATATATATATATATATATATATATATATATATATATATATATATATATATATATATATATATATATATATATATATATATATATATATATATATATATATATATATATATATATATATATATTGTATGTATGTTAATATCTCAATACGATATCATACGTATATGTATATATGTTTGTATGTAGGTGGCAACAATCGATACAGCCGATACCAATACACACTAAATTTTACAAACAAACTATGTACAATAGTACATTAAATAAACTACTACGACTTGAAAACAGTTACAAGAATATAGAAATTCTTCTTGGTTTCTTTTTATTAAAAGAAAAATGGAAAATAAAATCAAAACCTTTAATAACTGAAACGTACTGCAATATTCTCTTCTCTTCTGTTTACTGCATTGTAAGCGGAAAAAAATCTATAAAAGGAAGAGGAAACGTGATGGCAAATGAGCAATTTCCTCTTTGTTTGCAGCCGTATCGAACGACATACTTACAGGGTTGCAGAAAATAGTGAAAACTTAGTCATAAAATGCGAAATTCGTCATCATAAAGATAAACACACTTGGTTTTTTGTCCAACGCCCTTTTTGTTGTTACATGCAGAATACAAATTAATTTTAAAAACAATATAAAATTTTATATATTATTTTTCCTTATATTTAATTTGTTAGATTTCGATTAATTTCCTGAAAGATAAAAGATTGGGCAAAGAAATTATTTTATTTTAAGTGGCCTTTCATGACGTTGTATAATGACATCGTTCAAGCGTACGGGTGTGTTATTTACACACGATGCCGTTGACCTCAGAGGTAAATTTTAAATGATTCTCCGAATAAAACTGATAATAAAAATTTTAAATATACTTATTAAAACTAAATACGTAAAAGGTTATCCATATCGAATGCTCATAACAACATGGATAGTGAAATAAACAAAGTACGAATCAGAGAATGATTATTTGGCAAATAAAAATAATAAAGAGAATTGCTACAGGACTAAGAAATACACCCACGGACTACCTCTAACTGCATTGATTTTTACTTGTTTGAATTTCTTTCAAGGCCTCGACCAACAGCCCAGGTGACAGGTTAAATGATTGCCAAACTATATAAAAATTTACAAACAATTTTCGGTCAACTTTCAAGTTTAATTTTTTGCTTTAAATATATGTAGATGTTACATAAATTTTTGCTTTTCTGCATCCTATTATTCTTTTCTAAAATAATGTGTATTAGTAAAAAAGAACATGTTCACGGTTAAATATGTTCGTCATTGCCGTCACATCAAGTCGACATTAAAAAATATTTATAGTTTTGTGCTTATTGTAGGCAATAATTGACGGCCACTTGCCATTTTATACGCTTTAGTAATAGTAATTTCTTATAAATAATATACATATACATATATAATAGTTGTCTATAACGATCCTACAGTTGCCAGAATATTGGCGCGACGTCGACGGCGATATATACAATAATTCCAATTGTCAATTATTGTAACCATCACTTCATCTGAAGAAAATGTATATAAGTAGAGATCTTAACATTCCTTTATAACCACTTTATAATATTATGTTGCAAGTCTTTTTTATTGTTAAAGAATGTACACGAATGCAAAAATATTCTCTATCTGAGATACAAAATTTTAAATGTAACACCAAGCAATTATTTTTGTTCTATTATGAGCTTAAAAGGCATATGGGTAACATGTAAAACGCTTTCTTCATTTTTAAGCCAATATTTTTTTGAAAGGAAACGTCTTTAAGACCCATCGATTTGAACATGACCTGAACATAACGCCGGTAGAGCGCAAAACTTTTTTCTATACGCCGAGAAGTTTGGAATATTTTTATTTAACATTCAATTAGCAGATAGATTTATTGCTTTCAATAGAAATTTTACACATTTTTTAAATAATATTATTCAGTTTCCATTACGATTTCTAAACAATTCAATATAACAGATCAAATCATTTCTCATTTATTCAGTTTTCTCCAATCGCCTACCACTGTACTCTAAACTCGCTTTCTATGGATTTAGATTTCTTTAAATTAAAAGAAAATATCTCTTCCTCTAGAACATATCCCCACCAGAAAATGACAATGAGTCACTCATTAGACAACGTAATCAAACATGTGTGAATGTGTTTGCGCTAAAATATAGATCTTTAATATGCACGTTTTTTTTCCGAATTTCACATGGAAATGTGTACATTATCATTATACATATTACTATGCAGGGATCTCAAAATTATGACTCGTTGTCATTAATTGATCCTTGCATATAGATCTACCATAGTTCAAAAAATTTTTCATTCTTCTGAAATTTAAAAATACTCTCCGTAACAAAATTATATGATAGACCTCTAAGTTCTTTCTGCTGCAACAGAAAGAAAAATTATTATATAAAAAAACTGAAATTATGTGGCGTCTAAATGACGTTGGTTTTATTCAATTTTCAGCACTCAACATACAACGCTGCCAAATTGGCAATATAAGTATGTAGATACAACAATAAACACTTCATACAAAATATTTTCATACCATGTGTTTGCTAATACTTTTTGTATTGCGAGTTATTATTAACATTCAATATACACCTATACACCGTTTTACACGTTTACGATTTTAAATGATTTTTAAAATAAAAAATAAGAAAGTAATATTTTGAGCAAATGACTTCATACGAATTTAGATAAGTATTTCTACTAAATTATGATTCGGGTAAGAAACACTTAAGATGTATACATACAATACATGTAAGATATACATACATATATCTATTTGTACATACGACTTTGATAAAAATTAGAAAATTGGAGTCGTCCACCTATTAATTCAAAGCAGAATTTTATGTGTGTATGAATTAGTTGATTCTAAGCAACAGAACGAATTTCATCACTTTTTGCACATAAGTACATACATATTTCAAACTTTTTCACTCATCATAATTTCGTATTAAAAAATCTTTCAGTAGATTTTCGTTTTATACGGTTTTCCATTTAAAAAAACTAATTTTTCGGTTTGCACAACTCTATGAAAAACCCCTTTTCCGCGTAAATCGGGGGATAGATGTAGTGTATTCCGCAAACTTGCCCCCTAAAAAACAGCTTTCATAAAAAATTATTAGTGAGTTGTATGCAGATTTTTTTTTAGATAAACTTAATTGTTCAAGTGTGAAAAAAGCCAATATTTACTTATTTTTTAATTTTATTTTCTTTTCTTTTTATTTTCATTAAAGAAACTAAAGACATGCCATGTCATACCATACTTCCATTGCCATTAAACAAATATAAATATGTATGTATGTACATACTGCAAACCATTCTGCCAAAAGCCGGCTGGCTCTATATCTATTCAAAACCTATGAGGAGGTTGCGATGATTATGATGGTTGAGTCATAAGAAAATCTTTTAAAGGAGACAAAGAACGAATATTGTCTTGTTGACACAAGTTTAAACAAGTTCAAGCAACAATGGAGTAAAGCAGCAGTACTGGCAATTTCCTTGATTTATTAATAAATTTTATAGACTTTGTTTATGCGAATAAGTGCACATGTACATAGTTACAGGATACAGTTATCATTATGTGGGTGCATTGTGATTCTTAAGTATTTTAACATGCAACGAAAGTACAAGTATTAAAATATTTTTTTAACTGTTGAATTATTAAAGATCTTAATTATATACTTACATACATATACTTATGTACATATTTATATATTTTTACTCTAAAGGGTAAAGAAAATTATTGGGATATTTTAGTCTTTTTTGAAAAAATTTATATAACCACCATACTATATACTTACATATGTACATACATATGTATGTATGTATCTATATATGCATGTACTAAGTATATAAATATATACTTATTTTCTTTTGTAACAATTCTAGTTTGTTCCCAGCACACTGTGCCGTATATCCCAAAATATCGTTCAACACTGAAATTTTTGGTTTCTGTGGCTCGAGTTGCAGTTCTGAATTTTCAGTACTTGCGTAGTAACGCCACCGCAGCAAAAATTCCGCTAATTGGAGTCAAAAATCATAGAACAACGAACCAAGGAAACAACGAAACCAAAAGCTAACTTCGTGCCCGTAGGAACAGCAAGGTTATTATGTGCGAACAAGGATGCTCTTTACTGGCGCATTAGCGAAATTTTTGCTGCGGTGGCGTTAATATGTACATAAGTGCCTAATTTTCTAAAATCATTTCTACTACCCAGTAAAAAAAGGACTTCAAAGGAATTCATAAAACCCTGATATTATGACCGGGAGGTAGTGCAAACTCGGCTCATTTCCATTGATTTTAAAATAAATTTGTCGTTGGAGGATGTTCTCTTTTTTAAGCTTATTCACCGATTTGGAAGATATTTCAATATGTTGAGAAAATGATCTTATATTATATTACGATTGGTTATTTACCAATGGAAATAAATTGCAAATTTGCTTTCTTCGTTTTTTTTTTTTTTTTTGCTTATATGAAAGTATGTAATTGTATAAATAACTAATTAAAGAAATGCCAGTATATTTTCATGTACATACATACTTATGTACATAGATCGCAATGTCAAACAAAAATTTTTTTCGGTAATAAATGTATGAACTATGATTTTTCATTTTGTCAGGGTTCAATTTTTACGAAAGCAAATAAAAGTTGTTAATTTCATTTCAGAAAAGCTATTCATGATACTTGTATTGTACGACGAAATGTAATGTAACGCTAGATTTTTTGTCTTTTGGACAATCATGACAATTTGATATACTTATTAATTTTTGTTTAATAGTAATTTAATGTGCCATATTTTAGTGAACCATTTTCATTGTAAGGAATTAATTAATTAAGTTTTCTCAATGTACATACATACATTAAACAACCCAAATCAACATTTGCTTTTGAATTTTTCAGGGTTTTTGCTTTTCGAAGTCTTGGATCACAAATGAAAAAACATTTACAAAAAATGGACCATTTCAAAATATTTTTTTTTACATACACATACAAAATTTGGACAAAATATTTCTTTGTTGGTATATACTCTTATAATAAATTATTATTATAGGGAAAAATCTAGAATTTTTATTTAATTAATTTGTTTTCTTTCTTTGATATACAGAGATTTTTTGAAAAATTTTCCTAGAATCACCGCTGCATGGTAGCGTACTGATATAAGTAGAATAACTAGTTTTCAGCATATGCATACATTTCTATGCCACTGTACATATTTGATAAAAAGTTTCCGTCAAAACTACTTAGCAGCAAGAACAGAAAGTACCGGCCTTGTAAAAATGTTGTGCACGAAAAAACAACAAAAAAACCGGCTAAAATTGTAGTTATTGTTATTGTATGTAGTACTCTTGTTTTTTATTGTTGTCACAAAAAAAAAACAGCAGCAGCCGATACCAATAAAACTTTAAAAAGGGGAAAAAGTGTGTTGTGCCCAGCAACATTAAATAACCACCACAAAAGTATTGTAAAAATGGCAAAAAAAGGCCAACAAAAATGAGAACGAACAACTCACCATCAATTATTTACAATACGAGTGCCTATTGCGGCTAAAAAGTTCAAAGACATTATGACAAATACATAATAGTAATTTGCACATAAAGCCATAGAAGGCGAAAGTTAAAAAATGTATGGCTACGTTTCTTTCGCTAGATTATTACATACATACTATGTAACTATGTATGTACGTATATTCTTGTAAATTTAAACATTTTAAGAATTTGATAAAACAATACCTATGTATGTACACATGTACATACATCATTTTGTACGTGGTATGCATGTATGATCCATATACAAACACTCTTATTTATGCATAGTGGAGTCCATTTATAACATACTTATGTATACCGGCTATAACGAATTATCACCTATAACCAAGAATGTCTCAGACCCTATACATTTTTAGGGACTAGAAAACATTTTGCTTTTCTAATTTCCTGTTATTTAAAAGTGAAAAAAATAGGAAAACAGCAATAAGGGTAAGTGATTTAAACGCTAGTATTTGCCATTTGTGTAAGTAGTATAGCTTTTTAATTAAATGTAAGTATGTATGTACATATTTGTAAAACTCAAAGCCATTTCACTCATTTTTTTTTTTTTTTTTTTATTATTATTAAGTAGTATTTGAAATACTTTACAAATTTGCATGTTATAGTTATTAAATTATGATAATTTATGAAAAATGAACAAAATTCTGTTTAATAATATTAACAACATTTTTTCTAAACAATTTTACATTTTCTTCATTTTTAATTTCATTTGGTATCATGTTGTACATTCGCAATCCCTTGTAAAATAATGTTCTTTGCATCGCATTGGTCTGTGCTTGTTGTAATCTGAAGTCTGCTGCATTTCTGAGATTGTATGGTTGAACTTCTCCCACATATCTCGTCTGCTCAATTAAATAGTCAGGTACGGCTCCCATTCTCAGTTTATGGATGAAGATCATTGTATTAAGTTGAAGTCTTTGCTTAATACTTAGCCATTTTAATGTGTTCAGCATATAGTCAATTGAAGTATAACGGTTACATTTTAAAATTGTGCGCATAGCTTTATTTTGTAGTTTTTGTAGCCTTGTGAATTGTTGATCTGTGCAGCTGGAGTATAGAATTGTTGAAACATATTCGAAATGTGGTTTAATTATTGTATTATATATATTAATAGCTGTTATAATCGATATTTTATTTCTCACTCGTTTAAAAAACCCAATTTTCTTTCCAATTTTTTTACATATCGAGCCTTTGCTGCAATAACGTAGTAATTCAAAAAAGCTTGTTTTGCAGAAATTGAGTTTAAAGTTTTGAATTTACACACAACTTAATGGTAAAAGAAAATTTGGTTCTTTTGTCAAGAGCTGAGTATACAAAATATTTTTATGAAAATTTTACAGAATATAAAAAACGACAAGGCGAATAATTTCGTAATATAACCTTAAAAAATTCAAATTTTGAGTTACTACGGTATTGCACCAAAGGCTCGATATATAATCAATGTGTTCATTAAATTTTAGGTCCTTGTCAATAATAAAACCGAGATATTTTATGCTATTTACTTTCCCTATTGTAATGTCATTTATTTTAATTGATCTATTTGTATTCATATTAATTTCCATAAGTTTAGTTTTAGATTCATTTAATTTCAATTTATTAATAATTAACCATTCATTTACTTTCTTCATATCGTTTTTAATATTTTCATAACAAAGTTCTTCTGTCTCAGCTTCTGTATATATTAGGGTGTCATCTGCATACATTATTATTTCACATTTGTCCAGTACTTTTTCAATGTCATTTATGTATATAATAAATAATAGGGCTCCTAAGATTGAACCTTGTGGCACCCCATAGTTATTTACTATTGCTCTCGATTCTACGTTATTGACTTTGGTTATTTGTTTTCTATTTGTTAGATATGATTTGAACCATTGTAATTCATTATTCTGGATACCATATTTATGTAGCTTCTGAATTAGTATATTTCGATCAATTGTCTCGAAAGCGCGCTTAAAGTCTAGGAATACAGCTAGTACTTTATTGTTTTTCTTAACTATTTTAAGTCTGTTTATTAAGTAATTCACTGTTGTTTCGCAGGAATGTTTCTTTCTAAATCCAGATTGGTACTTAGAGAGCAAATGATGCTTTTCTATATATTGCTCGACTTGATTTTTTACAACCTTTTCCATAATTTTTTCACATAATTTTAAGCTATTTATTGGACGGAATTCATCGCATTTATTTGTACTTCTAATTTTCTCAACTGGTGTTACCATTGTTTCTTTCCATTTTGTAGGAAAAATTCCTGTTTCCATAGATTTATTAATTATGTGCAGCAAAATATTTCCAGTTGTATTCCATGTATCCAAAATTATGTTCTTTTTCATTTTCCTGTAGTCTGCTTTATTGTTCATACTTTTACATATATTTCTTAACTCTAACAAAGATATTGAACGAAACTTAAATGTATAGTTTATCACAGGTATATTATTTTTGTATTGCGCATATTCAATTGAATCTCTTATTTCCTTAATACTATCAACAAAGTAATTATTAAATTTTTCGGCTATATCTAAATTTTCTTTATATTCTACTTGGTTAAATATCACAGTTCTTATCACATTTCTGGGTTTTCTTAAGACAAGTTCTTTTATCACAGTCCACATTTCTCTCTGGTCATTGGAGAAGGCAATTTTATTGTTTATATATCTGTTTTTTTCATTTTCCATTTTAGTTTTGTATTTATTCCTTATATTTTTGTAGTTGTTCCATGCCACATTTGAGTTTTCCATCACTGCTCTTTGATATGATCTTACTTTTTCTATTTTTAAATTTCTAAGTTCATTGTTAAACCATATTTTGTTACTTCTTTCTTTTATTTGTTTTTTTGATGTAAATTTCGTTATTGTTTGTTGTATACAGTTATCAAAATTTTCTGCTATGACATTAACATTCCACATTTCGTTGTATTCTAATATCGTATTTAGTTCATTTCTAAAGTTATTTTTATTATATTTAAAAATGTCTATTTGTTGTCTTTGTTTTTCTAAGTTATTATATTCGCACTCTATAAATATGTCAATTGCTTCGTGATCTGATATCTTGTTATTTACATTAGTTTTAGCCGTTATTAATTTATTATTAGTTATAATGTAATCTATTATAGTTTTTGAGTTTTGTGTTTTTCGAGTTTCTTCATCCATTATCTGCTTTAGTCCATTGTCATTTAATATACTTTTGACTCTCTGCTTGTAGAAATCTGCTTTCCAATCGATGTTAAAATCACCAGCAATTAATATGTCACAGTTACTCTCACATAATTCTTCCATTAAATATTGAAGTGCATCGCAAAATTCTGATTTAGAGTAACTTGGTGATCTATATATTACTATTAACATAAAAGATATATTTTCTTTTTTTACCAAGTAAACAGATATCCAATAAGCAATATCTTTTACAATGGTTTTTATATTTTTAACCGTCCATTCTTTTTTCATGTATAAAGTAACTCCTCCAGTTCTTGCTGATGATGATATTGTATTAAATTGATTATAATTAATTATTTCAGTCTCTTCTTCGTTTATGTGTTCCGTCATATGCGTCTCAGATAATATTAAAAAATCTGGTTTATTTGATTCCGCTAATATTTCCAATTGAGTATAATTATTTGTTAGACCTTGTATATTAGTTTATATGCCATATATATTTTTTGATTGTTATATGTCAACATCTATTCCAATCCGTTTCTTTTTTAGATTTAGTTTATTTATATACACAGGACATGTTTTGCTATTCGTTGAGTGGTTTTCATCTAGGCCCAGGTTTAATCTTTTGTTTTCTTTCTGGCAGTTGATGCAATTATTTCGTATTTCCTTAGGACATTCTTTACTCTTGTGTTTTTCATGACACTTAAAACATATTGGGTCGTTTCGGCATTCCGCTGCTTTATGATTATAACCTTGACAATTATAGCATTGTATTATACTAGTGCCGTCGAAAATTCTACATTTCTCCCATCCAACATTAAGTTTTTCCATTGCCATTATTTTTGGATAAGTTTCATTATCGATTTTAATTTTAGCGTTATATATAGTTCTGTTATATCTCTTTGTCTCAAAACATTTTATAATTTCCACCTTACTATCTTTCATTACTTCATTCTGTTTTTTGAGTTTCTTCAGTAGTTCATCATCGGTGTTTTTAAAATTCATATCGGTTATTATTATTTGCATTTCAGACTGTTTTGGAATTTTTACCTCATACACAAGTGAGCAGCGCAAGTTTATGAGACTAAATCGTTTCGCATGTTTACAAGGATTGTAAAATTGAGTTTTTAAACATTTTTTAAAATTCATTTACGGATTCATTTACGAAAAACTAATCATTTTTGGTTAAGTCTAAAACGACACCACTGGTGATTATTAAAAAAACAAAACAAAAAAATTCTTATAAAATGATTTAAATAGTAACAAGAATGTTAAAAAACTTCAAATAAGTTTTTTATTAGAGATAATGATAAAGACATATGATATACATAAATATGTGTGCACCCTTTTAATATGTATTTATGTATGTATGTATGTGTACATACATACAAACACATATGTAAAAATTAATCATCTTCCCCAACAACATGTTAAAAATATTTTATCAGCGAAAAAAAAGAATTAATACACACAACGGAAATACACATACAAAATGTCTTGAAGAACAAATACCTAATTAAAGCTCAAATTTTAAACAATAACAAATAAAATGTATGAATTTTTCCAGTTAAATTTAAAAAATGGCTTTTTAACGTCTGGAAGCTTTCTTATTTATATGCATGTACATATGTACATACTTGTATATATGTGCGTACATATGTATGCATACCCTACATGCTCGTACAGTGAATCAATAAAGTGTAGACTTATACTTAAAATATACCATAATTTTTACGGCTGGCCATTTTAACAGAGATTAGCCTTTCAAGCTATTTTTTAGTTTTTGGAGCTCCATTGAACTGGAAAATTGCCTCTGCATGTCGTAGCATGATTCTACTAAATTCGTTGTTTGTTCTGGTGTTATATTGCTCCCTTTGTGTTATTAGATTTGTTTTTTTTCTCCTCCCTTAGTAAATACCAATTATTCTCTATAGGATCCGTATCTGGAGACTCTGGGGGAATTTTTAATTGTTTGCAGTACATTTATTTTGGGTATTTAAGAATAAGTTCTATAAGTTCTATATGAATTGTGATTACACGTTTTTGATTCACTGTATATATATAAACGTATCTATATATATAAAATAGGATGTGTGTATGTACATACATATGTATGTATGTATGTATGTAACGTAATGGCTCCAAAACGGCTGGGCCGATTTTGACGAAATTTTCAGGGAACCTTCAGAATACTCGGCCGGGTGACACTGTGAAGTCTGATTTTTCGGTCTGTGCAAAATCCAATTTTCATATTGCACCACCAGTGACATACATATACATATGTATTTATTTTTTGTGCTTTTTTTATTTTATTTTACTTTTTTTAAAGCCGTTGTCATGTTCTTCAAAACGGGATATCAAACTCTTAAATCGGTTATGTAGTTCCGAAGATATTTACAAAAAATCTATGTTAATAATGATTCAATATCAAAATTTTAAAACTTTCGAAATGTTGCATTAAAAAATCCGAGTTTTCGGTTTACTAAGGTGCAACATTGTACAATAAGTTAAAGATCTATACATATAAAACAGGATATATAGTATATATGTAACGTATGGACTCCATAACTTTATGATAGGTATTCAATGGATTTTTATTTAAAGGCCGTAAATTTCGTTAAAAGCTCAATTTAAATCGTGTGGTAATATAACACTGTTTGCTTAGGGCCAGCAACGCGGACGGGGTCAGCTAGTATACATATATACACCTACATAAGTATGTATGTAAATACATACACACATAAGATGGATGCTTGTTTGCTTTATTATAGAAATAAAAATTTAAAAAAGTATTAACTTCTGAAGAGCGACTGGTCTATAAAGAGAATTTAAAGCGATAACAACAACCCGGAGACATATGTATGTAAGTATAAAAAACGGGGCTGCTAATATATACATATATATGTATATATACTTAAGTACATATACTTATATGCGTGTTCGGTACAAGAAATGAAATTTTGAGGTCTTGTTTGGAGAATTTCATGGGCAAAATTTTATAATGTAAAAATCCTGATTTAAAAATATGAAAAGAACATTTAAATTTGGCTTGCAATGGTTAAAACATAGGGCTGATATCATTTAGAATCTACCACTCCAGAACTTAATGAAAATGAGAAATCATTTTTGTTTTGCTATACATACTTACATACATACATACAAACATATTTGGCTTTAGTTTTTGAATCATACGAGTAAATATGAAGCTCAAGATCGATTACTAAGGACTGTACAACTAAGAATTTGTGGAGGGTCCTCAATCGCCAAACTCTTTATTAAGAGATAACAGAAAAAAAAATTAATCATATTTGGGTTTTGATATTTGGTCTCAAAATCACGTGGTCAATTGCATTGACCTAATTAATGGGGCTTGGCTTCATTACAAGTACTTATGTATGTGTATGTATGCATATATGAATAATTCTCTTTGACTTCATTTTTTTTTTTGAAGTTTTATTGATTTGTGGAATCAGAGAGCTATTTTATTATAATTTTATAAATCATATGTATTTTTTTTATTATCTATTTACGATAGTTTTCTAATTTGTTTCAATTCTATACTTACACAAAAAGTAGGTACATACATACATACATAAATAAGTATGTATGTACATACTTACATGCATAGATAACTTATGAATATTTTTAATTTAACTAAAAAAGTTATTTTTGTCGTTGATAAGCAGTAGTGTAAAAATAAAATAAATTTAAAAAAATCAATTAAATATTTATAAAAACAAATTACTATTTGGAAACTTTAAGTCAAATATCACTGATCAGTTATACATATATACATATGTATGTATATATGTACATACATATATCCGACATTAATTTGGGATGCAATAACAGCTTTGAAACTTTGATATCATTAATGATTAAGCTTTTTAAATTATGTACATTCATTTTAAACAATCCCCATCTTCTAAATAACTTTATAAGCAAGTTTTTACTAAGAATTTGGCGTTTTTGTGCTTTAAAATTTAAAACTTATTGTATAGTGCAAACCCTTTACAACAAAAAGAGCGAGAGAAACAAAGGATCAGTGTTGCAAATAAAAAGTCAATAAATGAGTAGTTTTAGGTAAGTTTGAAGGTTACTATTAACCTTGTTCTACCTATAGACTATTAAAGAAAAAAATACTATTTAGCAACACTTATGAGGATCAATAAAAAATGGAGTTTTCATGTTTGTTACAAGACGATTGAGATTTACTTTTTTCTAGAACTTACTTGCTTGAGGGTTTTTGGCTGTCATTGATTCCTTCGAAGCTCATCATTTTATTGTAGATATATCAAACACGTTTTGATTATATTGTAAAATGTAAATACAATTTTATGTGCACTGTATTGATGAGATATAATAAGGACTCTTATGGTCTTTATATTGCAATTGTCAAATTAATAATACACTTTTATTCCTGCAAATATAATTTACCACCTTTTATAAGAACAAGCTTGATATAACACACGACACAAAATTCTAATTGTAATTGCTAAGATAAACTGCGAACACTTTACGGAAAGAAACTCGACTAAACACGACAGGCGTTTGCGAAATAATGCGTTTTTTCAAGTATTTATGCCGCTTTAAAGCGCATTGTAGTGATGGCACGTGCCGTAAAAGTAATCATTACTATGGTTACTTGCTCCATGATAAGGTGGTGTCAATTCAGCGATTATAGTAATGTGGGGTTTGCATTGCTTATCGATATGTATCAAACAGCTGTTGGTATTACCTAGTGATGGCACCTTCACCCTATAAATCGTCTTGCATGTTGTATATTTCGTACGTAATTGCTTAAAACATTTTAAGCTACTAAGCTCCAAAAGTATGTGTTGAAGGAAGGAAACTCTGAAATAATTGTATATAATGTGTGAGAACGTCGGCAGAATAACATAAATCATATATATCTCTCAACTAATATACATACATCATATAACATCATTGTAATTTATTTTCCACGTATTTTTCGAGATATATTAGTTAAATTGAAATTAATTGCCTGGCTCAAGTTCGATTACTGAATATGTCAACTCAGATTGATTGCAATAACAAAAGTCAATTTTAGAAAAAGAATTCACAGGGCACAAATTTGTAAATACTACGTTTTTGGAAATTGTTCGATTTCAAAAACGAGCCGATTTTCGTAACGTCTGTAAATTTAGAGTTAGTTACCATTATTTTATATAAGAAAATTATTCAATATTTCGATAACCTTTGCGTACCATTTTCAGCGAAATTCAAAAAGTCCTAGTTTGGCACTCGTAGTAGGGCTTAAACTCAACATTTCAAACATCAAAGCTACTTGAAATGGCAATAAATCAACTGCTCGTAACACACACTATTTAGAATTAATTTTCGTTACAATGCTTTGCTTTGAAAAAAGTGATTTTAATAGTACATTCACAGAATTTTTCTTAAATAATTCTCTTTCTTCTCCAAATTTCTTTTTTATTTTACGAAAACGAAAAATAGACACATATATGTTGTGTGACTAGTATGATTTATTGCATTTAAATTAATTTTCCAATTAAATATTTTAAGCAGCTTAGAGGTTAAAATCGTGTAATGAAAAATATATAAAAGCGAATTTTCTTTTGATAACTATAAATTTTATATAAATATTTTTGTTATTATTAATATTAAACCTATTTTATCCTGATTATTATTATGATTTTTATTACTATTATTAATATAGGTAATCACATAATGTTTGTCATGTGAATTTTTCCCCTCAAAAATATATTATTTATTAAAATAAAGCTTTGGTAATCTTGACATCATTAATGAGTTGGCAACCACAAGAATTAAGTTGATAGAAAGTATTCGAACGAATTAGAAACAACTCGTTACACAATAAAGTAAATATTTTGATAAATTGAATAAATGTTTACAGATAAAAAATTCAATATGGAGTAAGTTTATGGCTTAAATAGATTCCAAATCTAGACATTTACAGAAAAAAATATTTCTGACAAATAAAATCAACAAATTATAAAACCTTAAGCAGGAAAAAAAAGTACAGTGTTTTGTTTGCGTACAACTTTCCATATAGGAAAACCACGAACGATAAACAAATACAACAACGCAAAAGTAGCTGTGTTTATAGAGTTTATACAACACTAGCAATATTTTCAAAATATAATTCCAATAAAAAAAAGTACAAGCACAAGCAAAGGAAGCTATAATAGAAACGATAATAGCAAATGGTGTTAGATGTACAAAAGACGCGCAATTATAATTATTTTAAAGTCTAGTGAAATCTCAGAATTGGTTATTGAACGCAGGTAATTGGAACACTGGCTGATTTGTGGGAGAAAATGGATGAGGCATTATACTCGGCCACCTATGTGGACAATTATATTGATTCGGTAGAGAATCTGCCAGATGATGTGCAACGACATCTATCACGTATACGGGATATTGATGTCCAATATCGAAGTAAGTGAATATAGTAAGACATGATGCCAATTTGTCGCTGGGATAAAATTGGTGAAATTTATGTTTGAGGTTATTAAATTGTATGCATGCATATTTATTTCAATACTTAGACCTCCTGCGTGATGTGGACCATTATTATGATTTGTGGAGATCTCTGCAGAATTGTAGTGAATCGAATTCGGGTAGAAGAGCTCGTTCGGTAACGCGTATGCAACAAAGTTTGATACAAGCTCAAGAATTAGGCGATGAAAAAATGCAGATTGTAACACAATTGCAGGAATTGATTGATCACAAAACACGTCAGCTGGATACGGATCAAAAGAATCTAGATATAAAGGAGGATAAAGATGACTTGCAAATGCAAATTGATGAATGTGGCGCTCCAACTCCGCAGAAACAGTCAAGAACACAAAGCCCATCATCAAGGGCTGGAGATGCACCGGTATTAGGTACGGGAAATTCTAATGGTAAGCTTACTAATTTCGAATTTGAGTAACCTGACTCAAAGAGTTTATTGTAGGTTATGGTGCATCCAATTCTGTTGTCAACTCGGCAGGAGTTGGTGGCAATTCCACACCCAACTTGGAGCGGTCGGGTAGTATTAATGCTTCCTCGGGCGGCAACAACTCGAATGGCAGTAGTGGCAATTTGGTTCTAGGCGGAAGTTTAGAAATTCAACGTCCTAATAGTAAGCGTTCTCGTCGTCGTAACGATACAATATGCAACATGGAGTTAGGTGGCAATGAGTCGAATTCTGCTAATGAGGGTGGCGGTAGCAATGGAGGTGATCGCAATTTGTCCCAAAAATCATCCAACATAGGAACAGGTGCACAAAAAAAGAATGCGGGATTAAATCAAGCTGGCAATGCTGGAGTTACGGGCAGTTTGACTGGCAGTAGTTCTGGTTCCGGTAATGGTGGCTCTGCTGCTGCCGGTGTAGCCTCTAGTGCAGGTACTGGTGCAAATAATGCGGGCAAAAAGAAGAAACGCAAAGCCCGAGGAGCTCAGTCATCTTCTCAAGCAAATGCGAAGGAAGATACCCCGCCACCAGATCCAATTGATCCCGATGAGCCAACCTATTGCGTTTGTAATCAGGTGAGTTTTTGATTTTTTTAAGAGAATTGAAAAGATATTTATTGTTTAATTTTCCGTTTTATATTTTTAAGATATCTTTTGGTGAAATGATTCTCTGCGATAATGATTTGTGTCCCATTGAATGGTTTCATTTCTCTTGTGTTTCATTGGTTCTAAAACCGAAAGGCAAATGGTATTGTCCGAATTGTCGTGGCGATCGTCCAAATATTATGAAACCGAAGGCGCAATTTCTTAAAGAACTCGAACGTTACAATAAGGAAAAAGAAGAAAAAACGTAAATATGAAATGTTAGCATCATTTTACAAAAGCACACATCTAAACTCTAACACACCCAAATATAAATTGAATTTCCCTGAACTCTCTCAACCACTTCCCTTAGAAAAAACAAAAAAAAATTATTTTATGGAAAAAGAGGTTGTTTATTTAAGCGAAAGAGAAAAATTTTTTTCTTGGCTTTTTTCTTTACTATTTTTACAAGAAATTGTTAAGAAATTGTTTCGTTTTATTATGGAAAGGGAAAAAAATATAAATATTTATTATGTAGTTGAATAATTTATTTGCTTAAACACATATGCAACACACCACTCACAAAATATAAACAATACTTAGAGAGAATGAATTTGAAATATACACAATGACTTGTTAATGTTCGAAAAATATTGCTATAATGGTCAACAAGTACAACGCATTTCTCCATCATTTTTATTTTTGCACATCAAAACAGAAATTTAAGATAAATATTCGATTTAGAATTGATGTTCATTTAAGAAAAATGTTTGACAAATAAGGCTTTCTCGTTTGATATGAAACATAAAATTCAAATTAAATACATGCCCAGCTTTTATCTTTTTTTTTCAAATTCTAAGAGCAAATTTACATTTTCTCCGTTTTTTTAAGATTCTTAACGTAAAAAATAGATTTCGAAAAGTTCACTTCTATTTTTAAAGTATTTCCAAGGTTTCACATTTGAGATGGAATGTGATTTAAAATTATTCTGAATTTGAAATTAAATCAAATCTCCGTTTCGACTGGATACTTTCCAAGCCATGTGAAGATTGTGAACTCGGTTAGGATAAATTCAAAAAGTAGCTGTACTTTTTAAATCGATATTCAGCTTTAGTTTTCATTAATTGGTCTTTTTAATTTTAAATAAGTCATTAAACTTCATTTTGTTTTGCAATTGTGTAATTACTTCATTTTAATTACTTTAAAAGTTTAGACTTTGTTTAAATTTATATTTTTATATATAAATATAATTACTAAATAAGCTCCTTTGTAAAACGAACGTTTACTTCATCCTTAAATTTTAAAAGCATTTCCCTTTTCTTGTATTACCAACAAAAAAAAATGTTTTCTTAAATTTGCTTTATTTTCTAAACTAGTTTTTTTACATCTTGTATTTCATAAACAAACTTTAGGTCTTTTTATAAAACACAAAATTTATTTATTTAAATGTTTCGACCCTCTTAGGGCGTCTTCTTCAGGTAGAAATATTGTGGCGTCGAAATATTGAAATAAAATAAATTGGTTTTTTATTAAAAGACCTAAAGCTCGTTTATGAAATAAAAGATATATTAAAACAAAAATATCGAAAAAAGAGTGTTAATTAACTGTTTTTTTACCTTAACCAGGTGTGGTTTTTCATATACTTAAAATTTTCAATCCCCATTTTTATCCTATTTTTTAGTTTGTAAAAGTAGTTATAAATGAGCATTAATATATGTATAAGTATATATTTAAAAAAAAGCAAAACAAAAAGGTAAAAGAACACTTTACACTGTACATTTTTCTTGTATTTTTTTTAAACCGAAAAATATTGAATTAAAATAATGTAGTTTTAAATACAAATGTATGTTGTACACAAATAAAAAATAAAATAAAAATTAAATTGCAGTTTTAATGTCGTTTCGTTCAAGTAAATTTTTTATCAATCCAGTTTGAAGTTTCAAATTTAATAGTCCACGTTCGTTGGCAAGTCACAGATATAGTAATCTGTGGGCAAGTGCCGGGAGCAAGCACTTTTATAACAAAAATAGTATTAATTAACTTTCATATTAATGTTTCCTTCATAAATTTTGTTAAGCAAGTTGCATAATCTAATATTAATGTTATTAAAATAATACTTTATAGTTTTGTCTTATTTTCAAAAATGTGTTTTGGGTACAACTATAGTCCACATTCGCCAACTGGAACGTTAAGCGAATCCTCGGTTATGTTTAAGAGCAATTATTGTGTGAGATGTATGATTATCGCTGTTATTAGTCACTCGGTGGAGACGCTATAGAATTCCTGCTGTCCGACAATATTGATGAAATTTCTGGTAATTCGTATTGTATATATGTATGCATTTATCAATTGAGATCGTTAATAGTAACTTCGAGTTCATCACACCAGCATAAACTATTATTCTGTATTCTGTGCACACCAGTTCAAAGAGAGTGCTATGCAGCGTATATTTAAAACCTATAAGCACAACTTTGATAACTCGCTGAATAATCGACTCAACGACAATACATAGAATGTTCTGTGATAATATCACGAAGTACATTCATAGTCTTTGTGCAAATGAATCTAATTTTTTAAGCCAAAAATTCTTTCTCGGATTAAACCCTGCATAGGAATTACCTGTTAGTTTCAGTGTGGAAAATACACACACTTTCCTCTATCCTAATCATTATCCGTATTCAGAACAATGCACTGCCTGAATGATGGACATCCCTCGCTTAATGTAACAAAATTTGGTGCCAAAAGTATTTTATGGAGAACTGAAATTATTAGTGCGTACAATATATAGAAAATACAGAATGTGTATTTAGCCTATGATAGGAAAGAATATATGTACAAATATGTAATAAAAATTAAAAAAAACTTGGAAACGACCTTTCTGCGCCAATAATGTCAAATCAACATTTTTCAATTTTTCTTCGTGGGAAAGCAGTTGCGTAGATTCTGAAATACTTTCAAATATTTGGGATTAACTGTACAATAAAAACAACTCACATATGTTACTTTAAATAAATGTGGCATCCCTAAAAGCAGCCCTGTTTAGTACAAGAACAACAAATAATACATATACAACAACAAAAAGTTCTAATACTTTCTTTACTTTCAACAACAAATCATCACTCAGCACTAACAAGTTGAGAGACAAAAAAAGAGTAATTGAAAAAGAAAAACCACTGATTGTGCTTTACATTGATTTTCTGGAGAAATTAATACATTTTTCCCAAGAGTATTAAAACAAAAATAAAATTGTATAAGTCACAGTTATTAGATATTAACAAAAATATTTAAAAGAAAATGTCTCAAGTTGATCAAGTAAGTATATGAAAATTTTCTTTGAACAAAACCCAAATTTCCTGGAAAAAGGACAATTGAAAATTTTATATGTGCAAGTTGTGAATGTATTGGTTAGCAAATGCAATTTGTGTTCAATAGCCTTTTTTCAAACGCATTTGTGTTCAGTAGCCTTTTTTAAACGCATTTATAAATCCAAAACTTAGTTTGTATTCCTTTCATAATTAATTGCACAGAAACGCGCATTCAATAAATTGAAACATGACTTAGAGCCTTGGCGCAACATAATTGTTCTTATGGATGCTGTTCTTGTGTGGGAAAAAAATGTTTATCCAGCCATCATATTCGCCGCTGTTTCAGTTTTTTTCTTAGCTTTATGGGCCATGGACCTATCGATTATAACATTGGTGGCTTTAGCTGGCCTCTTTGGCGTATTATTCGATTTTCTTTATCCCACCGTATCACGAATTGTATTTAATGCTGACCAATGGTCAGGCAAACAAGAAGCTCAATTCGAACATATTGTCAATCAATTGTGCAATATAAAGCTTTTAATAATGGGTTGGTATGAATACCTATTTGCAAATAAAGAAAAGAAATCGACGATGGTAAGTTTAAACAATTTATCACTAATAGTTTCTGAATTGTGAGTACATAAGCATAAGCATAGTATTGAAATTCACGATATACTTGGAATCAGATTATTATAAAGTTGAATATATATATATATATATATATATATATATATATATATATATAGATATATATAGATATATATATATATATATATATATATATATATATATATATATATATATATATATATATATATATATATATGTATATATATATATATATATATATATATATATATACATATATATATATATATATATATGTATATATATATATATATATATATATATATATATATATATATATATATATATATATATATGTATATATATATATATATATATATATATATATATATATATATATATATATATATATATCGTAGTCTACTAATCAAAACTAATATATATATATATATATATATATATATATATATATATATATATATATATATATATATATATATCGTAGTCTACTAATCAAAATTATATATATATATATATATATATATATATATATATAAATATATATATATCGTAGTCTACTAATCAAAATTAAATATATATATATATATATATATATATATATATATATATATATATATATATATATATATATATATATATATATCGTAGTCTACTAATCAAAATTAAATACATATATATATATATATATATATATATATATATATATATATATATATATATATATATATATATATATATATATATATATATATATATATATATATATATATATATATATATATATATATATATATATATTAATTTTGATTAGTAGACTACGATATATATATATATATATATATATATATATATATATATATATATATATATATATATATATATATATATATATATATATATATCGTAGTCTACTAATCAAAATTAAATACATATATATATATATATATATATATATATATATATATATATATATATATATATATCTTAGTCTACTAATCAAAATTAAATACATATGTATAAATTTCAGTGCAAATTGTGCAGTTGGCTCGCATTCTTATGAATGAATTACATAATTCTTATTTAACTCTGATTTTCGCATCAAAATTAATTGAAAACTCGCCTGTTCTTTGCAGTTTGTCATCATAATGAGTGTAACTTTATTGGCTTTGGCTTGGATTGGCGCTATATTCAATAATTTACTTTTAATGTATTTACTTACATTGGGCGTTATTCTTTATCCTGGTGTACAAGACAAGGGCGTGATTAAACAATTTAAAGAACGATTCGGTTGTCTAGTTAGTTCTAAAATTGAAAAAATACGTGAAGTTACCAAAAAGCAAGAATAAATTAATCATTAAAAAAAATATATAAAGCAGAAGTAATAGAAATGGATTTAAAATAATTCTTATAAACACATGTATATCAAATTGTAATTATTTATCTTTAATACCAAACACGCTCATATTTTATATTTATGTTTTTTATATTAATATTGATTAAATTATCCCTTCATAAATATGAAAAATAAATGTAGTTTTTCAAGCAAAGGAAAAAATTAAAGAAATGAACAACTTCGACCAAAGCATTAAATAAGTATATTTTAATCACAAAAAATACAATTAAACATAATCGTAATTATTTCCTAAAACAAAGAGTAATTAGTAATTTAAAATAAAATTTAATCTAGCTGTTCAAAGCTGAAGAATGAAACAATTTAACTTAAAAATATTTATAAAATCTTTTCACTTTTTTGCCTTCATTTTAATTTTTAAGTTTTATATATTAAGAGTGGTGAATTATTATTCTTTACTTTATTCAGTAATCATAAGATTTTATAATATTTTGCACTTCCCATCATTAATTCTTTTAATTTTTATGTATTTTTCCAAGCAAAACATAATTAAATAATAAAGTATCTATAATTCCCTACAATGCATTTAAAAAACAAAATCAAATTGTATTTTTTTAACATTAAGGAGCATTAATAATTTAATGTACTTAAAATTAATCAATGGTAAAACTATATATTTTTTGCGCTTAAGCGCTTCAAAATATTTTTAAGAATGTCTATAACAAATGTTTAAAATCCTGAATAAAAATTTTAATTAAAATAAAGAAACTAAAATTATATAGGACTTTTTAATTCTTTAATAAATAATTCCACTAGTGGTTTTTTTGTCAAGGGCAATCATACACAAAAGTAAAAATCGGCAACAACCTCTGGAATTGTTTAAATTTGTCTAAATCTTTTAAAAGCAAAATTACGGAAAACAAGTTGATTTTCACAACAAGAACCCAAAAAAGAAATATTAAGATCCACAGTGTTTCTTAATAATTAAAACTGCCAAAAAAGACAAAACCTCGAAAAAAAATAAGACAAAATTTTATTAAAACTTTAAATTTGATTAAAAATCACTAGAATCAAATAGAATTTATTTATATACTTTCTTCTTTACAAAGGTACAATATCAACTTATACCGCATTTTTTCTTAAAATTTAAAATTGTTAGCCTTAACAATTCAAATACCATTTGTAGGTGTGCTTTAAATATTTAATTTATTAAAAGAAAGTATATAAATTAAAAATGCTGAGTGAAAACTACCTCCTTCCCCTAGAATGTTCACGTTGTTTTTTACTTTTCTTTGTTTTCTTTTTGTGCTTCCTGTATTTTTCGTGCTCGCTATCTGATGACGAGTCCCTTGATGACGACGACATATCTGAATCCGATGATTTATATTTACTTTTTTTAGACTTTTTTGATTTTTTCTTTAATTTGGATTTTTTAGATTTGTTGTGTATAGATGAATAAGAATCACTTTCGGAGTCTGAGAAGTCGTCTAACTGTTTTTTTCTGTATTCGTATCCATCGTTAATTTTGTTGTGCATACTCCTCTCTTGTTGCCTATCTCTGTATCTACTGGAAAGCTCACAACTTCTCGAATTACGGTTTTTATAATCGTCGATATCGGTTCCTTTTGAACGTGTATAATTACCATGCTCCTGCTGATGATCTTTTATATCATATCTACCGGATTCCTTTTTACGATTTCTGTACTCATTACTTGTTTCTTTTCCATTCTCATTTTCATATTTGTCATGGGCGCGCATTAGCCCACCTTCTTTTTCCCTTTTTACATCTTTTTTATCCTCTTTGTAATCACCACAACAGTGATTCCTCTCATAGTCTCCGCTTCTTTTTAATTTACTTTCAATGGATTCGATCCGTTCTTTCTTAATACTTCTTTCATTTTTATCGGGTTTAGCGGGTTTGCCTAAAATAATTTGTCCATACTCATTTTCTTTCTTTTTATATTCCTCGTATTTACTGGAATCTGAAGTTTTTTTTTAATAAGAAAAAGATTAACATCAAATATACATAGATAAAATTGCAAACTAAATACACATGTACATACTTATGCACTTTCCATATTGAAGATACTCCTTTCTTGAGACTGGTTGGCAAAGAAACTCATTAAATGCTTCTTTGGCACCGCCAAGAGCTAATTTAACAATAACTCTGCCCGCGTGATCATCAAATCCCTCTATTTGACCATATAAATCTTTGTGTTTTCCACCCAATATTAGCACATAGGCATTGCGTTTGATCTCCAACACTTCATTACGTTCCGGAGCCACTAAAAGAGCCATTTTCTTTAATGCTTTGTCGGCACCTAGACCCATACCTTTAGGTCTTACCGCAGGTGTATCATCTAAGGGTGGACCACCCTTTTTATTCTTTTTTGGTAAAGGTTCTATCCAGCCCATGCCGCGAAGCATAGCTTTACCGAAATCTTGTATAGGTATAGATTCATAATCATCCAAGGTTGATTCCGTTGCACCTTCCAAAGGTAAGTCTTCTGGTTTAACCACAGGTAAAACTAGATTATTTCCAGGATCCACAGAATCGTTTTTTTGGACTTCAGCTAAAATTTCTCGAGCTGCTTGCTTTTCAATATCTTCGGGGCCTTCATTGTATAAAGATATATTCGGGTCTTCTGAATTTACATCTTCTGATTCTTCTTCCCCCAACAAAACCGCACGTCTTTTCATTAAACTGGCTAAGGCGGCCGAAGTCTTCTGCGATTCTTTCAAGGGTATTACTAACGGTTTTTTCTCTGGCTGCTCCCTGTTTTTATTTAAAAACAAATTATTTTCAAATTAAAAGTAATATATTATTTTAACTTACTCCACTAATTTGATTTCTTGGCCCTCCAAGCATTTTATCAATTCTACTTTTGCTTCTGTTTTAACATTTTCTTTTGTTGGCAATAAATTTGGTTTTTTAGCAACTTTACTAAAGCCAAAAGATATTTTTTTAGCCTCCATATTTTTATTATATTTAAAACAAACAAAATTCGCATGAAAACGTTTATAAACAAAATATTGCTACAGCTGTTTTCTTTATTTATTTTTATAAACGAAAATACCAGACTGTTTTTTCTGTTCGAGTTTTCTGGAAATGTCAAAATTACTGTTCAACTGCTTAACAATATAACCTCAAAATTACTATATCAGAAAGATTTTTTTTCAAAAGTGCCGTGTTTCAGAGCAGGTTGGATATAAAGCACACGAGTTCTTATTGTTTTAATTGGCATTCTTAAAGAAAATTTAAATAAAAATGTTTGGTGGTCCACAACCCATATTGGTTTTAAGTAAGATTTTCAAGTTTTTTTTTAATTATGGAAAAGGTTTGAAATTTATTGATTTCGTTCTTTGTTAGGCCAAAACACTAAAAGAGAGTCAGGCCGTAAAGTGCAGCTGGAGAATATAAATGCTGGAAAGGTAAGTGTGTGTGCGTGGATGTGTGTGGGCTTGCTCAGAGTATTAAAGTGACTCATAAAAAAGATGCTGCATGACTGACCGACCATCTGCTGTATATGTATAAATATATATTTTTTTGTGGATTCCTTAGGCTATTGCCGATGTCATCCGTACTTGTTTGGGGCCTCAAGCTATGTTGAAAATGCTAATGGATCCCATGGGTGGTATTGTTATGACTAATGACGGCAATGCTATATTGCGTGAAATTACCGTGCAACATCCAGCTGCTAAGAGCATGATTGAAATTGCTCGTACTCAAGATGAAGAAGTTGGCGATGGTACTACATCTGTTATTGTCTTAGCTGGTGAAATGTTGGCTGCTGCTGAGCCTTTTCTACAGCAACAAATTCATCCTACAGTTATTATAAGAGCTTATCGTGAGGCTTTGGAAGATATTGTTAAACACTTGCAAACTGATTTAAGTGTAAAGTTGGATTGCAACAATAAGGAGAAGATGGCTGAAGTAGTAAAAGCTTGTGTTGGCACAAAATTCATTGGTAAATGGTCCGATTTAGCTGTTAAGATTGCCTTGGATGCTGTACAGACTGTTACATTGAATGAAAATGGCCGATTGGAAATCGATATTAAGCGGTAAGCACCATTTGTTGAAGAAAGATTAAACTCTTACCATAGAATCTGAATGCGTATGTAAGCTAAACGGATTTGAGAATGGAGGGTTTTAATTCGTTAGGAAAAAGTTCTCCTGTAGCCTTTTTTAATGAGAACATTTAAAATTCAGTCCATTTTGAAATGTAATAAATAAATTTTGCATTTGCTACTAACAACTTCGCTTTTATCGAAAGTTCAAGCATTACGTTATAAATGGGATGTACATATGTATGTGTATTGAATCCTTCATGTAAAATGTTTTTTCTGCGAATATTCACTGTTTGACACTAAAGCATTTCTATTCGAACCACATCTATGTACATATTTACCGTGCAATTCAGGTAAGAAAAAGGGAAGAATGATAGTTATTGATCGGTAGTACGCCCTGTTGACGGTGTTAGCCATAATAAATTGTGCACCAATGATTAGTTTAGGTTAGCTCCATCCCATATACCACAATTCTGCTTAACAATCTTATAACGCGTTTCAACTTTTCGATTTTTAATCTATTTCGACATTTACTTATATCAATGTACAATTCATATATTTTTACTTATTTTCTCTTAACAGTTACGCTAAAGTCGAAAAAATTCCCGGCGGTTCCATTGATGAATCGTGCGTTTTAAAGGGTGTTATGATTAACAAGGATGTTACCCATCCAAAAATGCGCCGTTATATTGAAAATCCACGTATTGTCTTACTCGATTGCTCGTTGGAATATAAAAAGGGTGAAAGTCAGACTAATGTAGAAATTATTGGCGAACAAGATTTTACACGCATGTTGCAAATTGAGGAAGAGTTCGTGCAGCGTATTTGCGCCGATGTTATTGCTGTCAAGCCGGATATTGTATTTACCGAAAAGGGTGTTTCCGATTTGGCCCAGCATTATTTATTAAAGGCTGGCATTACCGCAATCCGCCGCTTGCGCAAAACCGATAACTTGCGTATTGCGCGTGCTTGTGGTGCTACAATTGTTAACCGTACAGAAGAGTTGACTGAGAAGGATGTCGGCACTGGTGCTGGGCTTTTCGAAATTAAGAAAATCGGTGATGAATACTTCACCTTCATTACACAATGCAAAGACCCTAAAGCGTGTACAATTTTGTTGAGGGGTGCTTCCAAAGATATTTTAAATGAAACTGAGCGTAATTTACAAGACGCTTTACATGTGGCCCGCAATTTAGTTTTGGAACCACGATTAGTGGCTGGTGGTGGTGCTATCGAAATGGCCTTGTCACAACTTTTGACGCGCAAACAGTTGAAAGGACCCTATACCGCTGTAGCAGAGGCTTTAGAAATAATTCCACGTACTTTGGCCCAAAATTGTGGTGCCAATACTATACGCACCTTAACTGCCTTAAGGGCTAAGCACGCTTCCCATTCGGGTGATGGCGTGTGCGCTTGGGGTATTGATGGCGAATCCGGAGAAATTGTTGATATGAATGTTAAGGGCATTTGGGAACCTTTAGCTGTTAAAATGCAAACTTATAAGACAGCTGTTGAAACTGCAATTCTTTTGTTGCGTATTGATGATATTGTCTCAGGTTCCAAGAAGAAGGGTGATGGGGTCACTAATCCTGCCGCCGCTGCAGCTGGCGGTGAACAATAAACATATTTTGTATACATATTTGTCTTTAAAAATGTCTTGAATTATTTGTCTAATTTAACAGTTAATCTTACTTCTCTTTTGTGAGTAGATCAAAATTTCATCCTGCATTTAATGTAACAAGAAAGTCGCAACACGCCAAGAAATTTAAATCGATACAAAGTCCTTTGAAAAGGGTCAAAAAGAATTTCTTTTTTGTAACTTTTTTGTTTAACATATTACACTCAGTGCTTAAGTTTACGTTTTTCATTTAAAATAAAGAAATAAATACAAATACAAAATTTGAATTATCTGTTACATGTGCACGGACCATTTTGAAATATAATTACACATTGTCCAGCTTTAATAAAGATGTATATATATTATAGACGACATTCGATTTGCGAATGTAGCCGAATGAATATTCGTATTATTACGAGCAAAGTGAATTGAATGAATCGCTTTGATTACGAACATTTAAACAAATAAAAATATGTAGTATTGCGAATTTTATTCATATGGATTCATCTCAATAGTATATTTGTACCAGCTGAGACTAAAACTAAATAAGGTGTCTTTCCAAATTGAGGATCTTTCTGTATTAGCAGAAATTACCTTCTAGTTATTGTTTCATATTGAATGCCTCAATCCCAATATACTTATACGAAACAACGAAAATGTGTTTTTTCCAACTCATAGTTCGAAATGAAAAACAAAGAACTACTTAACTTATCCAAATTAATTTAAGATAAAGTTATATTTTACTTCAACTCGTAAGTTTAAAACTTCGAACATATTTCAACAAATTAAATTTCTGCATTTCCATTTTAATGTCATTCAATATCAGGTTTTTCTGCAAATAAGTATTTATAAGCAATTCATTTTTTGATCTTGGTTAATTATTAAGGTTTGTTCTATAAAAAAAATGAGTACAATTAATTTTATAATTTAATATTTTAAATACTTAATATTGTATCCATAAAATATTTGATCTTTTCAAATTTCAACATTATATATTTATGCCAAAACATTGAAATACAATATGAGAATTGTCGATCGTATATGAATATTAAAAAATTCATTATCAGATAAAAATAAAATACTCATATACGACAGAATATCGGCAAACAAATTTGGAAAAGTTTAATATTTTAATGTGCTGAAAGATTGTTCAAGCTTTAAAATTGTGGGTTTTGTATCATACATATGGAATATACAAAACTGAAATAAATCATTTGAGTCCAAAATTGATTGGTTTTTTATTACATAGATCTTTACATTAATTGCTTTAATTATTTTTCAATTAAATTTTCCGTTCGCTATCTTGAGTAAGATTGTATAATCGTTTATCCATTAACTTCAGAACCTCTAGGCCAATTGAAGTGAATTGAGGCAGCAAATAACGAGCAAATATTTCCAAACCTTTGAAATTCTCACTATTAGGCAAAAATGTCTTTAGCCATTCGGTTAAAGGTGGCTTATGCGAGTGTATTATACTGGGAATACTTATCAGGAAATCCACCATGGTGAGTTCTTCAAAATCTAACAAATTTCTTTGTTTAGGGCAGGCAATATACAGCATTTCATAGGGTTGTTTGTAGCCCTCGGGTTTTGGCGGACTTATTAAATCCCCTAAAGTATTAATTTTAAACCACTTCAGCACATGCACCAATTGTAAATTCCATTGGGGTAGAAATTCCTCTTCTATAGCTTTGCGATGTTGTATTGCATTAGTGCACCATAGAACTACCAATGAATTTGTATGTATCAATTGTGATATAGGCATGTTTTTGAGCGTTTCATTGTCAACCATTTGATAGCCCAAAGATGGTTTAACCTTTTTCAAACGTTTAATGTATTTATTTTGCCAAGGCATATCCATTATTAGCAAATCATATGTTTCTAGCTCAGGCAGAAGTTTCGACAAACTTTCTATGTTATAATTAAAGAATTTAGTTTTTGGCGGTATAATAAAATCTTGGTGACAGAATTTTGTTATTTGATATTCATTTGTGAGATTGGCGCCACGAAACTGAGGAAATTCATGTTGTTCTTCCCAAAAACGTGGTAAGTCTTCATCGATTTGAGGTAAATTTAACACCTTTACCTTTATTTCCTCAATAAATGGTTCTAAATGAAGATTTTCTTTGAGTGTTATTTCATTATTCGTTTCCGTTTCTCGTTTTCTTTTACGATTTTTCAATTGCTTCGAATTAGAAATTGTTTCCGTTGAGCGGGTAGCAGTTTTGGGCTTGAAATTGAAAATTTGTTGTTTTAAGCAGTACCATATGAAGTTGGCACCTACATGTTGTTGATAAACGTTTTCAATTAGTTTTTGATGATTTATTAAGATGCAACTTTTATTATCAATAGTTATTTTTTCCATATTGGCTTGCCATGCGATTCGGAAACTTTTATTATTAAAAGCAATATTTTGTGTTGTATATATTAGTGGTTACTTCTAATGATATTAAACGAGTAACCAAGTATTAGTAAGGAGTAAAATTTAATTTTTAAATTAATGTTCAACAATTTATCTTAGTTTAAATTTTTGGTTTGTGTTCCTCAATATTTTCCATTATAAATTCTACAATTTCATCCTTACAAAAATCATCACGTGGAAAACATATTCGTTTACTTTTATCTGATTGTGGTATAAAATACATTATAGGATACATAGAATTATCCATTTCTAAAGGAATACAATTTAAGCGGGAGTCAATTCTCATAACTTTTAATGGCAAATGTTCCATTTCTCGGGCAATCTGCTCTAAAAGTTCTAAGAACTCTTTGTAATTATCAGTATTTGAATAATAAATTGCCAGAAATATATCTTTTTTTATTGAATTAATAGATAAATTTAAGCTGTCTGCTGTACAAGTTTTAACTAATTGTTCTTCGCTTATATTAGGCCAAGGTTCAGATATATACAGTTGTCCGTTAGTTAAACTATGTGCAAAATAAAAGAGGGAAGCAGCTGTTCTGAAATCCTTTAAAACAAATTTGTTTTTATTTAGATCTATGCCAAATACTTTACGAACCGTAAATCCAGGTTGAACAAATTTTATAAAATCTTGTGGTTTCCATGTAGGATTAATTAGATCTATATCTCTAAAATCAGCTATAAAATATTCTCTGGGGCCGGAAAAGTTTACAGCAACCTGATATACTCTATCTATCCATTGCAAATGATGTGCTAAAATTTGATCGTCTACAAAATCCATAAATGTTATAATAATAAAACGGTTGCTTCGTTCCAAAGCTTCACGATCTAAAGCTTTTACATAATGCAAACAATTTTCTTGCAAATACTGTTGGAGGTTTTTCAAATCTAATTTAAAGTCAGGTAATATATTTAACGGTTGGTATGAGCTTTTTCGTAATTCAATTCGCCGTTTATCCAAAAACGCCTTGGGATCTTTCAAATAGGACTTTACAGAGTTGATAATATTTTCTTGTGTGAACGGGCCTATAAGAGGTTCCACATACTTTGTTTTATCGTCTACTGGTAGAAATAAAACCGAAGGATAACGTGAGATTTCCAATTCAAAAGGAACATAATTCTTTTCGGCATTTATATAAACCACATCCACATCGTAATTCATCAATTGGTCAGCCACAATTTCATAGTTGACTTCAGTTTCTTTGCAATGATCTGAATAATCGTCAAAACCAACTATTAATAAAACGTGTTGGTTGGCATTCGTAACCAGTTCATTATAGCTTTGGTGAACACAAATTTTAACTAAAGAACGGTTATTCGGTTCTGGCAAGGGTTCACTAATAAACAAGCAGCCCTTCAAAAGGCATTCGCATAGATTTGTTAGAGTTTCATAGTTTTTTTCAGCATTATGTTCATGTATACGCCTCTCTTCATCAATGGCATAAATAAGGGGAGATGACTTCTCTGGATTTCCTAAACGGCCAAAAAAATCTATTGCATGCCATCTGGGATTCATCACTGCTATATGCAGCATATCGCCAGCAATAAATTCAATTCTATCACCATATATCAGAGCTAATTGATACAGTATATCCAAATATTTGGTGTGATAGGCACATTTCTCACGAAAATGATTAAAACATATAATAATAGGCTTTTTTATTTCTGGAAATGTTCTAGGATTTAACATTTTAATTTTTGCCTTGCAATTAATTATAACATATCTCTCAAATTCAATTGGTATTAGAGGCATTAGACGTTTAGGAGTTGGCCGGTAACGTTGTGCAGATGATGTTTTTGAACAGTCATCACATTCGAAGGAATCACTATTTAGCGAAATTTCACTTAACTTATCTAAACCGCTCGCTTCCATTACAGTCGATATAAAAATACGCGATATCACAATAAAATGAAGAAAACTAAACGTAAAACCAGCCCAGTAAATTATTACTTATATAAAATTTTAGTGTTGCAATTTTCTGCACAGGGTTACCTAGACTTTTCTTGCTACATTACCCGAAAGTGGGATAATCCACAATAATTTTACCAAACGGTTGAGACAAAGCTGCAATTAGAATATATTTATGTGGTTTTGACAGCAGTAAAGGCCGTGTCACATAAAACTTTGTAGCGTTGCGTGACGTTTTTAACTTTGACAAAAAAGCGTAACGCAAAAGGTGTATGACACAATGAAAACTTTGACACAACGCGCGGATTGTGTGTTTACCAAAAAGGTGGATATGAATTTTGCTAATTATTTTTTATTATAAAAATTAAAGTCAAAATATTATTTGCTTTTGTGTGTTTATTTTGTTATCACCTATTGTAGTTTATTAAAAATACACCACTATACCATATAAAGCATTTTATTGTCATCAATTCATTTGTTTTTTGGATTTTCAAAAATATACATACATACATATGTATGTACATATGTATGTATTCATATAAAAATGTAAAATATTATTAATTATACGCTGCCACTGATTTTTTACAATAAAATAATCTTATGCTATATACTTACATATAGCTTGCAAATAGGTACTATTTTATAAATTAGTTAAAAAAATAAATTTTAAAAATAAAAAAATAAGTATTTTTCATATCACATCACATTTTCATATCATATTCTAACATACATACATACATACATAACTTTGATTGTCAAAGCACGCAAAAAGTTGAGAGTTGCCGAACTTTTTGCGTCACGCTGCGTTAAAAGTGTTTTATGTGACATGTTTCGTATAAGTATGTACATTTCAACTTAAATGTCAAAGCGAAGCTGTAACGCAACGCGAAGCAAAAGTTGTATGTGACATGGCCTTAACTGATGTGTCTTACGTTAAATAGATACGATCAAAGAGGATCAATAAAGTTTCTAAGGTGAATTAACTATACAAGGTGGTCACATTACGGCAACACACACTATTATATAACAAAACAGTGTGCATGAGTCGCGCTGTCAAAACACATATGTCATAAAACAAGGTAATTAGCAACAAACCACATAACAAAAAAAAAATTATATCAAACCAAAACTGAACGCAGCCACACACAGTTTTTGACATATCGGCTCAGTATATACAGGCAAAGTAAAACAAAAACTTAAGAATAATACGAATTGCCAAAATATACATCAAATATTATGCCAAAATTTACCTGTGTCTGACACCGATAATGTTGGGTGGATAATCCAAACATTTTGATTATGGCCATGCGTTATATGTGCACGGGCTTAATATCAGGCATTTTGACAACGTTTTTAATGTATTTTTTTATTTTCTTCATTAATTTTTTTAGTGAGAGATATGTAACATAAAATTTTAGTGAAAATTGGGAAGGTTCCTCTTACTCCTCTGGGGAGCAAAGGTCCGCAGATATATACAAATTAACAATCAATATTATTATATATATTAATATTCTGACATATATTTTTTTAATATCGAGGAAATTTCAAACAATGAAATATTTTAGAGAATATACATACAGTGCTAAAAAATTAACAGCTGTTAATTTTTTTCCTGAAAAACAATATCAGCAGTTAAGGTACGTTTATGACTACATATTTCTTGATTATGTTAAACCTATGAGTTATTAAACTAAGATTTACTAGTGATAAACAAGTTAACGGATTGCTTGGAAATGAAATTGGGTTTCCTTATGAAGGACTGGGTCTCAGTACTTTGAACGGCGACAAATTTTTGGATATGAAACTAAACTTGACATTTAAAGAAACATATCAAGGGTCTTGCAAACAACGTAATACTACATTTACACCTACGCAAAATCTAGTACTTATGAGATTTTGAGGGAAATCTAGCTCTTTTCTACCAGATTTCCCATACAAAACAAAATCTACTTACGAACTAGATTTTAGCAAAATCTCACAAAATCTTCAAATACTGAATGATGCAACTGTGTATTTTTTGGTATTATACTGAAATATACAGCGCTGAATAAGAAAATTTTGACAATTGTAAGGAAAAAAAGCGCGATAGAAACAAAAGATTTGCGGTAACAAATGCTTCTGTTTTTTCTTACGTAGCAATACCAGCTTCATTTGCATTTTTTTATATGTAGAGGTATAATATATTAAAATATTGTTTTTCCCTTCCATTTTTTGAACAAAATAAAATAAAAGTTTGGAGACAATTTTTTATTTATCTTTAGTCAGCTGTTTGTTATGAAAATGAAATCCAATAATACGTCAAAAAGCAGTGGTCTAAACGGCAGAGATTTTCTTCGAGATTTCAGCTGAAATCTATTAGATTTTGCGTAGGTGTAAATGTAGTATAAGTTACAACTATTGTAAAGGAACTGTCAAAAAATGTTTAAAAATTCAATTCCACAACCCTTGTGAGCATGAGAAACATTTGGGTGTAAACTTGCACTGCTAAGTGTGCATTTGATGAGTCATATTTGCATCCTTTTGTTAAAACAAAATTACACCCAATTTTCACGATGATTTTTTAAGACATGTCTTTTTTTTATTTTCTTTTAAAGTTGCTTCCAAAATCATGTCACATTTTCATGATGATTTTTAAAACATGTCTGTTTCTTCACTGTTGTTGTAAAAAAAACTTATTTGACAGCCAGAGTTGTTTTTTTTTACTTTAATTCTTTAATTCCTTTTATTCGTATAAACTTTGCGCCAAAAACGGAATTTAATAACTCGTGAAGTATTTAAAAAAAGTGAATTTTCTTTAAAAAAAAATCAAAATTGGGTGCTATTCAGAAAAATCGCGAAGAAACCAATGGAGGTAAAACTAGTTGAACAAGTTTGTGACTTGATGGAAGTGGCGATTGAAAATTCCATTCTCGATGATATTGAGGATGAAGAAATTGGTTTGATTTTGGTAGAATGCTTGGAAGATGCAAGCCAATTAAGAAAGAAAAGAAGTGAGTGGGTGAAGCAATGGCGGAAATGCAGAGTGGAGCGAGGTACATTTTCGTTTCTCATGAACGACCTCTTGGGTGATAAGTCGTCTTTTCTGAACTATATCAGAATGAGCCGAGAGACATTTAATTTTATACTCGGTTGTCCTGCATTGATGCTCTTCGCAGTATCTTTTGTATACTCCACACAGCTTCTCGTCGTATCCGCTCATCTTTAATCCTATCAATTTCAAAAATTACTTGTTTGCCAAGCCAATCATAATCGCTTTTTTGTTCAGCTCTGCTGATAATCAATTTTTTTACTTTATCGATTTTTTCCTCTATGTGAGTTTTTTTCTGAAATTGAAAATAAAATACATACGTACAGTAAACTATGTAAAAAAATCTACTTACTTATATGTATTTGAAAATTTTTTATCTTTAATAATGGAATAAAACAATTTTTTCTTATTATTAGTTTCCATCAGCAAAAAGTGAATGGGAAGCTATTGCAGATAACTTTATAATAAAATGGCAGTTTCCCCATTGTCTTGGCGCATTAGATGGCAAGCACATCGCTTTCAAATCCCTTAGAAGAGATGGTTCTTTCTATTATAATTACAAGGGGACGAATAGTATAGTTTTACTTGCCCTAGTAGATGCTGATTCGCGATTCATTTATATAGATGTTGGTTGCAATGGGCGAACTCATGATTAAGGAGTTTTGCTACAAAGCGACCTGAAAAAAGTAATTGATGATGCTGAAAATCACTTCCCAGCAGATAGCGTAATTGGAAACGGAAGAATGCTGCCATACGTTATAGTCGGTGATGACGCTTTCCCCCTCCAAAAACATATTATGAAGCCCTACTCTCATAACACCACTAAAATTGAGAGGCAAATATTCAACCTTCGTCTAGCACGAGCTAGAAATGTTGTTGAACGGGCGTTTGGAATAATGTCTAACAGGTTTAGAATTTTCCAAACAAAAATTAATTTGTCTGTGGAAAAGGTTGAGCTTGTCACTAAAACTTGTTGCGTTTTGCATAATTTATTATGCCAGAAAAACGAGAACTACTTAATTGGAGCATTTTCTACTGAAACCGAGTCTGCCAACCCGGATTCAACTAGCACGGGCAAAAATGGAAGGGGTGCAGCAAACACTGTTCGGCAAGGCTTCGAAGAATACTTTAATAATGAAGGGAAATTATCTTGGCAATAATAAATAAAATATAATTAATTCAGAATTTATTTTGCTGTCTTCTTATTTCTTAAATAGGGATGCATACAATTGAATTTTAATCCATTGAAACAAATTGAATTTAGATTTAGCTACCGTATTAGCTTTATAAATATCTTACAATTCTGTTTATTTATTTTTTTATGTAGTTACTAAACTTTTTTCGTTGCAAATGTATGGGATTTCGTTTTTGTTGCCGATTTCGTTGTATGCGGAAACGTACATTTAGTGAATCTTGTACACAATGAAAATATTGCACCGAACGAGCTAAACAAAAAGATAAGAACATATAATAGTGTTTTGTGCAATTGAAGAACTGAATGCATGTTTTGTTATATATAGGTATCTATTTGTTTGCATATAAAGAAACAATATATGATTACGTTAAACAACTTACTCTTTTGTAACAAGAAGGCAAATTTTCTTCACTAACGACTTCAGCGGATGCAGTGTCAACCACAGAACCGTTGTCACTTTCGTCGGTCTGAAAATAAAGAATGTAAATTACATACATACATATGTGTGTATGTATGTATGTACATAAATATAATCCAATAAAATGATTAAATTTCTGCAATATGTACTTACCACCGAAATGTTTGACGTAGATTTCCTTACAGCGCAATGTGATTGTAAAAATTGCAGTTGGTTAAAGCACCACAGCTTGGGTACATATACGTTGTCTGCTCCACTGCCACTTTTTTTGCTCTTACTAATCTCGCGCGTTTCTTTAATAAATTGAGCCCTTAGCGTATGTATCTTTTTTTTAATGTCTTCAATTGTTATATCTCCGTTTAATGTTTTAAGCTCTTGGCAGATTATGAACAAAGAGCTAGATCGCTTGGCACGGTCCATATATGCAGGATTACGTACATCATACAAGTTTTCGTGTTCCTGATATTTAGATATTAAAAGCTCCACAATTTCCTTTTTCCACATGGTTTTTATTTATTTACACTTTTTATTTATATATTAATGTATTTATCTTTTATATGCACACAAAACAAAAAATAAGCACTTGTCGCTTTAAAACAAGAAAAATAACGAACACTGAGAAATAACCACCTTAACAGACGAATGGAAATAAAATATAATAGCAAAACTGCGAATGACAGCTAAAAAGAAGAGATGCATTTTTCTTCATTGTTGTTGTAAAAAATCACGAAAACAGAAACCATGACTTTTTTGCTACCCCCCTTGCTTATCTACCTAATATTCCTACAAACAAAAAAGACATGTTTTAAAGACAAGTAAAAAAATTATCGTGAAAATTGGGTGTTACACCCTATTTTCACGATGATTTTTTAAGACATGTCTTTTTCTTATTTTCTTTTAAAGTTGCTCCCAAAATCATGTCACATTTTCATGATGATTTTTAAAACATGTCTTTTTCTTCACTGTGTTGTAACAAAATATGTAAAATATGTATGTATGTATGTGTAATAGCAAAACTGCGAATGAGAGCAAAAAGAAGAGATGTATTTTTCTTCATTGTTGTTGTTAAAAAATCACGAAAACAGAAACCATGACTTTTTTGCTACCCCCTTGCTTATCTACCTAATATGCCTACAAACAAAAAAGACATGTTTTAAAGACAAGTAAAAAAATCATCGTGTTCGTTATTTTTCTTGTTTTACAGCGACAAGTGCTTATTTTTTGTTTTGTGTGCATATAAAAGATAAATACATTAATATATAAATAAAAAGTGTAAATAAATAAAAACCATGTGGAAAAAGGAAATTGTGGAGCTTTTAATATCTAAATATCAGGAACACGAAAACTTGTATGATGTACGTAATCCTGCATATATGGACCGTGCCAAGCGATCTAGCTCTTTGTTCATAATCTGCCAAGAGCTTAAAACATTAAACGGAGATATAACAATTGAAGACATTAAAAAAAAGATACATACGCTAAGGGCTCAATTTATTAAAGAAACGCGCGAGATTAGTAAGAGCAAAAAAAGTGGCAGTGGAGCAGACAACGTATATGTACCCAAGCTGTGGTGCTTTAACCAACTGCAATTTTTACAATCACATTGCGCTGTAAGGAAATCTACGTCAAACATTTCGGTGGTAAGTACATATTGCAGAAATTTAATCATTTTATTGGATTATATTTATGTACATACATACATACACACATATGTATGTATGTAATTTACATTCTTTATTTTCAGACCGACGAAAGTGACAACGGTTCTGTGGTTGACACTGCATCCGCTGAAGTCGTTAGTGAAGAAAATTTGCCTTCTTGTTACAAAAGAGTAAGTTGTTTAACGTAATCATATATTGTTTCTTTATATGCAAACAAATAGATACCTATATATAACAAAACATGCATTCAGTTCTTCAATTGCACAAAACACTATTATATGTTCTTATCTTTTTGTTTAGCTCGTTCGGTGCAATATTTTCATTGTGTACAAGATTCACTAAATGTACGTTTCCGCATACAACGAAATCGGCAACAAAAACGAAATCCCATACATTTGCAACGAAAAAAGTTTAGTAACTACATAAAAAAATAAATAAACAGAATTGTAAGATATTTATAAAGCTAATACGGTAGCTAAATCTAAATTCAATTTGTTTCAATGGATTAAAATTCAATTGTATGCATCCCTATTTAAGAAATAAGAAGACAGCAAAATAAATTCTGAATTAATTATATTTTATTTATTATTGCCAAGATAATTTCCCTTCATTATTAAAGTATTCTTCGAAGCCTTGCCGAACAGTGTTTGCTGCACCCCTTCCATTTTTGCCCGTGCTAGTTGAATCCGGGTTGGCAGACTCGGTTTCAGTAGAAAATGCTCCAATTAAGTAGTTCTCGTTTTTCTGGCATAATAAATTATGCAAAACGCAACAAGTTTTAGTGACAAGCTCAACCTTTTCCACAGACAAATTAATTTTTGTTTGGAAAATTCTAAACCTGTTAGACATTATTCCAAACGCCCGTTCAACAACATTTCTAGCTCGTGCTAGACGAAGGTTGAATATTTGCCTCTCAATTTTAGTGGTGTTATGAGAGTAGGGCTTCATAATATGTTTTTGGAGGGGGAAAGCGTCATCACCGACTATAACGTATGGCAGCATTCTTCCGTTTCCAATTACGCTATCTGCTGGGAAGTGATTTTCAGCATCATCAATTACTTTTTTCAGGTCGCTTTGTAGCAAAACTCCTGCATCATGAGTTCGCCCATTGCAACCAACATCTATATAAATGAATCGCGAATCAGCATCTACTAGGGCAAGTAAAACTATACTATTCGTCCCCTTGTAATTATAATAGAAAGAACCATCTCTTCTAAGGGATTTGAAAGCGATGTGCTTGCCATCTAATGCGCCAAGACAATGGGGAAACTGCCATTTTATTATAAAGTTATCTGCAATAGCTTCCCATTCACTTTTTGGTGATGGAAACTAATAATAAGAAAAAATTGTTTTATTCCATTATTAAAGATAAAAAATTTTCAAATACATATAAGTAAGTAGATTTTTTTACATAGTTTACTGTACGTATGTATTTTATTTTCAATTTCAGAAAAAAACTCACATAGAGGAAAAAATCGATAAAGTAAAAAAATTGATTATCAGCAGAGCTGAACAAAAAAGCGATTATGATTGGCTTGGCAAACAAGTAATTTTTGAAATTGATAGGATTAAAGATGAGCGGATACGACGAGAAGCTGTGTGGAGTATACAAAAGATACTGCGAAAAGCATCAATGCAGGACAACCGAGTATAAAATTAAATGTCTCTCGGCTCATTCTGATATAGTTCAGAAAAGACGACTTATCACCCAAGAGGTCGTTCATGAGAAACGAAAATGTACCTCGCTCCACTCTGCATTTCCGCCATTGCTTCACCCACTCACTTCTTTTCTTTCTTAATTGGCTTGCATCTTCCAAGCATTCTACCAAAATCAAACCAATTTCTTCATCCTCAATATCATCGAGAATGGAATTTTCAATCGCCACTTCCATCAAGTCACAAACTTGTTCAACTAGTTTTACCTCCATTGGTTTCTTCGCGATTTTTCTGAATAGCACCCAATTTTGATTTTTTTTTAAAGAAAATTCACTTTTTTTAAATACTTCACGAGTTATTAAATTCCGTTTTTGGCGCAAAGTTTATACGAATAAAAGGAATTAAAGAATTAAAGTAAAAAAAAAAACAACTCTGGCTGTCAAATAAGTTTTTTTTACAACAACAGTGAAGAAACAGACATGTTTTAAAAATCATCATGAAAATGTGACATGATTTTGGAAGCAACTTTAAAAGAAAATAAAAAAAAGACATGTCTTAAAAAATCATCGTGAAAATTGGGTGTTAGTCATATAAAAAAATTAATGGTTGGAATACCAACATACAATTTTAATGTTTTCTGTGAAAAAAAAAAAATTAAAAATTTTTCTACATTTTTGGGTTATAATTTTATTTTGACACTACAGCTTAAAAAGGGGCTTCGGAAATTTGCCCAACTGCAAATTTAAGCATTTACATATACCCTCATTAATTTCCTGTAGAATCACATCATCGCAATCGATAATTTACGTTCACTCAAATTAAATCTTAAAATTTTACAATCATTAGTAGAAGTGGCATCACAAATTTAGAGCAAAAGCCATTCCGCCGTAGCCATACAACTTAGTGCAAAGGCGGTTGGAAGCTACTTCTGCGAAATTTTGTGTTAGTCCCTTAAGCACAGAATACACTCAGAATAGTCTATGCCTTAAGCTTTTTTGGCAGTTAAGATACGCTATGTTAAAAAAGGTAGGAGCAATGGCGAATTTAGTTCACGATACTATCTTTATTTCATGACACTTTGTTTAATCAAAATTTACAAATATGTATGTATATCTATTCAATTATAAAATAAGTTATAGTACAGTATATAAGTTTATTAGTTTTTCACTATACTTATTAAATTCTTATAGACAAATATAAGCATATGTAATTCTCCTACTTATGTATTTGAAGTTGGTTAAACAAGAAATTTTTTACTTAAATATTATGACTAAAAATTGTTTTGTAATTGCTTTGCATATCCTATTTTTCAAGGAACTTAATTCAATTTATAATACAGACAATATATGCAATACTTTAGTAAATCTGTGATAATTTCGTTTCTTTCTTGCCGGTACATAAATTTTAAAGAACATCGGCTTGTGCTTATATTCCTCACTTTTCAGTTGATAATTCGAAAGATATTATGTTAAAAAAAATCAACTTACATAAGTATCTCTATTTTATGAGAGAAGGACTTACTGACAACTTGGCGAAATCTTAATAGTATAAATACGTAATATACTTTCATCTCCAAAGTTTATATGTTTGAAAAGTTTTAACGTAAGTTTAAATTGCAAATGCATCGGTAATTCAAAACTTATTAGAATTTTTAATTTCTTTCGTCATTTTAAAGATCATCAAACAGAAGAGCAATACATATTTATTTATCGAAGTATTTGTTTAAATTCTTGACAGATATAGAGGCGAAAGTAAGATGGTGGCTCTAGATATCTCCAAGGCGTTTGACAGAGTCTGGCATGGTGCACTTCTGGCAAAACTAATTGCTTTTGGTGTTGGTAATGACCTCACTCGGTTTATATCGAGCTTCCTCAGTGATCGCACTATATGAGTTGTTATAGATGGGATCTCATCAGACGAGTTCAAGATAAATTCAGGGGTACGTACCACAAGGCTCCGTTCTCTCTCCTACCCTGTTTCTCATTTTTCTTAATGACTTACTATGTAAAACTTCCAACCCTATCTACTCATTTGCAGATGACAGCAGCATTAGCCATTCTTACTCATTTAACCATAGGCCAAGTCCGTTGGAGATTAGGGCTATAATAAAATTTATTATTATTTCTTTTTTTTATTAATATTAAAAGGCTATGAGGCAAAATATGGTTGAATCAAAAAATCAAGATCTTGCAACAGTCTCCGAATGGGGTCATGCGAATCGGGTCGATTTCAATGCCCGGAAGACTTAGTGCTGTATGCTTACGCATAAACGTATGACCGTACATGCTGCTTCATCTGTAATTATGGGTGATATAAATATTGAGGAATCAAAATCTCTTGATGTTCTGGGCATGAAAATTCAGTGCGATGTTCGATGGACTGAGCACATTTTTCATATCGCCGAAGAAGCATTCAAGTACCTCGGTTTTTTAAGACAGTGTAAGAGATACTTCACCCCTTCTGATATCCTCACTATTTATACCACCTACATCCGGCCGAAAATGGAATACAACTCTCATGTATGGACCGGTGCTTCAAAGTCTATTTTGAAGCTACTGGACCGAGTTCAGGAGAGGGCGAAAAGACTCATAGGTGACAATAGTGTAGCCAACTCTATTGACTCACTGGAGCATCGCGTAACACATCGCAACGTGCGATGTGTTACGCTGTTTTATCGTTACTTCAATGGAATGTGCTCTAATGAGGTACGGGAACATATTTCCGAGATCCGCTCTTACTTACGAGCAACACGTTCCTCATTAAGAGCACATCCATTTGTGGTCGATATAACAGCGAATCGCACTACGCATTACAGAAATAATTCGTTCTTTGATCGAACGTCTCGTATGTGGAACGAGCTCCCTGCAGATATCTTTCCTGCCATACCCAGCGTTGAGAGATTCAAATCGAATATCCATAAGCACTACTCCCGCTATTCTTCTCACCCTATCCTATTTTCCTAGTTCCAGCACAATGCACTGCATAAATAGGGGTCATCCCCTGAATACTGGTCCAATTGCAAAAAAAATTGAGGTTACATTGTGTGATTAATTTTGATATGAATTGAGAGTAATTTTTGAGTGTCTAAGAAAATTCGTTTCACGGGATTAAGTTTAAAAAATATATAGTAAAAGATTTTTATTAAGAATTTATGAAAAATTAGTTACACATAGTTGAAGTAATCGCTTAGTATTTCAATTGTAATATTTTCTCATATATACTTTACAACCGTTGGTTTTGCCTAAAATTGTCGCGAAGGCTTAAAATATATTTATGCTCCACGTTTGTTGTAGATATATAGCATCGTTACAGTAATCTGTCTGCCATTTATAGTCATTAATTAAAAATGTAATAAAGTAGAATAATTAGATTTTACTTAAAGTTAATATCAATTAAGTTCATACTTATTTATTCTACACTTTCCCAAATAAAAATTTATAGTTGTCCTGTTCATAAAGATATATGTACATAAATGTTAAAAAATCAAAAAATTTAAGTTTTAACTTAAAAATCTCCCAATTAAAACAATAAAAAGGATTCTACGAAATTCATGAAATAAAATTTTCACAGCAACCTTTTTTACATTTGAAAGAAATTCATAATACTACATTAACTGTTGTAATGGTTGTTTGTATTTAAGATTTAGAAAAAAATTAAAATCTTGTCAACATAAAAATAGATTTTCTTATTAACTTTACAACTTACAACCATTGCTGCAGTTAGCGTTATTTTGTGAAATCCTTTATTAATAATATTCACTACTAAAAAAACTAAACATATATTCTAAAAAATTAAATAACATGTTTAACAAAGTGCTAAGATTTTGTAGCTGTTGTAGGCAAAGACCAGTGCATATATTTTAATTTATCGTAAATGCTAAAGTACAACGCTGTTGTTAGACTGGATTTTAGAAGTGTGGGCGCAACACCTTTGTAGAGACCACGCACTCCTTCTCGTTTGATAGTTTCATGTAAACAACTATAGACACCAGTGCAACGTATGTTTTGACCAAAAGTCTGACGATTTGATTCAAATCCCTGAATCTGTAAACGTTTCTTTATTAAATCGAAAGGATAGACAATGGTCTTAGACAGCATTCCAGATGAAGCCCCCATTATAAGTAAAGTCCATGTTGGCAATTTACTATAAGCAAAATAGAAGTAAATAATGACGAATTTTTGAGCTTTGCCTTTCAATACATGGTTGTCGGAAAAAAAGCATGAATGCAAGGGAGAATTAAGGGCAGTGCGTAATCAATGAAACGAATTAAAATTGTTAGTAATGAAATATATCAAGGTGACCAAAAGCAAATGATTACGTTAAATGAAATAAAAATAATAATTGAGTGGTGTATTTTAAAAGTTCTTATTCATAAACATGTATATTTCTTAATTATATGTAATGTGCGTTTATGTCATAAATGAATGGCTGTAGCTTACTTAAATATTAAAAAATAATTTAAGAATACAGGCTCATTTAATTTTTGATGGAGAGTCGTATGTCAAAATACAAGCAAACATCGTTGAATTTGAAAGTATTTTCCAAATTACTTATTCGCGTTCTCATTGGAAGTAACGACTTTTACATATTTAAATAAAATTTTCATGTTAATTTATAAAAATTTCGTGTTTACTAAAAACATCAAAGATTTCAATTAATACTAAACATTTTTACTAAAAAGTATGCATTAAAATTATTCGGAATATTATGCCATTCAATTATTCTAAAAATTCTTATTTGTTTTGCAGACATATGGACTGGCTTAACTCAAGATAAATACTGTGTCGTTTTATCATAACATCTTAAGTCTAATATAGGGTGTTTTTTATTGAGGTATAGAACTTTAAGTTGGCATCACTTTTTTAACTGGCGGCCATTTTGTCAGCTGTCAAGTGATTAATATTTACTTTGGTTTGCCATTTCATCATGAACAGGTTGACAAAAGAACAACGCTTGCAAATCGTGCAAATTTATTTCGAAAATAATGGTTCAGTTCGCGAAGTTTACCGCAAGCTCCGTCCATTTTATGGTCGACATAATCGTCCATCAGAGCAATTAATTCGGTTAACCTGTCAATTGGCCACCAAGATCGTGTGATTTGACACCATTGGATTATTTTCTTTGGGGATATGTGAAGTCGCTCGTCTACGCCAACAAACCAGAAACGTTAGGGGACTTGGAAGCCAACATTCGTGGCGTTATTGCCAACATACGGCCCCATATGCTCGAAAAAGTGGTTGAAAATTGGACCTGTACAATTGGCTTTATTCGAGCCAGCCGCGGCGGCCGCATGCTCGAAATCATATTTAAACGTTAATGGCATAAAATTATCCTTCCAATAAAGCCAAATTGATGGACATTAAAAAGATTTTCTTGTGTTTTATTTCAATTCGAAGTTCTATACCTCTAAAAAAAACACCCAATATATTAAGATAGGACTTAAGATGTTATGATAAAACGACACAGAATAGTATTTAAAAAATAAATATGTATCAATATTTATAACAACAGCCACAAATGCTACAGGCATGTACATGTATGTATGTATGTGTATCAATGAATACTAAATGAACATGTTTACCAAAAATACAATGTTTAAACAATCCCCCTATTATGCATGTTATTGTCGATGTCACGTTAACCCCACAGCAAAAATTCGCCATTTCTTTACTCTTTGACAACTGCTGACCGAATCTTCTTGTTCATTAATGTTAGCAAATGGTCAATAGTTGTCGACAATCCGTATACCAGATACTGTCGGGTTGATGAGAAGTCGACGATAATTTACAGAATAACGGGGAATGTATTGAAAGAATATTAAATGAATAAATTAATGGAAAACAAGAGATGCATTATTATACACAAAGTTTTAATGGGTAAAATTATAGAACTAAAGCCATCTTAATTAACATAAAACAATTAATCAAACATACCTTCTCTCCTCTACATGGAACACTTTGCAAGCTGATTGTGAGAATAGTCGATAGAACATGAAATTCGAGCCCATCAAGGGTGTAATTTGCAGCAAAGCCGACGACAAGCCACGATACATACCAGACATTCCTTCATTTTTAATAATAGCCGCAACAGCTCGAGTAGCGTTGCGATAACCTTTGCTAGTATCCTGAGCAATTAAACGAGTACGTATAACATCTAGAGGCGTTGAAACTATAACTGCGACACTTCCCGCAATAGCGCCACAAATGAAATTGGATAAATTTGGCCTGTCTTTAAAATAAGCAGTTTGCTTACCATACAAGCTCAATTGTTCATAAGTCCAAAATTGTGATATACCATAGATTATACTTAAAATCTGTGCGGGATTGTGACCCTTCCAGAAGGCTAAAAGGCCTTCCTCTTTATAAATGGTTTTAATGGCCTGGTTAATGGAAATGTATTTGGACTTTTTTGTTGCCTGAACAGCTTGAGTGCCCAAAGGCTCAACTTGTAATTGAAAACGTATTTTTAACACATCAAAAGGCTGACAGGTTGATCTAGTTATGGCTGCTGCCAGTCCACCAGCAATTATTTGTTGCATTTGTTCCCTAGTGCTATGAGTGCGTTTTTTCTTTGGCGTACTTAGAACCGTCTCAACAACTGAGGATGTGCTGGAAGAAGTATTTGCCATTGCTGAGTAATTTGAAGATTCGAGTTTTGAGAGTGAAATCTTAAATTTTTTTTTGCTCAGTTATTATGTTGTTATTAAGACAAATTAAAACTCCCAACTAAATGTTTGTTTTAAGTTTCACTTTTTTTCTTTTGTTTGCCTGAGTCGTGAACTAAACAATGCTGATGAGCGAGCCAAGCAGTTAAGTGTATGTTCGATTGATGAATGAATTTTCGTTTGTAGTCGTTATTGTTAACTTGAGGTATTTCTGGTCTATGAAGTAACAAAGATTTGTCTGTCTGCCTGGATGATTACGTTGCTTTATCTGCGTTTGAGTTTTGTGTGAACCAGTGCTGCAACCTCTGAGAGCAATTATTTTTGAATATTTTTTGTTGTGAAAACAAAGTCTTTAATATTATGCTGTAAAAAAATAGCATTAAAATTTATTCAAATAGCATTTAGATGGATATTAGAAAAAAGGAAAGAGAAAATATTAATTTTACATACAATATGGTTTAGAGTTCAAATTTACGAATCTATACGTATTAGAGTAACCAAAATTCGAAAACGTGATGTCCATGATGTAGTTGAGCTTTTGCTGTTATAAAACCCGACTAATTTTAAATTAGTATTTTTGAATTTGGATTTCATCTTATCTTACTGGATATATCATTTTAACCGTGTTGAAAGAATTATTTTAGAATACAATTGCAAATGATCATAATAAAAAATTTAGAATACAATAGCAAATGATCATAATAAAAAAATATTGTACTACTTTTTCTCTAATTTTGTATAAAAAGTATTTTCATAGAGAATAAAAAATAGAACATGGCTAATTGTTTCTAGGTTTTTCTAGGATACAAAACCGGTTTTCTAAAGTGGGTTTTTGGAATACTCTAATACGTATGTATATAGCAACGAAATAATGAAGCACAAATTGAGGCTCGTCAACAAGGAATTAAACAAATAGTAAACAAACAAACAAGCAAAAATTATTTTAAAAATTCAAAGATTTCAAAATTTCTGTGATAAAAATATGTGTACATATGTATGTACATATATTGTTTTTTTTAATTTTATTTATCAACTTTTAATCTATATTTAAAGTATGAATGAATGTTTAAATCATTTGAAAAACAATCCGTCAAAGGTGAAAACTGAAGGAGTAAATCATTTTTTGTTATTAGAAAATTCGAAATTTACAAGTTACTATCAGTGCAAATATCAGTTTTATACAACTAATCGAGTTGAAGTTTTTTTGTTGCTAGAAGCAGGTTAGATCACTGGACTAAACACTACATCCTGTTCAAATCAATTAAAAAAATTTTTAACCATCTATCCGATTTATATATGGTATATTCACAACTTTCATGAAACAAGAAAATATTGATAAGCGACATTTCTAGGACAATAACATAAGCTTATGTACATATGCATAGAATATAATCATGGTTGAGGACAATGGTTAACAAAGGTTAACAAGTTGCGTCCCATATTTATAGTCCCTTCGTGACTTTAAGAATAATAGTTATGTTAAAAATAGCCATCAACAAAACTATTTTAAATTAAAAACAATTTGTTACTTTGCATTTACCCCTGGCAATGGAGTGTAAAATTCAATATTTAAAAATGTGTAAATAAGTACACATAAAATAACGTAAGACTGACTTCAATCCGAATAAAATTTTTTTACATATACTTACATATGTACATTTATAAACATGCACCTTATTAATCATTTAGATACATATGTATTTTAAATGTTGAACAAGCTAAAATTTTGCTTAAGGTACTCAAATCGTAATGTTGAAAGTAAACATTTAATTTTGTGGCATTTAAATAAATTTTGAAAACACATTTAAATTTTCGTGGTATTAATATACTTTTGCCTCTTTCCATTGACTTATTTATGTATATAGAGATATTAGCTCGAAATTTTAAACTTCAAGGAGTCAAAAAAATTAATACAAAAAGTAATTTCAAAAACTGGTTAAGATTTTCGTTTTACATTTTTATAAGCACTAATACTTGAAGAAGATTGTTTAATATGTACATACATACATATATCAATAAATATTTTCAATAGAAAAAATGGAAAATGATATACCCAACATAAGTATGTATGTCCACTTTTTCATTCCTGTTGAATTGCTCTTTTAGAAATAAAACGTTTTCACTTGAACGCTTTTTCGATATAAGAGATTTTTCTTTTAAGCAAACTAAAGTGAATCGAAATTAAACAAAATTAATTGTTAAGAATATTTAATTGAAATTAAAGGACTTCTTTCTTATTTAAATGGCGTCGGCTTATCCGAACTCGCCTGTACATACATACTTTAAGGGGCCGGAAATTAATATTACTGATATAACAAACGGATGACAAACTTATATACATAAGTATGTACATATAAGCTTCATCCAGATGTAAAAATAATTAACTTTCATACATCTTTTGTTCGCATTAACAAATTAGAAGCTAGAGAGAAGCGAAAGCATAAATATGAACGATTGAAATGCTCAATACCAAAGTCGTGTGCGAGTGATGATTGGTTGTGTATATTGTGCTTCACATAATTTTTTATCTTCACTTTAACATAGCCGTTATGAGGCACACAAAAAATTATCAACATAATGCTTTATGTAGGTTTTAATCATGTATACTGCCCTTAAAAACAAAATTCAAGGCAAACCGGTGAAAATAAGAGAAATTTCTACATAACAAACAGAGCAAGCTCTCATCAAGAAGAAATAAAAGAAATTAAGGAAAGCGCATTGAAACGATGCGATACATGAGCTGTTAAAAAGTATCACTAATAGGTATATAGGTATATCGTAAATAAGTATATAAGTATGTATGTATGTAAGTGTGTATGTACATATAAACAAATCATATAAGGTAAAATATTCACGCTGTTGTTACCGCTGATTAAAACAACAAACCAGTAACGCAATATAATAAAATCAACTATTACAACATCAGACACATTTATTATGGATTCCATACGTATGGGGCCGCTGCTGATTGTTTTGTTTTGTTTTTAATAGCATTGTATATGTACATATCTACATCCATAATGTATACGTATTAATTATGGTAGTTAAAGCATGCACAATCAGTAAAATTAAAACTATGTACATTAGTATGTATACTAAATAGCATTTCATTTTTATAAATTTGTTGGCTTCATGACTGCTTACCCCAAAGTTGGCATAAGTACATAAATTGCATTTTATTCCAAGTCCATATAGAAAGTTTTTTTGTTTAACTTGCCTTCTTTGTTGTTGCGCGAAATTTGAAGTTACTCAAGTGTTTAGAGCTTATTTTTAGTTTGTTTTCTCTTAAATACACAATAAAAATCAAAACACTGAATTTTTTGAATTAGTATTCTACAAATATGTTTTGCCGCTGATCTGTTATTGCTACCTCCGCCACAACCACCTGCTTTAATACTAAACTCAGTCCACATACAATAATTTTCGGTTCGTCTCAAGTCTCAATTTATTTAAAATATTTACATTTATGTTTTTAACTTCTCATTGCCTCGACATTATCACACTTTGCGGTTAAAACATGATCTAATATCACATGTAAGTTTTTCTGTTGCAGTAAGATTAAACATGCGCGCTATTCCAACCTTTTTTGTTGATAAAATTATGTTTTCAAATGTGCATAATGGACGCTAGTTCTCTTTTATTTTTTTGGTTAAAATTCAAAATATGTTACGTCAAAAATTGAAATTGTCCAATCATGCGGCCGTATAAAGTTGTAAACAAAACTTTCTACTGATAAGAGGCAGCTGTTTTTAGTGACAATTCACAATAATTTATCAGCTGTTTAAAATGAGTATTCAGTGTTGTATTTAGTTAATTGAAATATTTTTGAGCGTTAGGTTTGAAAATGCGACTACTGCGCAAAAGCGATCTGAGGAAAACCGCAAGTGATGTTACAATTTGTTTAACTCACTGATTACTATTACTTATATCTATGGTTTAACTTCGGGAGGGTATGAGATCATTTTTGTGCGAGATTGCCAACTGCTAGCTGGTTTTATGATTATGTATGATATTGGCCGCAAGAAGTAACAAAGCCTTTACAGGCTCGTCCTTCAGTGTTATTCCATGATATTTAGAAGCATAGTGCAAGTTCTTTTAAGTTTGTATGATAAAATATGTAAGTAGTATGTATCCTATAATTTCCATTAGCAAAAAAGAGTTGTTTACTTGTACACTGGGTTGTATCGCTGGGTGATTACGTTCACAACGTCTGTGGCTTCAACAAGGCCCATTTAGAGTAGACCCTTCAATGTTCGATCGCCAAATTTGTGGCAGTCTGTTTGTTAGGCAATTCTTCAACATTCGTTAACACGCACTATTATCACCAACCTCTAGTGCTACAAATTAATAATTGATTTATTTTGGATTCAATACAACAAAGTGGAGGTAGGTGGCACACGGTACTAATTTAAACAATTTTATTTTATTTTTTGCGAATTTAGCATAATTGGACACCAAAATCATGTGAATTAATCACGTCTTTCTTTTTCTTCTGACGTTAAGCGCGGTTCAACCTATACGCCCAATATCAACATATAAAACCTCTCGCTAAAATTCAGACGGATCTTTTCCACAGAACACAAGTTCATTATTGTTTCAGTATTGATCGTCTTTTAAGAGAAAATTTTTTAAAATACCACAATTTTATATCTACAACGACACTACATTCTTTGTAAGTGTATTGTTTTGCGTAATGGATTAAGTGGCATAATGAGCTACATTTAATTAAAGATCTTTGGCATAAAATATTGATTTTGACATCACAGAGATGAATATTGGGAAAGATCGTTCTTTATTATACATATATGTACATACAATATACTAGTAAGGTAAAAAAGCCAAGGTACATAATTATTTCAGTTCTTACAAAAGTTTAATTTTAATAATCTTAAGTGGGACACTCATTTAAAAATAGAAAAAAGAGAGAATTGAATTAAAAACGCGAAAATTTTATAGAAAGATTTGACGAAGCGTAACATCAAAACAAATGGCTGTAGGCGTGAAGAAAAAATAAAATACAAATGAACTAAATGAAAAAAAAAACAAACCAATTACTCATGTCTATCAAAATATTTTGTTTGATTATCTATTGTGCGAATTTAAATGTATTAAAGCTTTTGTTGTTGGTCGTTATTTTTTGCTTAATGACAAGTTTTGCGATTATAATAGACTTGTTCTCGTGAAGCTGAAGTATGAGGTGTCGTTTCATTAGCCGATGGAATGACCGGCATTATAAAAATGATGTTTATTAAGCTTTCGCAGTTAGTTTATTTTAAAACTTAAGCCAGATTTGAGTGTTTTGTATTCCCGAGAAAATATTATTCAAAACAAAGATGCGTTTTGCCTTTGCTGTTATACTCGGTAAATTGTATACGTGTATTCATACATACATATATTCACACACACACACACACACACACACACACACACACACACACACACACACACACACACACACACACACACACACACACACACACACACACACACACACACACACACACATATATATATATATATATATATATATATATATATATATATATATATATATATTATTTTGCTTGTTCAATATAAGTGAATTTTAATTAAGAACTTAAATAAGTTTTTTGCTATAATAAAATGAAATTGTTTCCGTATGTGTACTTTTCCTTTTAAAAATAAAGAGATTAAATAAAATTACGCTTCCATGAACTGATTTTGTTTAAATTAAATAATGGACTAGTGAAAATTTTGATATACGTATACATATAGTACATACATACATCGTGCCTTTACCGCAAAAATATTGTAATCAATATCATTTTCGTTTTTCGATGAAAATCGACTATTTACACTCATCGACATCATGTGTTAAAATTTCAGGATGGTTTTACAGTACCGTTACGGAAAAGCAGCAAAAGCAATTTAATGGCAAGTACATTTTGCCCTCGAATTTTGTATGTATTAGTATATATTTACATTTTTCTGGCGGCAAAATGTTGGTTAAGATAAATTTTTCTTTTTTAAAAATAATGGAAAAAAAACTGTCAGGATAACAGCTAAATAGTAGGTTGCTGCAGATAATTGTTAGTTTTTTTTTAGAACAATCCTACTATAGGAAATGATTCTTTACGACAGCCAAAAAATCTTTAAGCACACAGATACATACATTATACGTTATTGCAGACTTTGCTGCAATAACGTAATAATTCAAAAAAATGTCGTTTTGCAGAAATTAAGTTTAAAGTTTTGAATTTACACACAACTTAATGGTAAAAGAAAATTTGGTTCTTTTCTCAAGAGCTTCATAACTTTTACAGAATATAAAAAACGACAAGGCGAATAATTTCGTAATATAACCTTAAAAAATTCAAATTTTGAGTTACTACGGTATTGCACCAAAGGATCGATATGTTATTTTCTCGGTAACTCATTAAAACTATTTTTATATACATATGTACATACATATGTATATCAGTCAACGCAAATCCTATAATCACTAAGGCTTAATACGATCGAAACCAGGAATAACTAAAAACTACTTTGTTTATTACCTTTTCCTGCAAAAATTTTTTTTAAATATTCTTTGTCAAATGCTTTCTATATACTACAAGAATTACTCATATGTACCCTATATCAAACAGCTCTGGTGATTAAATCGTTTTATATCAGCATAAAGATGCTAGATATCAATGTGGTTTAATCCAAACTATTTCGATTGAAGGTCGTGCTTTAAAAATAAATGTTGGGGACAGAGTACGAAAATAAACAAAACAAAACGTTTGTTTCGATTTCTTACAGTTTGTATTATTTTTGCTAGTGAGTGCAAAATCTACATTAAACGTACGCAGTTCGAAAACAAAACAATGACAACAAAATTAAAACGTTTTGAGAGAAAATTAATTTAAGCTGAGGAATGGTTGGGATATTGAATAAATTATCCTTGTGAAAATTTTGTTATATCAAATTCTCGATGGTAACAAAAAGTTTTTTTTAACGAACGATTTTAATGAACTGCTTATTATGTTCCCGGCAATTAAATTTCGATGTTTTCACTTTTTATAACAAACTCACGAGAATATGAATGCTCAGTAGCAACATCAGTTGTTAGTATTATGTAACATTTCTAACCATTTGATAAATAGGAAAGAAATTCAAGTTTCATTCATGTCGTAAAACAGCAGCGGGTTGGGAAACAGACTTCGCTGATTATTTCTTAAGTGTAATGATGCTTGTGTTTGATTTTCGATCCTTGAGAGAGTTTACGCTTTTACTTTGACTATCTGTGCCAGGCCAAGGGGGGTTTTTGTGGATTTTTCTATAAGCGTGTGCTACTGATTTATACTGGTAGAGACCATTAAATATTCTAGGAGTGGATGTCAGCAATTCATACTTTCTATTAGAAAAAATTTATGAAAAACATATATACATAGTTCAACAAAATATAATTAATTTGCAAGAGCCTACTGTCTGCACACTAGTCGTTCTAAAATATGACATTTTAATGACCCATTAAGAGTTTTTTCAGACTTTTTGGGAAGTCAAGACAAGACAACATAGTTATAAAAAATCCTCTAAATTTTGTGCTAGTTTTTGGAATTTATTTTTTTAATTGAGAATGTTACTTTCACATAAAAACAAATTGTGACCATTAGCAAGCAAGTTTGCGTTCTACTTTGCCGGATGTAAATTACTTTGCAATGGTAAATAATTGAGGAATTGAGTTTCATTGAGGTCGAACGTGTTTTACCTGCTGAAAAAAAAAAAAAATAAAATAATATTCACAGAAAAATTATTCAAAAAATAAAAAATTGATATTTTTTTTTTTCAAATATAAGAAAAAAGAAAATTAAATAAACAATTTTATAATTCGTTTGAAAATGGATTCTAATCCATCTCCATGGGAGATTAACTTACCTCCTGATAAAATTCGGGAGATCTTAATATCAGACAAGCAACATTCAAGTAATGGAAATACTTTTTCAAATAAATCGGTGGAGAATAAGACCACATCCTGTAATGGTGAAAAGCCTAGATCAAAAAATGAAAAGATTTCCAAAAAGAAAGCTGACTCTAAACATTCAAGTGCAAGTTCAAGTGATAAAACTGTGGCATTTAAAGACGGTTTAATTAATGCTGATACCTCATACTTAAATCAAGATAACCTAAGTGATGTAGATTTGATTCAGGATAATGATCCCCTTGGCAAATCCATGGAGCTTGATGATTCGATTTTCTCCATTTCATCTGTGGATAATGATTTTCAACGTGTACAAAAACGTAAACGTAGTAATAACGATAAGGTAGATATTTCAAAATTTAATTTAAACAATTACAATTGTAACACCCAAACATTGTTAGCTAATAATTCGCAAAATTCGCAAAACAGATTTGCTATCTTAGGTGAGCTAGATATTCAGGAAGATAAAAATAATGAAAGGAAAGTACATTTTTCAAAGGAATCTAAAAATACAACACCCAAAGAAAAACCATTTTGTCCTCCTATATTCCTCTTTAATGTTAATATTGAAGATTTACTTAACCAGCTCAGTGCTAAAAAAGTAGATTTCAAAATTATTAATAAAAATAGATATAAAAGCAAATTATTTCTAAGAGATGCATCAGTTCATGCTGAAATGATGCAATTACTTAGAAATAAAAATATAGAATCGTACTCTTACACACCGATTGAACAAAAACGTTTTAGCATTGTTTTGAGAGGTTTATATCACAAAACTGATACTGAAGTAATAAAAAATGAATTAGACAAACTTATTCCTAGTATCGTAGATACTGTTTCAAAATTTTCTACTGCTTTTTCAAGGAAAAATGGGTTCGATACAGGGTTATTTTTAATTTCTTTATTTCCGGGAAAATCTTGCAGTGAACTAACTAGTTTAAAATACATTTTAAACCAGAGAGTTACATGGGAATCTCCTAAGAGGAATTCAAGGGAAATACAGTGCTGGCGTTGCCAGCAATGGGGTCATATCTCTCGTAACTGTAATAGATCTTTTGCTTGTGTTAAATGTGATGAGAATCATGGACCTGGAGAATGCAAATTTGTTTCTAATAAAGATAATCCCCCATTCTGTGTTAATTGTAAGCAACATGGTCACCCCTCTAATTTTAGAGGGTGTTCTGCTTATAAAAAGTATACTGATATGAAAAAAAGAATTTTACTTGACGCCAAGGAAAGAAATCGAAAGGCTACTGACAATGTTGCTTCTGCTTTGAGGAGTTCTAACTTCGTTAGCACAAGTAAAACTTTTTCCAGTCTTTTCCAAACTTCAAACTCAAATCTTCCGGTGGATTCTAGTTCTGTTTCTCCATTAATAAAAGAATTTTTAAAAATTGCAAAAATTCTTTGTGAGCCTGAAACTGTATCCTTAGAAGATAAGATTAGTAAATTTATTGTCAACTATAAGAAACTCTCATTGGAGGAGGCTAAGCATCAATGTCGGGGTCTCCTAGCTGAAGTTAAAAAAGCTTATGATCCATAATGTTTTAAACTTACTTTCTTTTAATGTTAGATCGCTCATCGAGGTAAGTCGAAGACTAGATCTATTAAATACTTTAGTTTCTAACAACATAGATATTGCCTTTGTGCAAGAAACCCATTTAAAAGATAAACATAAAGTATCTCTTGAAAACTACAATTTTTTTAGAGATTATAGTCAACAAGGTGTTGCGATAGTATTGAGAAAATCGTACAAATATACAAAAGTAGTTATACCTGGTCTAGAAATTCCAAATATTTTTTTAACTATCGAACTTTTAATCAACGGTTCGATCAAAAAGATTTTAATAGGATCAATTTATATCCCTTGCAATTGCATATCATCAAAATTAAGAAATAGTTTATCGATCCTGAGTAACATTTCACAGAATTACGAAGGGTCATTCATAGGAGGAGATTTCAACTCTAAACATTTATCTTGGGGTGACACTATGTGCAATTCAAATGGAAACTTGGTTTTTAATTTTTTACAACAAAATACTTTATATTTTGAACGAATTTCTAATACCGAACCAACTTACCCTAATGGTTCTTCTTTTCTTGATCACTTTTTAATTAGTCCAAATTTTATAAACTTTTCTAATCCAAATTTCAAAGTATCTTGCTTGCCTACATTTTCGGATCATTTCCCTTTAAAACTTCAAATTAAATTACCAAGCTTTGAAATTATTCTGAATCCACCAGCTACTTTCATATCTTATAAGAGGACAAATTGGGATAAATTTAGAAGGGATATTATATATGGAATTTTAAATCATTATCCAGAGCCTGATAGAAATCTCACAAACGAGGAAATTGATAAGTATATCTACAATTTTACCACCACTATACAATTGGTTAATAATAATAATTCGGACATTATTGCATGCAAGAACAAAAAATTTATAATTTCAAATGAAATTAAAAGTTTGTTTAAAATTAAGTACAGATGGCAAAAAGAGTTGAAAAGAATATATCATCGCAATTTATGTCGTATTAATTCAGATTACTTACTTATTTCAAAGCAAATTCAATTGTTAAATATAATCATTAAAAAACAGGTAGAACTTGAACACTCTGCCTTATTTAGCACAAAACTGCAGCAAATTAAACCAGGTCCTACTGCTCATCGACAAATTTATAACATAATCGGGTACAAAAAGAATAAAACTTTGAAAAACATAAGTATTAATGGAACTGTAGTTGAGGATAACTCTATAATATTAAGTGAATTAAAGACACACTTTTCTAATATTTACACAGGTTCTATTCCAGGTAGAGACATCTCGCAAATTTCTGATATTTTATATAACACAACTAATGAAGTCCCTCGTTTGCATGTTTTTTCTGAAAATTTCTTATCGACTAATACACAAAACTGTGAAAGCTTTACAACGTTAAATGAATTATTTTCGCATTATAAATCAATCAACAATAAAAAATCATGCGGTCTAGATAAAATTTCTAATTATATTTTAGGTAGGCTTCCTATAAAGGCTTTAGAATATCTTTTAATAATTTTCAATAATTGCTTAAATAACTCATACTTTCCAGACGCTTGGAAAATTTCGAAAATTGTTCCTTTACAAAAGAAAACGAATAATATTGATATTAATAACCTACGACCTATTTCTTTACTTTCCAATTTGGGAAAACTTTTTGAGAAAGTAATTAAGGAAAAAATGGAGACTTCATTTAATGAAAGCTATATCCCAGATTTTCAGTTTGGGTTTAAAAAAGGTCATTCTACTACTGATGCCTTATTGAAATTTCAGAATGATGTGATCTCTAATCTTCGTAATCGATTTTGTACAGTAGCAATTTCATTAGATGTCGAAAAGGCTTTCGACCATGCCTTTCATAATGGCATTCTTTTTAAGATGATTGAAATTGGATTTAATCCTTCTATAGTTAAACTCTTACAAAGCTTCTTCTCCAAAAGATTGTTTTGTGTTCAATTTAATAATGAGTTGTCAGATTTTGGTTATATTAATTGTGGCGTACCTCAAGGTTCCATTTTGGCACCTCACTTATACAACATTTTAATGTATGACTTCCCTCACATTTTACCTAATTCTACTGGCCTGCTTTATGCTGACGATTCTCTCCTATATTCCCATAGTGATTCTCCGATTGTTGCTTTAAGACAAGTTTCTGGTCACCTTCAATTAGTTAAGAAATTTTATGATGATTGGGGAATTGAAATAAATGCTTCCAAATGTAAAGCGATGTGTATCCGCAATGCTTCGGGAAAGTGTAAAAACTTTGTTGTTCCAGAGAGTAAAAGATTAAAACTATTTTTGGATGGTTTAGAGATCCCGTTTGTTAATAATTTAAAATATCTCGGAATCAATTTTAAGAACCTTTTTAAATTTAATAGTCATGGGAGAATTGTTTTAAAAAAATCTTATAAGATTTTGGGTTCGTTCTCTAAGATTCTGTTCAATAAAAACTTATCTTCAAAAACAAAGCTTCTCTTATACAAAACTAGTATAAGACCAGTTTTCTTATATGGGTTCCCAATTTGGTTTAGTGTATCTCCTATTGTAATAAAAGAAATGGAAATTTTTGAAAGAAAAGTGTTACGATGCTGTATTGGGAAATACTTTAGATTATTGAATAAACGTTATTCAAACTCTTATATTTATTGTCATTCAAAAATGATGCCAATCGGTTTATATGTGTGCGACATTTTGAAAAAGTTTTTAAATAGACTAGAAATGCATGAAAATGCTAACATTAAGGGAATATTTGATATTCAGAGGGCTTTTAATTGGAGAAATACAAACTACCTTTCACCTATCGGTTTTTTAAATGAAGATCCGGTTAACTTTGATTTTAGATCTAACTTAAGGCATGAGTTTTTTACAAAAACTACACCTGGTACTCACAGAGGATAGTATTCTGTTGGCGGAATTTTGTGAATTATTATTATTATTATTTTTTTTTTTTTTTATTATTATTATTATTATAATTTTTTTTTTTTATTTTATTTGCTTTTAAGGTAGGTTTAAGTGCATTTTAAGAGTTTTCCTCTTTATTTATGTTAGCCCCGGGAGCAAAGGCATATAAACTTTTATATTATTACACATTGTTAATTTATATTTTCCATTTTATTGTTAAAGCGTGGTGCTGTAAATTGCTTTTGTTTTTAAGACAATACATTATAGTCTTAAGTTATCTATGTTCCACATCCCTATGTTGTAAATGTGTGTGTAAATAATTGATCGTAACATAAATTTTTCGTAAGAAAAATTAAATGATATAAATATGTATGTGAAGGATAGGTTCGGAACTAGTAAATTGGCAACGGAGAAGAAAATTTCGTAGAATGACAAACATAAAATTATGCATGGAAAGTTTAAGCAAATTAAATTTTTAATAAAATTACGAAATCTAATGTTTTTTTAATCTAAGATGCTTACACTACTAAATAATTAATTAAAATAAATAACTTTATTTGAAATATTTTATTCCACATTTTAGTTACTTGCTTGGTAGCAGTCGTCTTAGCCAGTCCCGCTAAAAACAAGCAAGCTGCAGCCTGTTCACGTGATTGCGGCGGTGTTTATGAGCCCGTCTGCGCTAAAGCTAAGAATAGCAGCAAGGAACGCTTGTTATCTTTTGGCAATGAGTGTGTTATGGCCAACTACAATTGTCAACACAGTGATGATCGTAAGTTGCTAATAATATTGTGTTCATAATTAAGAAAACAAAGTATCAATTGATTTTTATTGCAGCATTCGAAGTCAAATCAAAAGGTGAATGCGGTGGCAATGTTAGCGTGCGCCTGTCATAATTATAAACTGAGCAATTGTTTACTGAATACTGCATACTGAAACTAATTAAACCATCATATGTTTTTTTTATTAACAATAAAGCATTATATAATTTATTCTCATTTTTTTCTTTTGCCTTCGATCTTTACATTTTTTGTATTAAGCTAGATCGCCTTAAAAGGAATTATTATAATCATATATAATATTTTACATTCTTCATTATGACTTCGTTTATATTTGTTTACTTTCTAAATATCAGACTTCTGCTTTACTTAGAATTTGTTAGGGTATATCCAACTTAAATAGTACCATCTCAAAACTCTTAAAGAAAACAAATAAAACAAGTGTTTTGAATGATATATGAATTAAAAACTACTTGACTAAGAACTAAATAATTTTATTTTTAACAACAACTGTTTTGAAGTCATTCCAGTGGTTGGTTTTCTTCGATACAATCTCATTAATTTTCTTTCTTTTGTTGCTTAACTTTGTAGTCGGCCAATGCGGCTTTGATGGCATCCTCAGCCAACATCGAGCAATGTAATTTTACGGGAGGCAGACGTAGCTCTTTAGCAATATCAGTATTCTTCAATGTACCCGCTTCGTCGACAGTTTTACCCTTAACCCATTCTGTGGCTAATGAACTGCTTGCGATAGCTGAACCGCAGCCAAAAGTCTTAAATTTAGCATCAATAATTTTGCCATTTTCATCGACTTTAATTTGCAACTTCATAACGTCACCACAGGCCGGTGCACCAACTAAACCGGTACCAACACTTTTATCCTTTTTATCTAGAGAGCCCACATTACGTGGATTTTCGTAGTGTTCAACCACCTAAAAGTGCATGGAGGTAAAAATAATAGATTTATTTAAAACATTAATTATAAGATAAGAAAAACGCTCTTATCATTTGTTCCAAGAGACCCCGGCTGATAAGGAGATTTAAATGAATGCAACAAACAACAATATGAAAAATTATAGATGTAGCCGTATATAATGATAGGGGTTTAACAATTATTTGAAAATAGTATTTTACACATAATGAAAAAATCTAATAATTTTAAACAATTTTTGGTTTAAAATTTTGAAAAAAAAAATTATTGTTCAGTTTAGGTATAGGAATCAGCTACCTAAATGAGATTTGTTTATGTGAGACCTTTTGAAGTTAAGGGTATATGTCAGAAGACTACAAGATCGCGTGTATTGAAGGACAATATATAACCACATTTATGTAAAATGGTGTAGAAAAATTGGACAAAACAATGTATATGTGCTAGTAGGGCTGTGGAGTCGAATTGTCCAATGTGTTATTGCATATACAACACAATATTGGATATTTTAATATCTTAAATCGTGTTTAATTCTTTCTTAATTATAAAACGTTGCGAACATTGGGCTATTAACTTAGACTCAAGGCAAAAATCAAGACCGCAACAGACTATTAGCCTAGTATACTTGTCAGTTTACGAAGGCCAACTTAAATTTTTCTTTAATATGGCCAAGTGTTTTCTTAGTCCGACCGTACCTTAAACAAGTCATACCTTACAAAATATGTTTATGTATATGAAGTATTGTGAAAAGAAATTAATGTAAACATATACCGTCTTTGTACAAAATGGGTAATCTCTTTTCTATGCCATAATGAAAATTATTCCAAGTAAAATAAGCCCTTTCAACTATTCACATCAATCTACTACCGGCTAAAGAAACTTTACTTTCATTATAATTGCGGTTTATATAATGAATTTGTTGGTGTAACAAAGACCTTGAAAATAAACTTAAAACTACAACATTTAAATATATAGTATTTAATTACGCCTCTTGTATGTATTTGTATCATTCTTCAAAATCATTAGAACTTGTGATCTGGTTAAATATGTACATACTTAAGAATTTTATTCCATTCAATTGTACTTACATTTTCGTGGTAGAAAGCGGCTGGGACACTTTGAACACGCTTCAAATGATTTTGGAATAGACGTGAAGTTCTTGTAAGAGATGACATTCTTTTTAGATAAAACTAGTCCTTTACAATGCAAAATAATTAAGTTGTCTTCTAAAGATGTTGTGAAATTACTACTGTTCTGCTGAGAATGTTGTTACGCGCACACACGATATTTTCTATTTTTTTCTGTTTTGCTGCAAAGAGTGTCAGATTTTTCTTTATTGCGTTTTAGTAAAGAAATTCATAACAGCTGATGAACACAGTTGGGGAAAAAATTACTCATTTAGGTTGTTGTCTAAGGTAAACAGAAATAGTACTGTGTTTACGAAATTGTAAGAACCGGAAAACAATGATGCAGTACTAGTATTATAAGTTTAATTAAATTAAATGATTTCTGAATATAAATTTTTTATTAAGCAGGTGTTACATAAGGATACATCAATATTTATCTGCCGATTTTTCGGTTTATTTGCAAAATATTTACATCATTCGATAACATATTATTCGATACATATTCGATATATATATATATATATATATATATATATATATATATATATATATATATATATATATATATATATATATATATATATATATATATATATATATATATATATATATATATATATATGTAACGTGTGGACTCCAAAACTTTATGATAGGTATTCAATGGGTTTTTATTTAAAGGCCGTAAATTTCGTTAAAAGCTCAATTCAAATCGTATGGTAATATAACACTTATGTTTGCTTAGGGGCAGCAACGCGGACCGGGTCAGCTAGTCTTGTATACAATAGAACTTCTAACTGTTACTATGTAATAATATATATATATATATATATATATTTATATATATATACATATATATATATATATATATATATATATATATATATATATATATTCATTCCTGTAGTTCCATGGTGGAACAAAGGGCCATTATATATATATATATATATATATATATATATATATATATATATATATATATATATATATATATATATATATATATATATATATATATGTATATATACTAGCAGACCAGGCGAACTTCGCCTCGCCCCAATTTTAAGTCTTCAGACAAACTTTTTTTCATTTGAAAAGCCATTAAGGAATAATTTCAAACAAAATTTCATACAAAAACTCGATTTTCGATTTTTCCAATTTTCCGACTTTTCCGGAGAGTTTTTCCAAAATTTTCTTCCATAAAAACCTTCTCCTAGAAAATACGAACAACTGACAAAAAGTTTTACAGAAATCGGCCAAGCCGTTCTCATTTTGTGAATTATTGGATTTTGCCACGCCCCTCCGCCCACAGACCGAAAATAAAAAATCGGACTTCACAGTGTCACCCGCCAGTATTCTGAAGGTTCTCTGAAAATTTCGTCAAAATCGGTCCAGCCGTTTTGGAGCCATTACGTTACATACATACATACATACATACATACATACACACATCCTATTTTATATATATAGATATATATATTTGTTTAATGTTAATTGTTTCTAAATATTTATTTGTTATTATTGAAGCAAACACTAGTAAAATGAACAGTAAAATTTATTGTCATAAAACTCTAATACGTAAATAATTTGGAAAGTTTTGAAATTTCGGCAAAATATTCACGTTCTTAAAGGCATAACCAGGGGACAGTACGCCTCCTCTAAAAAGGCAAATAATATATAAATATCTTAACTAATTCAAGTAAACTCTTTCCGCCTTTACCTTCCTGGCAATTTTTTACGATCTTCTAAGATAATTTTTGCACTCATAAGCAAACACACACAAGCACAGCCATAAAATGGATCTTCACCACTAATTTCAACATTCATGTAGCGATCCACTATAGAATTATCATTGTTGAGGGCGGGGTACATATCAAAGCCAGACCAACCTTTGGCACACATTTTTATTTTAAAGGATGACATCTCAAGCAAGTAAGTGTTAGGGCCTGTGGAGGAAAACATGCCAAGCGAAAAAAATTTTGGATGGTTTTTCATAAATTTCCTGGTCCTTGCGAACTGTGCCAGAATGGATATAATTAAACACCATATGATAAATAGGAGAGTCCATACGTACGACCTATTTTATAAAAGAGAGCAAATATCGAAAATTCAAGATTTCTACTTTAAAAAGTTGTATAACTTTTATAGCTTTTCGTAAAAGTACAAATTTTTCGAAAGTTTTTCTTGCTATGAAAATTATTGAACTACTCACGGAAATTCTATGTATTTGCAAAACTGTATTGGTCTTTTCTTGTCTCTTGTGTAGAGCATATATTGTGTCCTGTCAACGGCTTGCTCATCTATGAATGGAAAATGCACCATAACTCCATTTTCACGGTATTTAGATCTTTGCGAAAGTTCTCTGAAATATTCCCATAAATAATTAAAATGTTGTCTTAAAAATAATTTTGGTTTTATACTCAATTTGTAGTTGGGGTAATAAACATGGTATATATTCTTCTCGCAACTGATCCCTTATCACTGATAAATCTGCAACTCTCGTACAGGAAAATAATAAATTTAACCAAGCAGTTCTAGACCATATGGAAATTGTTGGAAAATAATAACCGAGATTATACCGCACGAATGTTTCCACACTATTTATGGTTCCTATAGAATTGATTGATTGCATTTAATTACGAATTAATAATAATTGTTGCAAAACTTTACCATTAAAAGTCTGTCTTATGAAATTTAGTGCCATTTCAATGGGAAAGCTATGGAATCCACAGGATGATATAACAAACACTTCATGTTCTAAAGCCCTTTCGTGATATTTGAGTTCCATTAGTTCATTAAAACATTGATCATTAGACATGTCCACATAATGCGTTCTCTGGATGATACAAGTAGTCAAAATGTTTTCAGCCAAAAGCTGATACGGTCCGCAACAATTTACTAAAACCTATCAATATCTATATTATATGGAAAGACGGTGGAAAAATGTTATATGGCCCCTACCCTACATTTTGCCGCAATAGTTTGTATTTCGTCCACATCGTTCGCGTTTGCTAGAAATATTGGTATATTGCTAAGACTTCGGCCAGTTTTCAATGAAATTTCATTTAAAGCTAATTGCAATTTATTCTGAAATAATTATTCATGTATTTATTTTTGTTATTTCTCCTGTCATTTAAATATTAAGATTTTCATACCATCGATTTTCCTGCTATGGCCCATCGGAAGTCTTTTAAGACTTCTATGGCATGTAGAACCGTACACTTTCCCATAAAACCGCTGGCCCCAAATATAATTACATCAAATTTTTTGGAATTCATCTAAACCGATATAGTGCTGGAAAACTATTACTGACAGAGTTTCTTACAATTCTTTTTCTAAGAAAATCTTTCGCTCCTATTTTATCGATATCTCCGTAGTTTTCATTGGAAGTATATTGAATTGTAAAAATATATCACATATTGCGGCTAAACACATATACTTAAATTTATATATATATATATATATATATATATATATATATATATATATATATATATACATATTTTCCAGTAAAAAATCAGTTTTCAAATAATTCATAAAAATGCTGAGATAAAGATCTGGGAGTAGTGCAAATTATTATCACTTCCATTGATTTTATCATAGTGTTGTGATTGTAGGATATTAAATTTTTTTGCTTCCTATGCACCGATTTAGAAGGTTTCTTCATTATGCTGAGAAAAGTAGACTATCTTTTTTGCAAAGATATATATTTATATTGAATCAAAAAAATATATTTATACTAAATTAAAATTAATAATCTTCACATCTAGAACGCATACGAACTCGCCACTATTTCACGATTTCCTTTCCCTTAAGTGATAGTAATTTTATCACTCATTGATTGAAGGAAGTTAATGCTTTTACGTAAATCTAAACAGATAGGTATTTGTTTTTGGTAAGCAAAACTAATTTTGAAAACGAGAAGAGAGTTTTACAGATTTGTAGAAGAAATTCATGATTTTAGCCAAAATTTTTCAACTCGACTTCCTTGGTAGATAAAAAATTTACTATTGGATTTTGGGAAGCAATTAAAATGGCGTTCTTTGAGAATGACATATATACTTGTTAAATTTAATATAATAATTTAATGCAATTCAATTCATCTCAATTTAATTCACCCAGAGGCGTCGAAATATTGAATAAATTATTATTTTTTATATATATTAAAACAAAAAGGTCGAATAAATAGTATTAAATAATTAAATTTTTATTATTTATTTAAGTTTCAAATTAATAATTATTTGAAAAGGAATATACACAATCTCAAAATACAAGGTATGATGTAGATGGAAATATTTTAATTTGTTGTTTCTATTAATCTTTATTTAAAATTCAAACAATAAATTTCGATAACAATTTGAATGCATTTCTGTTTAAATCGGTCTGGTAGCACTTTAGAAATAATTCTCTTTATACAGTACTTTCTGCCGGTTTTCTTTTTTGTTTGTTTCTCGTTGTTATGACAGAAGACAGCTGACATTTAACAAATAAAAACAACAACAAAGACAACAAATTTGTAGGTAAATTAGACACGTAAGAAAAGCACTACAAAATAAGTTAATATTTTATAAATAAAAGACACAACAAATATTGTAATCAATGATGAAATACTTAACAATATTATTAGTTATATGCCTCGCACATCAGGGATGGTCGATAGAGGCAAAAGAAAACAAAACATTTGTAGCTACAAAAGACTGGCAAGAAATACCAGAGGGTAAATTTATGAAATTAGAACGGCATTGAATTTGTCTAATGTGTTGTTGCCTTTTGGTTTTTTGTTTGTTTTTTATTTGCTTGATAGGTCAAGGCATACCAGCCGGTCTGCATGTGAGAATAAATTTGGAAACTGGTAAAAAAGAGGCAAAAATTTTAGACGACAATGATGACAAAATAGATCAAAAAGATAAAAATGCTGCTCTTTCTGTTGTGCCAGAAAGTTCCACGGAAGATCAGAGCAAGACAAACTCTAAAAAACACAAGAAAGTGAAACATATAGATGAAGCACTACAAAGGATTGGTATTGATTATACGCCAAAGGAAAAGGTTGAGAATATAATACGAGAGTATAAATCATATGAGGAACTAAAAAAAAGCTTTGAGGGTATGCGAAAACCTTTTAAAACTGATGCCGAAATTATCATGCAATTAATAGAAGAGTTTCGAACTTCCATGCCTGCAGGCGATAGTAAGAACGCTGCATCACGTCTCAAAACTCAAATACAAATATTGGAAAGTTTTAATTATCTAATGTCGCAATACGATAACGCTTTACTGTTTGTCGATAAGAGTGGCTTGGAACAGGTTTTGTTGCCCGTCTTAGTAAATTCAACCCAGTCGGCGCTTAAGGTAGAGGCTATGCGTGTTTTGGGTGCCATGTGCCAGAACAATCCTCGTGTTCAAATTAAAGTTTTCGAACGTAATGTAGGCTCCTACTTGGCCCAAATTATCATGACTTCATCGAACACGGAAGAATTATCGGCAGCTTTATATGCGTTTAGTAGCTTGTTACGTAAATTTCCCATGGCCCAACAAAAAATACTATCCACGTCTGGAACTCAAGCTTTAATATCTGTGCTTAATCGAGACTGTGAACTTAAGATAAAAATTAAAGCAGTTGTTTTAATTAGCGATCTACTGGAAGAAAGAAAATCAATTCTCTCAATATCATCAGGCGCTGAGGACCCATTAGCAACTGCGCAATACGCCGAAATCACATTATCCACTTGGCTTTCGAATCATAATTATTGCGAAATTATGGGAGCTCTCATAAAGGATTATGCTCATAAATTTCTGGAAGTCCCCGATTTTCTAGAGTATGTGATTTACTCTTTAAATAACGATTCTGATCTATGTTTGAATAATTGGTCACAGGACGCACGAATAATAGAGATTTTTTATATGTTAAAAAAGGGCCTTTTCCAGTCCGATGATGAATATCATATAGAAGTGGCACAGCTACTGGATCAATTATTGAGAAAAACATATGGCGATGGCTATAAAGATCATGATGAGTTGTAAGTTTCCTTTGCTATGTATGTATGTATGTCTCTTGTAGTTTTAATTTTAGTTTTAACTTTGTTCTTTTGGTAAAGAATTATTTTGAATATTATTTGAAAGAAACACTTTATGGACTGTAATGCTTTTCTAATTTTGTTTTTTATGTTTATATAAGTATTTAATTTTAAGTTTAGATTATTTCCCTAATAAATATAAATGTGAAAACGAAATGATCAAAATATGTACTTATGTATTACATATTGAAATTCATTTTCGACTAGTACTTACATCAGTTTATTTTTATATTTAAGTTTAACTTATTTTCCTAATAAATGTAAAATGTGAAAACGAACAAACGAAGAATTTTCAAGTCTTTAGAGCCACATTCCCACGTAATTTTAATTATTTAAAATTTTTTTGCTGACAACCTTTTTGTGTACATATTAAAAAACTTCACATATGCATATGTATTTCTATTGACAATGATTTACTCCGAAATTTGTATAGTGTGAAAAGTACCAAATGTTGGCTTATGTGTAAATCCTTTTGAAAAATATCCACTACATACACCCTTTTAACACACACCTCTTGCTAACTTATTGACACACATTTTTACAGTAGTCAATATCCTTAAATTCCAATACAAATGAATATTACAGTGCACATATGAGGTCTGTATTGATTGTGATGCATCATTGCTGCAACAACATAAAGAAGTGCGTTTGTGCATGTTAGTTTATATTTCAAACGTTGGAGGGGGAGCACATGTTGCTGCTGCATAAATCGTATAATTAGAAAGAAAAAAAAAACACAAAAAGGACATTTATATTAATAAATGTTAAACTAAATACTAATTTTTAACAAGAAACAAATGTAAATGGTGTGTACAATTCAAACCCTCTTACCGACAGGGCAGCTGGTTTCGAATCAAAATTTAATGACACATGTTTTTTCTTACTCTTTGGGGGTGAGTGAAGTTCAAGTTCAAAGTGAATAACAGGACAATTTTGTAATGATTTTAAAGGATGCAATGTATTTATGTTTTTCTTTTTTTGTTCTATTTATGTTATTGTTTATTTATTTTAAGGAGCAAGGTGCTTCTTTGAGAATTTTGAAAAATGTTAAAGTGGGTGTAAATAATTTATGTGACAGAGTTTACATGTTTTTTACTTAATTTTAGTTTAATTTTTATAGAGTGTAAAACAAAAGGGGACAAGGACGCGTGCCTGAGTTTATATATGCGCAGCTTAAAAAAAATTAAGTTGTAAAGATTTACTAACACAAATTTGAGTTAATTTTGTTTGTTACTTTCAAAAAATTCAAGACCAGATTTGCTTCTTAAAAACTGTTCTTTTATGAACTTGTAAATTTTTTCATAGAATATTAAATCATATATTCATAACAAGAATATTTTGGATAACTTTTCTAAAAATTAAAGTCCTATAAATTAATTAAACTATTTTTTTGAGTTTGAGGTCTTCTGAGGTCTGTGGGTATCTTCCTTAAACACAGGACGTTGAAATATTGAAAAAATCATAAAAAATAAATATACTGTTTTTTTATAAAAAAGATCTCAAACTCCAAAAAAATAATTCAATTAATTTATAAAAAAAGGTCAAATAATATCATCAATTTACTAATGTCCTATAAAAAATTTGGTACAAATTCCATATTTTGACTAATTTACATCTTATATTCGAGGTCTGTTCAATAGAAAGGATGAATGCTAAAATTTACCGGGCTACGTGCATCCGATTAGCCATTTTTCCTTTATATGTTTTCACACTTGTCTCGAATATATGTATGTTGTGAGAAGCATAACAGTTAGACGTGTTGTGCTTGTTTGGAGAATTTGTGCTGTGGATCAAAGCATTTGCATGTAAATTTGTGTAAAAACTGGAATTAAGTGCTCAAAATCACTTGAAATGTTGAGAGTGGCATATGGTGATTGTACACCGAGTCAGAAAAATATTTTCAAGTGGTCGAGAAACTGTGAATGACGACGTTCGTGACATCAAAAACAGAAAATTCACCTTTTTTATTAAACGGACCTCGTACTTCACTTAAGTTTCTTTTTCAGACAGAATATCATTTCGCCAAAATTTCTTTAATATAAATTTTTTTAATTTATTGAATTATTTATTGAGGTCGAGGTCTTCTTTTTTTATAAAAAGGAATAATTCAATAAATTAATTAAGATAAAGGTCGAATAAAAAATATCTTTAATTTATATATTTTTTTTTTGTAAAAAATCTATAATAGTGCATTTTCTTCAGAATTCCCTTTTCAATAATGGCTGAATATAGAAAAAAATGTCTAAAAGATTTTTGAAAAATAGTTTAATGATCATATATTATTTTTTACAAAAATTTAGGAAGTGTTTCTTTTTTAATTACTTAAAAATAAATATGTATGAACACATAAGAAGAAACTTTTTTATTTAAGATATCTGATATCTTAATTGTACATAAGTATGTATCGTTTGTATCTATTTATGTCTTAAAAAACTCTGAGTCGTATGGATCTTTTCAATCCGATCCTATAAAAAATTCATATTTAAATATGCACTGCAGCAATTTATGAGCAGTTTTCACGTTATTCATAAAATGGAATTAACAGTTATTAGATGGAGTTTGTAAATAATATTTTGCACTTAACGGTATGCGAAGCAAGCTTGGGGAAGGGTACCTTTTTTAATGAACCAACACATACGGTGTTACCCCTACTTGAGCAATGCATTGTGATGGTACTAGGAAAATAGTAGTTGTTTGTGGGAAGGGGGATAGAGAGTAGTTTATGTGTACATTTTAGCCGAAAGACCTCTGCAGGCATATGCGAATCATTCAGCTACAGAACAAATTCTCTCTGTAATGCGTAATGCGATTCTTTGGCAAGAATTGTTGCGCTCTCAATGAAGAACGTGTAGTTCGTAAAAAGGAGCGGGTTTCGGGAACCAGTACCCTAATCTCATTAAAGCACAGTTCCTGGAAGTAGCGATAAAATAGAGTTCGCGCTCACCTATACGCGGTCGAGTAATATCAAAATACTCTTTGAACCACTGGCCCATATATGAGATTTGTATTGCATTTTCGGTCGGATATAGTCCGAGACCAGAGATACAGTAAAGAGTTTAGAAGATATGAGCTATCTCTTGCACCATCTTAAAAAGCGAAGCAGTCGGATGCTTCTTTAGCGGTATGTAAAATGTGCTCAGTCCATCGAACTCACACTAGATTTTCATGTCATGAACATCAAGAGCTTCAGAGTCCTCAATACTTATGTATATCACCTACAGCTACGAATGGAGCAGCATATTCAATTATACTTTTACGTGTCAGCATGCAACACTGGGTCTTAGGAGCATTAAAGTTGACCCTATTTGTACGAGTCTAATAGAATATTGCCACAAGATCGTGATTAAGTGTATCATGGCCCGACAGGCTTGGCTTTTTCGCAAATTAACACGAATGGCAAATGCTGCAAAATAGTAGATAGGATGTTTGACATAGGAGATCATTAAGAAAAATAAGAAATAGAACGGAACTCTGTGGTACTCCTGAAATAATCTTGAACTCTCCTAATGAAATCTTATCTATAGCAACTCGTAGAGTTCGATAAATGTGGATATATACCATCATCATCATCACCAAAAGTAATACGATTTGCCAGAAGTGGTCCATGCCACACTTTGTCAAACGTCTTGGAATTATCTAGAGCCACCACATTACGTTCGCAAAATGGTGAATGGAATAACACTCTTACTCCGATAGTAGTGCTAGTCACCTGTAGAGCGGAAGCTGAGTAAGTTGAACTTTAGGTACCTCACAAGATGGTAGTTTACTATGATTTGCATCACTTTTGAAAGTGCAGAGCAAATTGCAATGACGTTACATAAGCATTCTTCCAACACACTGGGAACTAACAAGCATGGTACAGTGTACTGAAAAGTTTGGCTAATTGACGAGATATCCACGAAGAGCACTGCTCCAAGACCAACGCTGGATTTTCATCCGGTGCAGGAGGCTTATACCGACAACATAAATAATTTTTAAAAAGTCGAAACTAAAAACTTTTCAACAAAAAATGGCCTCTACACACATTGAAATAATTAAAAGGCATTGTCATTGAAACCTTTGAAGCCGGTGGCAAAAAAGTTGTTCAATACAAGAGTTAATTTTAGCTTGAGTTATCTTGTCACAGGCGTTAAACATCTCAGTAGGTAGCGCATATACATATTAATATTTTAATAATTTCAAACTTTTTAGGCCCTCTTTTTTTGTTAATTTTTATTATATTCTTTATACAACGTTAAAAAAAGACATTTTTATTTTGCTTCTTTACATTCGAAATTGTTGATCTTTTTTAATGATCGATAGTGATCTTTAGCGTGTGTATTTTTCATTTATTCAAAGTCATTGTTTAAGGAAACAATTAAGAAACATTTATGTAACATGAGCTAAAAAAACCAACAGCTTAGTAGTTGTATCATTTTTATCTACGATACTAAAAAAGATTTCCTTTTTTATTAGTACAACATTAATCCGGAAATGTCCCGTGTGTGATTTAGATTGTTAAAAAAATCTTTATAGTCTTTGTCTTTTGACACTTTCTTATATATACGAGTAAAAAAAAGATACTTGTGCACAAAACAGTCTTTTTGTCAAGTAGTGAGCACTTCCTCAAGCTGCCCATATTCTCTCCATCTCTTCATCTTCTCTCTAAATCAGTTTGTATACGAGTACATTATGCATGTGGCAGTCGAATAAATGATCCTGCTGCTTTTTTCTATTCTTTTTGCCTCAAGAAACAGTCGGATTAGTGAAGATAAAAGCAAATTAATACCCTGTCCATATAATAGAAATGACATTTTAAAGCAAATGTGATCAGGCCAAGACAAGAGAAAATAATGAGTAACCAAGAAGCAAGAGAGCGCGCCAATTTGAAGATTTGTGCAAATGTTTTCTTGAAAGGACTTTTCTTTAAATTCAATTTGAAATAAGTGTATAATTATTTATATTAATGAGTTTTTAAGCTAAAATGAGCATTTAAGATCATCTTGATTTTAAAGAAAACTATCTTTTAGATCTCTCTCAGCGTTTCTGCTGCCCAAATATAAGATTTTTAAATCAAGCTGCAAGATTTCTTTCATTGATATTTTATTTTAAATAATGATCGGGATGACCTCTAAGGCGACCTCAAAAGTGTGTAACGTATTTTTTGTGTGTCCTTTTATGTCTTGAATTTAAAAAAAACAGACCCGTTCAATTGTCCTCTGAAAACAATTGACCTATTGTCATCATGCATCAAATGATGAGCACATTGGAGGGGAAGTAGGAAAACAAAGATACTATCAAAGTTGGTAATAAAATATCCTTTTTTTGCTTGTGCCAATTGAATTTTTTTTTTCGAAAACAGTTAAAGAAAATATACCTTAATTGCTCAGGATCAGCAGCTGATGTTTAATTAAGCACAAGATGTTAAAATTTTCCTTTTTTGATTTTTACTCGTATTTTATTAGTCTAGGTGATCCTTTCTATTTATTTTGAAATGTCCTTTTTTATTTGGTCAGTTGTTGTTTATTCGTAGAATCGTTCCAGTCTGTTTTTTATACAGTTTTTTTTATGGCGAATTTATTTTGTAAGTCGTTAATTTATGATTTTGTGTCCTTAAGAAGTGTTTTTGTTGGCAATTTTTGGTTGTTTAAGGGTTTTAGTTGTGGAATGAACATTGATAGAAAGTGACACGCCTAACGGATTACATTTGTTTTGCAATTTTGTGTTTCAAAATTAAAAGCACTTTGTAAAGAATTGGGACATTTTAAATGGTTGTCGTTTTCCGGTTAGTAATTATATTTCAAACACTTATTAAATTTATTTTTTTTTAGATTTACATGTATAGATCAGTAATTTCAAAATATGTATGTAGCTGTACGAGTATAATAAAATTTGAAAATTCGAAACTGAAATAAAATCTTCGAATAAAATCTTAGCTTTAAAGTTTTCTAAAAATTTATATATGAAAAACTTATTTATCCTAATACTTGTTTTATACAATTGGCTTTTTGCCCAATTTAGAAATTAGTTGCAATGTTGTATCGACATAAAGCTTTTAAAGCATTTTGGATTCTATATGTAAAAAAGAAGATTTTTTAAAGATCTAGCAATGTAACTGATTTTAATTCAAAAATAATATACGAGTACATATATGAAATTTTTAACACTATTTTAATTATTAAAAATCATCATATATTTAATTTCGAAATCATAATTGAATCAAAAAAAAAGTTGTAAAAATTGCCTTACAAGACAAAGTGAAAATTAGACATTTTTTATACAATAACAGTGAAAATTATGATATTTTCTTTTTTTTTTAAAGCGTATTTTTTGCCTTTTCATGGAGTAAAAGGGATTTAGGTGTTCATTAGGAAGATTGTAAGAGGTTGAAACTAGAGGTTTCCACCATTCGACAATTTCCGAAAATCAGTTTTCGAATAGTTCAAAGAACCGTACTTTTTCAGAAACGGTTTCGGTTTTTGTTTTAAAAACTGGTTCGAATAACCGGTTTTTCGAACCAGTTTTTCTTCATTAATAAATTGTATATAATATATTTTTTCAATTTCACTTTAATAAACATATAGATAATCTTGCATGTCTGAGAAGACATACATTTAAAAAAGATGTGTTCAAGATCAAGATTAAAATATTTTAATTATTTTTGTTAAAGTAATATATTAAAAATAGTTAATTAAATTTTCTTTAAAAATCTTCCAATTGTCTTGTTTTGTATACAATAAATTATGCATAATCATAACCAAACCTCAGTAACCAAAATCTTCTACACCCCATCTATAAAAACCCAATGGAACTTTTAACACAAAAATTCGGCCAAAAGATTATTATCAACAACAAAATACAATTTCCTGCTAACAAATCATAATCCTCCAAGGATCAACTATAAGAAATCAAACACATCATAACAATAATCAAGGGAAATGAAATAACAATAAAAAAAACTCAATGCGCGTGCGCAACACGCTTCCCAAAATACAAACTCAAATGGTGTACGAGTATGTAAGTACGTAAGATTGCGTTCGTTTCGAAGCGACTGGCATTATTTGAAAGAAATCCATAGAAAAACAACAACAATGGCTTTTTATATTGTTTCTTTGTAAAAAAGGAAGTGTAAAAGAAAACAATTTTTATTTTGGGAAACATTCAAATACTTATTTACAACGACCCATGGCAGACGACGTCTCCTATACACACAAAAATTCTACATTGGAGTTGGCTGGTGACCCTTGAGCATGAGCTAAACGAACCCCTAGAGATCCTTTACTTTGCAAAGATTTTCAGTTACTTACTACAGCAACAAAATTAAGTGTTATATTTAGTGGCGCGCGCATTTTTCTTAAAGATGTGTTAAAGGTGGCTGCCTCTGTGACCTTTTCCAGCATCCTTCCCTCTCTCTCTCTCACTCTATGCGCTGCATAATTTCATGAATTAGTAACAATGATATTTAAATGGCTTTTGTTAAAGAATTTGTTAAAAGAGGGGGGAAACTGTCCTAAAAATTATTTCATTGATGAATCCTCGAAAAGTGAAGTTGAGAGTTCAAATACTTAAGGGATATGATTTTCTTAAGAAAATATAAATTTTATATAGTAAATAGAAATAAATATTTAAATGAGATTTTGAATATTTATTTTTTTTTCATATGCTTTAAATTTGTGAAAATCGATGTCAAAGTGTTTTTGACGACCTTTGACTGTTTTTGTCGTAACATGTGCTCCCGTCTCGTTTTATTTCAAATTTGTAATGGATGGAGTAATTGTGCATTTGCAGCTGTAGGACCCACCGCATACGTGCACAAGGATTTATAGAGTATATTTGGGGTTTTTTCTTCTAGGCGTTTAATTTTGTTGCAAAAAATTATAATGTAAGAAATGTATAATATATAAATTCAATAAAAGTCAGAATGAAGAATTGCAATACAATATGAGAAATTATTTGTAATTCCAGACATATGGTAAATATGTGTGATGGAGCAACAAACTGCAAGAGAATAAAGCATCTCCAACATTATTTCTTATGCATGTTGTCTTTGTAAATGATGAGCTTTAGACGGAATTTGAAATCATCATCCACTAAGCTTTTCTTATCTTCGCCTACAAGTCTCATGAATTATTCGAATGGAAGCTACCAGAGTAATATTATGCATCCATGTTATCCCAAGATATCATATTACTTTAGAGTTTCTTTTACGAGCCACCCGCTTATTTTATTTTTAGTAAATTTCATCTTTGCGCTCCGTAACGACGCATAGCGATGTTGGATCTCTTTCCTAGCTACGAGCGATATTTTTAGTGATGAACTGTATCGCAAGTAATCTGGAGTGGAGCCATCTCTGAATATTCGGAAAGATAAAACATTTTCCCATAAAAGTCGTTGAGAATATCAGTCCGTAAAAATATGAAGGATTTTTGAGGTATTTAAGTTTATTTTGCAGGATGTATCCTTCCTAGAATTCTGCTGGTGAGATTTAATTAAGTGGAACACGATCTCATCGTTGATAGCAAAGTCAATATAGTTATGCTATCCTTTTAGTAAAGCAAGATGTATGAAGCGGAGTTATTCTCGAAACCGTGCTGCCGTACGAAGCCTCAGCATAAATATGAATTTCACTTTTACGACGTCACATGTTGATATTCCTGGGGAACCCTTTACTTTACAGAGTCATATAACTCGGAACTTTTATATTTTGTTAATTTGAACTCCAATCTGAATAGCTCTGCGCTTAGACGTGGTTAGTCATTTAACTACTCCCTGCCATTCTTCATGCGTTACCGAATTTTCAGGATTAGTTCTATTCCTGTTATCAAATTTTTTCAAACGATGTTCTTTTTGCTGAATTTTAAATTTATTTGATCAATTTTTATCATTAGCTTTTTGAAGGATATCAGTCATTGCAGTGTTTGAGAGTATAATAGGACCAAAAAAAGATATAATGATTGTATCAATTTTGTCACTGTCTCTCTCTCTCTCTCTCTTTCTCTGCCTTAATTTCTCAATTCTGCATTTATCAATAATCACTTATCGACGTTATTCAAATATATTTTTAAATTTTCAGTAATACTATAAATGAAATGAAAGTGATCCTTTTTTTAAGGACATTTCATGCACATCAGGATTAAAATCCAATGACCTATTCAACACTCAATAAAAAACTATGATGAGGTAAAACCCAGGAAAACTGCTTTCATGGTCAATTAGTTATTAACAATTAAGAAAAACTTAAAACACATACAAAATAAAATGAAAACCTACAGAAAAGGAATTAGAACTCAATCCTGTCAGCGTGTGATTGGCATACGTAATAAATAGATCGTAAACACGACAGACATTTAAGATTTTAAGGACATCATCTTAAAAAAATGTAAAAAATAAATAAAAGAGGAGAATTTAATCTCCAAGCCGAAATAAAAAATCTTGATAAGGGCAAATACAATTTTTTGTTTGTAAATCGCCAACAATATGAAAATATCACGCTTGTTGAAGAAATACAAAGACAGTAGTTGTCATCTGTTAATGCTGCCTCTTTATTGTGGCACTAATAAGGACTGACTCAGCTAACGATTGATTGATTCATTGTTTTGTGTGCTAAATGAAATATCAATCCTTGGACACAACACATTTGGACTTTTATGACAACTATAGAGAATATTTTCTGATCCAGAGTCCCCCAATTTTCGCGAATTTCATACAACACTTTTTTAACAAGGATTCATTAAAGTGACGGAAAAATAAGAGGATTTTTCTATATCGTTAAGTTATTATTCACCTTTACCAAAATAAAATTAAGAATATTTATTAAATCCATTATTTAAGATATTTTCTAAAAATAATTATTTAATTTTTTATTGTGAGTAGGTATATGCCTGCATTTCATTGGCGCTATTCTTGTAAATACACATGGACATTTTAATTAATACCGTTGCTTTGCCGACGATATGTTCATGTTATTGCCAAGTCGAAGATGTGGTGTTGAGAGAATATGATTTTATGAAACAAAAAATTTAAGCTGAAAATAGATGTTTTAGCATAATTTTTAAAATAAGCTTGGCAACACTGATGCCTATGCATTTTTTGTTTTCTTTTTCCCAAATAACGGAAGAGATTTATATAAAACAAAAGCATAAAACATAAATATAAATAAAAACGACACTGAACTTTTTTGTTGCTGCTGTCTTTTATAGAAGAGGATGATAGTTGTTGTTTCATTAATTCTGATTCGTATCATACGAATGATATTTCGTATTATAACGAAGTACATACTCGTAAATGAATATGTTCCGATTTTGCTAATGTGTTTGTGAGTTTATGGCATCTAACTGGTGGTAGGAGTATATTTTCCTTTTTATGATATCCTTGAATGGGAGTAGTACATACACACATATGTACGTATACACATACATTCATATATACACACATCCAATTTGATAGCTATTATGTGTGTATTTATTTAAGCGAGTTTTTTTTTCTTTTGGGTCATATTGATCCTGTTTTCGTTGTTGGCGTCATATTGTAGTGTTAGCTGAATAATTCCGCACACCCGGTGCATTTTTGTTACTAGTGGAGTATACGAAGATTTTTTATATTTTGTTGATGCATATTTTAAATACGTACACCCAGAGAAATTTGCTGATCACAAGCACCAAATGTTTAAATGGTATGCAAATCGAGATGTTAATATAGAAAACGAGCTTAACTTTTAAAAATTTATAAATTATTTACAAGTGATTGCAATAAAACGAAATGTTAAAAACATCAATTTCATCGGTAGGATAAATATTTTTAAATTATTAAAACGTATCATCGGCTTTCCCCATTGCATTTTTTTAGCGTATGCATTTTTTGATTGCAAAAAAATAGATATTGAATAGGTATTTACGTGCTATTCATATTTGCCCATTATACATATGTATGTAAGTATGTACATCCATTAACATAAATGTGTGCCATTGTGATGTCCTGAAATAAACCGGAAGGTATTATATGTGCATGAGCACAGTGGCGGAAAAAATAACAGGTACACAAAATTTTTTCTTTGTTTTAATTGATGTTATTACGAACGTAATTGATTTCTCCGTTTAGATTAAATTATTGATTGGATAGAGTTTGTTTAATTTTTAATTAAGAATGGATTGAAAATGAAGCATTTTTTTTAAATTTAGCCATGATAATTTAACTTTCAACTACAACGTATAAAACAGAACATAATAACAGGTCTTCTCGCTTACTTTCCCAGTAGGAACTTATAATATTTTCAAAATTAATAAGGAAGTATGTACCTTTTGCAATTCTTTCGTTTTTTTAATCATACACTGCTCCTTTATCGCTCTCTCGTTACAAACTTTCTTTCTTTACATTTTTTATGTCATTAATTAAAATAAATATTATTACTACACTAAAGGAATATATTATACCAAGAAGATAGTGTTGTTAGTCTAGTGTACCACACTTCAAAATTTAAACTATTGTTGCTAATTGATTAAAACGAAAAAGTCAACCGTTTACATCAGTATATGAAGTAAGATGCTACTGAGGGACTCAGAAATTTCGGATGGAGAGGAAAAGTATATAGCTGTTATTTAACCAACGTCAACACTTAAGGGCTAAAAAATATTTTAGGCAATAAAAATAAAAATGTATATGGTAAATTTATTTGTGTGACTATTTTTCCACTCCACTGTGTGAATTTAATCATAAACACAAACACAATTTAACCTCTGAAAAATATTTTTTTTGTTACAAAAATATTTACATACGTACATATATTTATATGCACAAACATACTTATTATTAATTTCACAACTAAAAAAATATCCTGCGCAATAAGGATATTGAAAGCATAACTATATAAAAATCGCATAATATTCGATTTTAAATTCAGCCGGCTCTTAAGTTTTCTAAATGTGTTCAACATACTCATATAAAAGCGTTTGTATAAGTATATATATATATATACATATGTATATAAGTATGAATTCATATGTATGCACAAATATGTTTTTTTTTTGTTGTGGAAAATGTTTCATTTCTTTTCAATAAATAAATATAAAAAAGAAAATTTTATGCAGGCCTAATTTTGCAGTATATTGTGTGAAAATGCATATTCACGCATCAAAAATTTATTTTATTTTTCATTGACTCTTTGTCCTGCATTATGTTTTCAGCCATTTAATCTTAATTGTTGTAAATTCATTAATTTTATCACTAGTTTGTCATTAGTGTTTGTGAATTTTTCTTGATATTTTAATTTATTTTAAAAATTGCATGAGGGACAGAACAAAAAATAAACAGCTGTTTCTTTCTTATTATTAAAGTTAATTATTTAAATCTTTGATAAGTAAAGTAATGCGTACATTCTATATTCCCTTAAGACCATTTCTATGAAGGGAATAAGTCTATAGCTTTCGGAAGAGGTTTTTCTCAATATATCATGCTTAACGTTTCAAAAAGTTGTTGTTTAAGGTTGTTGTTTATACTCAGTCACTATAAGCCTACAATGATAAAACTTTTTCTAATTTTCATATATGATAGAATTCTCGTATTGTATGTGAAGGGTTATGTATAAACATACAAAGTTGAATGTCTACATGCTGGTTGAAATTAAGTTACATACTTACATCCCTATATAAAAATTTCTTATTAAGGGATCATTAAAAATTAAGGTACAAGAGCACTTTTTCTAAGTTTTGATAAAAATAATGTTTCAACGAGTTTTTAAAAATTGAAATTCTATTTACTGTTTTCAAAAGTAATGTTATAATTTGAACTGGCTGCCATTTTGTTATAAATGAAAAAGGTGCTCTGTTTTCATTAAAAAAATTATTTTTGATATGTTTATCACTCCATTGCTTGCTAGTTGTCTTTATATATCTACATCATAAATGTCAAATGCGAAAATTTCAGTCCATTGACATTATTTTTGTGCCACTCTGAACATGTCGTACAAACATATCGAAAAATAAAAATAACAAGTAATTTGTTTCAACGTTGCTTAATTTAAATTTATTGGAAACAATACAAATATTTAGTCCGGTTAAAGCGAACTTCGTCTATACTGAAGTGAATAGTCCGGTCCCTTTTGGTTCGTTATAACCGAACTCCACTGCACACATAAATGTACAAATGAAATAATGTTTGAGCAAAACGTTATACATATATATGAACTCTTCTATTATTTAATTTTTATTTTTTTTTTTATTAATTAATTAACAAACACAAACTGCGAAGCTACTTGGCTTATCTGCAGAGACTGCGGCAGGAGTCGAACCTGCGACCTTCGGACTACCAGTCTAGTACACTAGCTACTAGTCTACGAAGGCACAATTCAAGGAGAAGAATTGAAGGGGACTTTGAAATTCTATTTCATATTTTTTACTGATCTTAAATTTAATTTTAATTTTGGAAATCGACTAAACGACTGAGTTTAATTATTAATTACACGTAAAGCAAACTTGTCTTAAAAATTCAGCCTCATTTTTTTAAGAGTAAAAGTTAAATCACTAGTTAAATAATTATTAGTTCAATAATGAACTTTAAATTATAAATTATATACAAAACTGTATTGTCTACAGGTGACTAAAATGCCTTTATTCATTTTCTTCCATTTTTTTTTCACACAACTATTCCTCCATTAATCACACCACCATAATTTTCTTTAACTCTTCCTATTTGGGGTGCTAAAAATACGCCCCTTTAAAATTTTTCAAAGTTTTTTGTGTGTGTAAATTTTTTCATATATATTTTTTTATTTTATTTTTAGAAACCCACAAAAAATAAAAATAAAATAAATATTAAATAAAGAAAAAGTGTTGTAAAGCACGCGTGCGCCATACTTTTCCTTAGAAGTGTTGAAATATTTGAAAAGTAAGAGTTTTATGTCTGTCTATTTGTCAGTTGTTTAACACTTTAAAAAAAATCAAAGAAGATGGAGTGAAAACAACAAAAGTATTCTTAAATAAAAATTACAAACACTTAAGAAACCAATTAAGAAGCTAGAAACTACAAATAATAATAAAAATTTAGTCTTTCTTTCGAAGGGGTTAATTTTTAGGGAGATAAATACTTGTTGAATATTGTTGAAAGTATATGTATACAAGTACAGTACTAAATAAAAGTTAACGTATGGTCGATTAAAAAATAGGTAAAAGAATTGAGTTAAAAAGTGCATATATTGTAATTATCTTTAAAAAAAAATGTAAGTGAAAAAAAATTCAAATTGATCTAAAGAAATGGCATTTTCACTACTTCCAAGTTGTGTGTTTGTTAATTTTTTTAACTTCCTAGGAAGTTAAGTTTAGCAAATCTTAATTGAAAGTAAAAAAGTATTTATTTATTAAGATTTACATGAATTTAGTATTTTTTATTAAATAATTATGTGAAACTATTACTTTCACATAAGATAAAACAAATTCTGACTATTGGCAAAGTTTTTATCGTTTCAAGACTTCCAACTCAATTAGGAGCATTAATAAAGAGAATTTTATAATGCCAATTTAAAAATTATATTTTCTCACATCGAAATCTTTGAATTTTTATGACTTCTCGGGAATCTCTTTTTGCCTAGGTCTTCTCCCAAAACTTTAACTCTCATATATATTGATTGCATATGTTAACTTATTGTCAATACCATTTTAGACGCTAATGTGGCTGAGGTGGTAAACGTGTTGGCTGCTAAACATGTCATGATAAGAAAATATTTCTATATTTCTATCTACTGGATAAAATAATATCAAAAGAAAAATCAAGTAAATTATGTGAATAAAAATTAAATAAGTAACAAGCATAAGTTTTATAAAAAGAACTTCTGAAAAATTATTTTTTCTCAACATCTTAAATATGACTTTAGATCCAATGACAAGGATCCAAAAAAGGAGAACATATTGCAATATTAATTCTTGATGATGTCATAATCTTCGGAAAAGATCTGTATTTTCACTATATATAGACCACACAATTTTGGATCTTATTTACTTCTCTAAATGCGGAAAATTTCAAGTGGAAATCTCTGCTCCCAAAGAATTATTCACAACTATTTTCAAATGCTAAAACGTGGTTCCTACCGATTTTTTATATTATTTTACTTAAGTACTGCACTATAACAGTATTTTGTTATAAAAATTAAGATCGAAATATCGTTTACATATTTATTTATTATTTATTTATTGAAACGGAAAAAGGATATATTTAATAGGTCTAGGTCAGTACTTTCGCAAGCTTTATAAGCTTTTAAATAATAAAGGTTGAAATGACCAAATACATCTAATGCAGGAGTTTGACTTCTGCATGGTAAAAAAGATATAGTACTTAATAAAAAATTGTAATCCCGTAGAACGAGAGATGAAATATAGATATTTCCAGTCTCGAAACAGTTAGGGTCTGAAATTTTGGCCTTCCTGTACTCACGAAAGGCCATCTGTATTTTATTGACTGAGTTGCCGAACGCAGTCGAAAAATGCATATAAGATGAGAGAAATTGAAACACCCATTATTTTTTTTCCTACGTAGAAAATTAATAATAGTTGTTTCAAACCCTCTTATCTTTATTTTAGTTAATTTAAGTAAACTTAAGCTGCTGAGATGTGCTACTAGCAATTGAGGCAGCTGCAAGGGTGTTGCGATTTCAATTTCAAGAAGAGCGTTTTGAAATTATATAAGTTCGTTCGAAATTATTTTGAGACACTGTATGCTTGTATGTCATTATGTATATGTAAAGTATATAATATATATTCTTACATGCATATATGTACTCTATATGTATATAAATATACAATTTCTGTTCAAATCAGATTTTTAGTTCTATAACCCGTAAAAAGAAACAATTTACAACAAGTTATAAATGAAACCTTAAAGGATTACAGTTTAAACTGTTAGTGTGGTCGTGTGTGGAACTCCTCAATACACACATGGCCATAATGAAGAGCATTATGAGATGCGTGCTGCCACAAGATTTAGTTCTTAAATGCCCCATATAAAGTTAGAAAAGAACAAAATAAACAAAAAGTAATATAAAATACTTCTCACATACATACAAATACTCGTACATGCAACCAACACCCTGGCATTGAACTTGAAACTCATGTAGAGGAGATAATGTTTTATTTTCTAACATTTTATTTTCCAAAATAAGAAAAAATAAAGTTGTAAGTAAAAAAGGAAAGTGTTAAAAAGGGGTTGTTGGCTTTTTCAAATCTTAAATTAATGATCTTGACAGGGCTACTTACAAGAAAACAATAATTTAAAAAACAAATAAATGAGATAAAATTACCTTCTTAGTCACATTTTGAAAATTTAAAGAATAGAGGCGACAAGGAAATTAATTGTGTAATTTTTTTTTGTTCTCGGTAAAGGAGAATTTTTTATACGCTACAAAAGTAGGAGTGCATGCGGTGAACTTTGTAAATACTTTAAAATCCTTATGACTGCTGTGTAGGATACTTCAAAAGAAATCAAAGCAATATCTTAACAAATGTATGTATGTGTGTACACACACATGTTGACAGATTTATAGTGTAAAATAATAAATATTTGTTTCCTTCATTAAGCCTTTATTTTCAAAATTAAACCCTTGTAATCGTTTGTTTGATCTAAAATAAAAAAATTTTATAAAAAAAATAAACAGACGAGGGGATTCCTTTTACAAAGAGAGCAAACAACCCTTGCAACATGTTGCATCATTTGGTGTAACAATGAAATCGAAAAGGTAGAACTGAAAAAACCTCTTGATTTAACAATAATTTTTTTATTTATCATAAAAAATACCCTCTTTATCCTAATTTGGGATACTTATCAGTTATTATTAAGTGTCGGAAATTAACCACCAATAATAGAGAGAAAAAAAATAGTGCAACACAATGGGCTGATGGCTGTTCATTTTGTAATAACATGTAAGTAATTGAAACATAAACAACTTCCGTTTTTTTACACCGTGTTTTTTTTCTTTCTTTCATTATGCTGCTCCCTTTTTATGTAGTTCAGCGCGATCATTTTTTAAGGTTTCCCTAATTTTTTTTTTCTTTCTTTCCGGTGCCTTAGTTTTTTGTTGTACATGATATTTTATGTAATCGCACAGTGGGTAAACACCCTTAAATTGTTTGTTTATTTGTGTATGTTGTTTTTTTAAGCGCCAGTCAAAATTAATTTATATGTTATTATAAACATATCAATTGTGTAAAAAATTACGATAAAATGAGGGTCTCAATTTTTTTATACAAATGGGGTGATTTTTTATGCGCTTAGTAAAAAAGGCGATTATATTGAAATAAGTTAACAGCCATGTACAGATCAAGTGATATGCATGTAACTTTAACCTTTAATTGAGCAATTAACCTTTGAGTATTTAGGGGATATTTTGTTAAATTTTTTATCGAAAGACTTGTTGATTTTGAATATGAGATTAAGGTATATTTTTACAATCTTTTGAGGTAACTTTTTCATTTGAAAATAAGAAAATTTGTTTTCCCTTTTCTTTATTGGAAACTTAAATAACCTATACAATAGCAATAATAAATTGATGACATTTTTCGACCTTTTTTATTTTAAATTAATTGAATTATTTTATTGAGAAAAAAGTTTAAATATTTTCAATGCAAAATATTGACAATTGAGGAAATGAATAAACATTTTTAAATTTCATACATAATAAATTATAATATTTTATTAAGTAACAGAAATTAATAAAATACTTTTCTTTTAGTGTACGTTTTTGCTTTTATAAATTAAATGCCTATAACTTTGAGCTAAATTATCTGTGTCTGTTCTAAAATTCATTCTCTGTGGCAATGGTATATTAATTATTTCAATAGTTTGTATTGAAAATATTTAAACTTTTTTCTTTTGTTTTTGTTTCAAATTTTATAAAATATTTTTTCCTGAAGAAGACACCCACAGGGAGTTGAAATATTGAAAAAATAACAATAAAAAAATATATTGTTTTTAAAAAAGTAGACCTTAAACTCAATAAAATAATTCAATTAATAGTTCATATTAATAATAATTAATAGCAATAATTTTAACAAATTGTTGTTAAATTAATGAATAAAGAATATTTAATTATTTCGTATATTCTGGATTACGGAAGAAGTAAAGCAAATTACAAATATAATTAAAAACAAAAATCTATTGTTTGTTGTGGCTTTAGCTTTTCATATGCCGACATTTTATTGGTCGCTAAACCAAATCGTCAGTGAACATCAAGCAGTTTGAAAACATTCAATCTCGTATGTTTATGCCAAAAGAATATAATATAGTATATAATAATTACACAATACATAATCATAAGAGGTTTGGAGTGTTTTTAAACAAACAATACAACCAACATTTATACTCAACATGAGTCTATTTTATTTTTCTTGCAACATGTTCATTGACGATTTGGTTTAGCGACCAATGAAATGTCGGCATATGAACAGCTAAAGCCGCAACAAACAAAACATTTCTTAAAAATTCAATTAGTTGGGGAGAATATTCCAAAAATTTATCCGTAAAAATTAAAAATAAAAAATTTGCTAATCGTAATATCTCATAATCTTTTATTACTTCATAGACAATTTGAAGATCAGAGAAAAAATATAAAGTTCAAAATATCGAGTACACTGAATTACATATGTAGATCTTTTTAAAATTTATGGAATATTTTTTTAAGGAACCTGGAAGAAAACCTTTGTTGAAATCATGCAGAGATTAAAATTAACGAATGTCAAATTATCCAGCATAGAGAATACCTGCCTGTATTTTGGAATTTTTTGCTTAAGGACATCTCCTTGGCCATAAGATGAAGAGTAAAAAATTGTGCAACGATGGAATCATAAGTCTAATGGTCTGAAATTAGTTCGCGAGAACAACTTTTTCTGGTAAAAATTTTTATATCTGACCAATACTCAGGGAGTGATCCTTATTCAAGCATTTAATTATATTGGAATTAGAAACAAGTCTTTTGGAAAGGAAAATGGGGTAAGTGCTGCCTGTATTGAAAGTGATATCGGAGACTACTACAGGAAGTTTATTTCGTATATTGTAGAGTAAGAAACCGACTATGAAACGACTTACAAATATATGATTTCATAATGAAAAAGATATGAACAGGATCTCTAGTTCCTATATAAAAATAATACAACCACGAAACCGTGAACTGCAAATAGAATTGTATATTGGAATTGAAGTGCCAATTTGTATTAAAAAAAAATATGTTATTTTCATTCAAGCAAGATTTTCATGCCGAGAATGTCAAAAGATTAGCCTTTATGGTCTACAATAGGAGATGACTTAAAGATCGCTATTAAGCTTATCTTTCGTTATAAGTCATATGTTGCCATAATAATATGAAACCTTCTAAGTCTGAGCAAAGAAGCTTAGAATAATGAATAAACCTTCTGCATTTACACAAAATAATACGGTCATTTAAAGCAACATGTCTATATCTCAAAGTTTTTAAGGTACTGAGGAAAAAGTGTTCCTCAATATCCTTTTATAAAAAGACTAAAAGCTTGTAAATGAAAAAAAAAATCCTGTAGAAGGTGCCTAAAGATGCGTTGAAATATTGAAATAAAATAAATTTAGTTTTTTTTTATAAGAAGACCTAAAGTTCGTTTAAGAAATAAAAGATATATTAAAACAAAAAGGTCGAAAAAATAGTTTTAATTAATTTATATAATTTTAATATATAATTTTAATTTAATTAATTTTAACATACAACTCAATATGTTGAAATTCTCATATTGAAGTTGCAACTTTTGCTTATGAGTATAAGAGAGTTGAACTCTACTGATGAGTTGGTTAGGATCAACGAAATGTTAAGGCCATAACATACATATGTATATAAACACTTTTTAAATTCTTTATTTGGAAATAACAAAAATTGCCAAATTTGTCCACAAAAGGACTTAATATTATACGATGATCAAATTATATGATGACCAAATTTTTAAATAGAGCTCTTCGCTATGGCCGCAGTTATTTTATTTTGTAAAATTTCTACAAGAAGTATTTAGTTCGATTATAATTCTTCAATTATTTCTGACACCACTTCCGTATCCGTTAAACAGGGCAACATTAGTTGCAAACTGTCATTCGTAGCAGCTGTATTTTTAGAGGCAATTCGCTATTATTTATTATATGAATTCAAAAATATAATAAAAATATAGGAACGAACGTAGTGTAGGGGAAAAGGAGTAAGATTTTAGCACATTATAGACCAACAAAGAAAAACATTTGATACTTTTTTATTGTCAAATACCAACTTATATGCCCAAAAATCCAAACACCGACCACAAAATCATTTGATTTAAGGAAAGACTAATAAAAATTATGACTTGACAAAATAATCAACAGCTGGTAAACGAAAACTCAAACAGAAAGGAGTTAACAGGGACAAAGGATCAGCACTTGAATAAAAGCAAACAATATTTAAAAGGAAACTCTTTTTGTTTTATTTGTGAATAAATAGAAAGTAAAAAAAATCTCTTTGAATGATAGATGAGTTTTTACTCAATGAAAGGGGAGGCCATTATGCATTTTTAGATGGAAAAGTCACCTGAATTTTTCTGATTCTTTGACAAATGAATTTGCAAATGAAGGGATTTTTTTGTAGGAAAAAAAATAAAAATTTTTGGTATAAAACCAGCTGAAAATTTTTGAGGTCTTTCAAGTACTCGGTAGTGTATTCTAAAGCATCATAAAGGATTGATTTGTTATGTACTTATGGCTTCAATTCAAATATGTAATAAAATGCAATTTACGTATTTGCGTTTCAGTTATTTTTGAAAAGCAGCTGGAATATTTTAAGCAACTTACACAGGCTGGAATAACAAATATCACGTGTTTTAGAAAGCAAACTATTTAAGAAAAATAACATGCGATATTTTATTGAAATTTTTCTTTTGAGGTTTTGAAAACTATTGCAAACAGGGGCGTTTTAAAAGTGGATGGCTTTTGGGGGTTACACCTACTATTTTTAAAAGAAAATTCTTAATTACAAATTTTATATCAATTTCTTTAAATGACGTTGATTTAAGAAATTAAACACTTATTTCCGTTTGGCTCTTCATTATTATTATTACTTTTTTCTGCTGTTGTTGTAATAAATGTCATCTAAAATTGTTTTTGACATCGTCATATCAAAAATCCTGCAAATTCATGTGGTTTTTTGGCCCTTCATCACCTGTTTCTAGAATTTCCAAATAAATACTCATATTACTAGGAAGCAACAACAACAACAATAACCACAATTAAATTGTGTGCAAGTGATGTGAAATCCTTAAATCCTTTACAAAATCAAACAATAGGAGAAAAAAAAACATAAAAACAAATAAAAAATATCAACAGTTTGATACTTAAGGCTCTTTTTTTGGAACATTCCAATAAGTTGCTACTTCTTTAAATGAAACTCATGACCTTTTGTTGTTCACACAACCAAACGAAGAAACGCTCAAAATTTTTTTACGGTTATCCCAACCATTTATCCCTATAAAAAATAAGGAGGAAAAACACATGTTGCTGTTAAAAAGTATCTGTTTCAGTTTTGTTTCTATTGAAGAAAATACACCAGACTCATACCTGTTTTTTAACCTATAGAATATTTCATTTTCCTGTATAAGAGCAAAGTATTCTCTAAAAAGAATTTTTTTTTTAACAAATCTATTTGTCATTTTTTCTTCCTTAATTCTCCTAACCATCCCTTAATTTTTGCATTATTATTTTTTATTTAATTTGTTTTCCTTTTTTACAATTTTAGTTGTTTTTTTACAACCCTCTTTCTCTAACCACCCCATTTTTCATACATTATTCATGAATTTTCCATTTACATAAAGAATTTTTATTCAAAACAAAAAATTAAACACATACATGTGTACATACATACATACATACATACATGTGTATACATGTTTTTTTATTAGCATTTTTAACTTCCATGTGGAGTATGAAATAAATATATATGTATGCATGTGCATATACTAGCATATGTATGCATGTTTGTATACTTATGTATACATTTTTATATTTTTTATAAGGGTTGCAAGTACGTGTATTGCATATATGTACATATACATATGTATATCTATATATACGTAGGTATGTATATATGCATTTTATGCATATGAATACATAAAAATTTACATTTTTTATTTCATCTGAGTATATTTATATAAAATTTTTATTGGTAAATATTTTATTTTTTTATATGAGCAAATACTAGAAAAAAACCTTCCGTATATGTATATGTACATACATACATATATATTTTTTATGGGTAATTTTAATATAAAAAAAAAACTTATGTAATATTTTATGATTGGCTGCTGTGTTCTGAATATTTTACGAACACATATTTACATACAAACTGCATGTTTTTTTTTATAGAAACGTTAGGGAAAGATGTGCATACGACTACATACATGTGTGAATGAAATTTATGAATGTAAGAAATGGAATCGCTGCGACTTGCTTTCCCAAAATTCTACAAGAAACCCTTTTCTCTTTATCAATACACAAAGAACCATTCTCTATGAAGTTTGGATTTTAGGATATTGCATTTGAGAATTTAATAATACGAGCATTTTTGGTTCATTATTTCTTTGATCAATGATTCGTTAATCTATATTAATTTTAGCTACCGAAAATGTACATTCTTTGGAAAATGACATGTGTATGATCCAGCAAATCTATCAGCTGAAGCTTTTCCGCTTATCACACTCAAAGTTCGTGCTTGTATATTCTAGAGAGAATTACCAACATTGATTTTCATATTCAATCTGAGATCATCGTTCAGGCTATCCGTAATTATCCTTTGAATATTACCAACAAACAATACAAAATATTCTAAAAGAAAATATATAAATATGTATGTATGTATAAGTATACATAAGTGTATACAAATATCGTTAAAAAAATATATACATATGTATTTACAAATTAGAGCTCGTCAAATTTTTCTATTCATATTTTCAATAAAATTTTATTTTTGCCAAATTGAATAATATTTTTAATTAGTTGTACCTACCGCAACAATCAGTTTGTATTTCAAATGAATCGATTGCAATCGACAAAATTCGTTTGGTTGCAAATTCGATTACCACAATGAATCTGTTTTCTCTGGGCAGTGAATCTGATTCAAGTCAAAATTTGGAATTGGTGATAATTTTATGGATCGTTTGCCTTTTTCATTGTTTTGATTCATATTATGACATACGGCAAGTCAAGCTTCAGAGATCTAGTATATTTTTACTTCTCTTTGTGATAAAGGTAAAAAAGAATATCATAGTTGTCGTAAACATAACTTAAAAGCAACATACGTATTATGATTAAAATCGAATCATATATGCAAATATGTATATAAGATTATTGATTAATGATCATTGTTGTCATTTACTTTCTAGCCTCGCCACACATTAAGTGATGAAAACTTAAAATAGCTGCACTTTAAGAGAACATCTATCACCCCTCTCTGGAGAGCTCTTGAAAGTCTAGCATCTAGCTTGGGTATGTCAGCGTAAATTTTTTTAGTCGGTCTAGCTGTATAAAAATTGATCATTTATTTTCAAAATGTTTCGATTCTGCCCCACTGTGCATGTATAGCTCTAACCTTATGTACATTTTAAGGTGTATTATCTATTTAATTAAAATCTCGAATCTGACCCACTATACATCAGATCTATCTTAGTTATTTTATGTTGTAATAAAGAATTATGGAAACTATATTTTCGCTTTAATCAAGGCCTTGTTGGCATTTTGGTATACCCTTCGAATGTACGTGTATGTATGTATATGCGAATACATATGCAAGCATGTACATATCTTTTCTCGTTTTATATACAAGCCTAAGTAAATATGTATTTCAATTTCGTACCTTTGATTTTTTATACGTATGATCATAAATATTTAATATACATATGTAAGTATATGCCTGCACACATACTTAAATACTTACATATTTGTTGGTGTATGTTATTTATTTCGTAAACCGATTTTACAAATTTGTATAAATGGTTGTTAAAATGTATAAAATTTTTATATCTCTGCGAACTCCAGTTATAAATGAAAACAGAGACCAAAAAAGTTCCAAAACAACGGATGCTTGAAAATATTGCAGAGCAGGAGTATAAGGACATTATCAAATAACAGCATTTTACGAGCTGTTTAAATAAACCAAACGTGTGCTATTCACACACAAAAAAAGTAACAATAAAAAATTTCGATGAATATAAAACAAAACGAAACTAAAATGTGAAAATTCAAATAGAAAAATAATATTTGGTTACGAACATTTAACTATTGGACGCGTGCATACGAATAGATTGCACGACAACAACACACAACTACAGCCTCAAAATTATTGTTGTAAGTAGTTTATTTGAGTTTGACCGAGACTAAAGTGCCATCAGGAGCAGATGTTTAATTCTGTTGGCGTTTTTCTTTTTATTATACTGTGATTTTTCACCACGACATTTACAAGGCTTTTATTTTTTTATTTATCTTTTTTTCAATGGATAGTGACACACAGCTACACAGGAAAATTGACCGTTAGAAAATGGGGAGCGTTAAGTAGCTTATGTGGAGGTGTGGGCCAGAGTGAGCATTTTAAAGAGAAGCATAATCGTGCATATATCAGTTCTGACACATGAACAGTTTAAAAAAACATGATCAATATTTTTTTCTAAACTTATTTTTAGAAGAATGTTGAATTATTTTTTGATAAAAACTAAAAACTGTTTTACTCGTATCCAACTCATTGATTACCTTCTTCTGCTCTATAAAAAATAAATCTCGAATTAAGAACAAATTCAATAAATAATTTTAATTTTAGGTTGTGATTTACATTATTAAGTTATTAAATGTAATAGTAATACATATATAAGAAGTTGTTTTTGTAATATCGGTGAATGAATTTTTTTCAACTTCCTGGGATCGAACTGAGAAAATTTTAATTTGAAATAGGAATTATTTATAAAAATATGTGAAGATCGATTTAAAAGTACTTTCTTTTTGTGAAAACAAAACATAAATATTTTTAGTATTTTATTGTTTGTTGTTGGCTTAGCTAGGTATATGCCTGCATTTCATTGGCGCTAACCAAATCACCAGTACCCTTTTAACCAAATCGTGATTGAAAAGCATTGAAGCTCGTATACTTATGCCACAGAATACAAATACTATATGAGAATTCAAACAGAACTCAATCATATTTTTCTATTTGTAATCAACAAAAAACACATAAGTATAATAGCGTTAGAAAGCTTTTGTACAACACAATAAACAATTATAATTGACTTGCGTCTTTTTGTTTTCTTTTCGCCTTCATGCAATTGAACGCCCTTGAGCTAAACCAACAACAAACAATAAAATATTAATTAGTTAATTTGGAGAATATCTCGAATAACAAATTTGATAAATAAATATTTTTATTTAAATACTTCATATTGGATTTTATTATTCGGGACTAAACGTTTTAGAGAATTAGATTTTTTTTTGTAAAATGCATTGATTGTTGTGGCTTTAGGTCTTCATATACCGCCATTTATATGAACAACCGAGGTTGAATGTTTTCAAACTGCTTAAATATCACTGACGATTTGGTTTAGCGACCAATGAAATGTCGGCATATGAAGAGCTAAAGCCACAATAAACAATGCATTTTTTTAAGTTTACATAAAATATTCTTTATCTTCAACCAATATTAATACAATTATTTTCACATAAAATAAAAGAAATCGTGGCTACTGGTGAATTTGTGTGCCAGATGTAAAGCCTATTGTTAGTGGTAAATAAACAAGCCTATTTTAGTACAAAATTTGTTTCTATAAAAAATCTTGAAAAGTTTACCTTTCTCCCCAATCGATGAATAGGAATCAAAAAGGGAACTTCCTGCAATGAAAAGCTCGTGTTGAAATCAATGGAAATTATCTAATTTCGCAGTACTTCCACATCCTTATCTCATTATTTTCAGGACTTCTTGGGAAGGTCTATATATATATATATATATATATATATATATATATATATATATATATATATATATATATATATATATATATCTCCTTATAATGAAAAATTTTATACTGCGAATTAATTGTGCAGATACCAGAAGAAACTGGCGAAAGCAGAGTCTGTAAGATATGCTTCCACAAAGTTTGCTGTTGCAAATAGGTGTACTCGGTCCAATAATGACGGACATATCTCTAAATGTCATGAAGAGTGCCACGTTCTGGTTATTTTTATAAGTTAATTAAAAATTTACTGAAATACAGAATTTTTTATAATTGTCGCAAAATAGAAACAAAAATTTAAAAAAAGTAAGTTCTCCAAAAAATTGAAAATTAAAAAAAAAAACGAAATTCACCATAAAAATGTAAACACGAAAAATGACTAAAAAATTTTGAATACCACAAAAAAATGGTGAAACATAAAAAACAAAATTTTAATTAAATATAAATTTACCTTTATTTAATAAACAATCAAAGGTTAAACAAAAAATTTAGCTTTAATATTGCAAAGTTTAGACTAGATTTAGACTACAAATATTATTTTGTATTTACCAATATGTAATGGCGCTGAGAACTAATTAAAATAAAAGATTATAAAATCCTTTTAAATGTTCTATTTTGTCAATTGTTAATGTCCTGTCGTTGCATTCTTTATCCCTATATTGGCAAACAAAAAATTTCACATCTCAAAATTTCATTATGAATTTCACAATTGTTTAAAAAACTAAAAGTATTTGGAAAATTCTAATGCTAAATACATACATTCATACTATTAAAGCTTACTAATCGAAATTTCACAATCAGAACTTCAAAAATATATCGACAATTCATTAATAACATTTTAAATAAATTGTCACCAAAAATTTGGGCTTTTAGTGAAAATTTAACAAAACTATTTACGTATTAATGTCGTATTCATTGCTAAAAAATGAGAACATTTTTCGCCTCTTAGAGGGATTCAAAGTAATTCAGTTTTCTTTAATAAGCGCAAACTTATTACGGAAGAGCCAGCAATTCTGCAGGAGGTTAAATTTTATAATAAGGAAACTGCCTGTTAATATAAAGCGATGGGAAATTTCATTTCGTCCATTTGTATTGAAAAAAAAACAGTAAAAAACAATGCAAATAGACGAATTGAATTTTCTATTCCTTTTACATAAACTGGCAAATATTATAAGTTGAAAAATATTATATATTTCAAAAATATCAAAAAAAAAAAAAACTTGAAAACTGACGATTGTGGTAATTAGGAATTTAAAATTCTATTTTAATGTTTCATAAATTAATAAAAAAATATTAATTTAAAAGCTTTACAAATATATGTAGCCCTAAGCTAAAATATCTTTGTATATAAATAATGAAAATAATTTGATAAATTCAATATCTGAAAATGATGACTTGAACTAGACTGTTCGCCAATTCGATGTCAGAATGAAGTCTTATTATTGCAAGCTGTTTGCAAGAATTGCGTAAATTGCTTTTGGGACTGAATTTCATCAAGATCATGAACACGAAGTCCTTTATTATTATCGTTTGTTACATTGGGTGATGATTGAAGAAATTAAAGAAATTAAATCACGCAAACAAAACTTTCTAAGACCACGGTGGCCTTGAACTTTTCTAAGAATTGCGTTTTTGTAATTTTTTGAGGGACGTAGACTCAGGTATCTTAATATGATAGTCCATCATCCAATATTAATTGAATATGGTAGATGGGTTACAAACGATTTACATTTCCGAAAAGAATTTTTTGTTTCTTTTTTAATTCTTCACAAAGGTTTTAAAAAGATTGTTTACCGGTATCCATTTTTATTCTTTGGATGATCTTAGTTTTTAGTTAAGATCTTTCATACTTATTTGTTTCTAAATTTTTTAGTGATCAGTGTTATTGCGTATTGAACTCACTGAAGACCTATCAAATTGAATTTGCTCATTAAGCTTAATAATTCTAATTTATGGCGTCAACCACTTAAAGATTTGTAACGCCTTTTTACAGAAAACCCAAAAAGTCATACATATGTTTAAATTTAAAATGTGAAATTCATTGGAATTAAATATTTACAATAATAAATTGATATTGAAAACGTTGTCTTATGAAATAAACCATTAAACAGCGAACGCCTATTAAAATATTTTTAATGGCTACTTATGCTGCACATGACGTCACGGTAGAAATTTTAATAAAGAAAATTTTTTAAATTATTACAAAAAAAAAAACAAAAAATATAATGATAGAAAAAATACGGCTCACTTCAGCCACAAGTTGAGAATGTGATGCAGGACTATTGTAAACCGAAATGACGACCTGTATGATGGGCTACTTAGAATACAAAAACTAAAACGAGGATGAAATTTAAAAAAGAATACACACTGTATTTTAGAGACAGACAAACAGACTGACAAAAAAGGATGGCCATTAATTGGCTAAAATGCGGGTTTGTTTTTAGGCAAAGTAGCCAGGCGGCTTATCAAACACTTCAGCTACAGATGCTAGAGTAAGTGTGTGATGAAAGACGCACTGAGTATTGAGCCGTATTTTAAAAAACAGGAAAATTTTTGAAAATTCAATTAAAATGCGTATAAATGGAAAGGCAGCAAGTTCAATTAATGATCGTAAGTATATTGGGAAAATAGCATGTTTTAGATGGTCAGTTTTCAAGGCCAATCATATTTCTTTAACTGTCGGTTTGCCTGCCAGCTCGTTTTCAATAATTTTTGTTAAATTTTTAATCGAGGGATAAAAATCTCACCCACATTTTTGTAATTTCTTTTTTTTAAGTACTATGTGTTCTCAGACCTAAGCCTTATGGTGTTTTTTGCTTGTTTTTGTTTTGAAAAATCATCCCTTTATTATAGTAAAAACTGCTATGAGTTTAGTTTATTAGAACCAAGAAACCAAAAAATTAAATATATACTTTACTTATATAAATAGTTTAATATTAAAGAAAAAAAGTAGCGAAATGAAAATATATTTAGCCATTCTTATATTCCATTATTATAACCCATTGCGTTATTTACTCCCACCCCTCTCTTCCAGCAGTGTTCTAATGTAAAATTTTTTTCTATTGGGATTACTAAAATCAGGTCTTTAAAGCTTGAATTCTTAATAAATGAAAACGAAAGCATTGCAAGTCTTATACGATATTTTTCTTAATAAAATTTGTTGCATGAAACTTTTTTGCTCAAACGTAAGAGGCGAAAGGTAGATAGGCATGGGCGTAGCTAGGTATGGGCCTAGAGGGCCGTGGCACCTACCTAATTCTATAATAATTTTTTTACATGCATACAATATAAAATTGTTAAAAAATGCACAAGGTATTGTGGACGTATTGCTTTTTTCTATTCAAGAAAACACAGCCAATTTAGGAATAGAGATGTCTGTTCCAAGGATAGTCTCTCGTCAAACGCACTGTTCAAATCCCCCATTTTCATCACCTGCTGAATACTGGAAGCGATCTATATACATGCCTTATATAGATTCTTTAATTTCATCACTGGACAGAAGATTTAATGAAGAGAATAGGCCAATGTTTGCAATTCATTGTTTGCACCCGTCAAACATGCTTTCTTTGAAGCTGGAAGAGCTTGAAGATGCCACAAGAACGTTTGAGCATTTTTATGAGTTGGATGATTGGAAAGGAGAAATTGAGCTTTGGTATAATTCTAGGCAACAAAAAAAAAATGGGTAAAGACGAATTAACCGACTTAGAGCTGGCGAGTATTTTGAAAGACGCTCGATTATTTTATTCAAATATAAGGAAGGCGTTATTAATTTCATTGCCACAGCCGTGCACTACTGCAACTGTTGAGCGGTCATTTAGCACTTTAAGGCGAGTAAAAACATGGTTGCGCTCCACAATAAATGAAGCTCGTTTAAACGGTAAAATAATATGCAATTTTACTTATTATCAAAAAATAAGTATATTGTATATTACAGGACTATATATGCTAAGCGTCCACCGAAGATTGGTAATCGAGAAGAAGGACGAATTCCTGGAAAAAATTCTAGCAAAATTTTCAGAAGATCCACGCATATTACTCCTCAAATAGATCGAAATTGTAATAATCATAAAAAATCATAATCATAAAAAATCATAATTTTAGTGGCACCACCCTATTTCATATCCTGGCTACGCCCTTGTAGATAGGCAAAAGTGATATAATAGAATTTTAGGGAATCCTCTGACAATCAATACACTGTCATTTTTCTATTCAAGAAAGAGATACAACTAAAATTAAAAACCTTTCTGGAGTCCTCTGAAATTTCATATACTGTAATTTGTCTACCCTTCTTACTTTGCAATTTATCTATTAGAAAATAAAAAATGAACATAAATAAAAATAAAATTTTATAAAAAGGATTTTATCTGTTTAAAGTGATTACTTGCGAATATCATAATATTTTTTTTTCAGAGAGCGGAGAGGTCAGATGCCCATTTTGTTGCTTTTTTATTCATTACATATTTTTTCTGTGTTCTATTTAATGTCATAAATTACAAAAAATCTATATACTCTAAATAATTTATTCCTTCAATACTCTGCAAGTGTCTGCTGTATTAGATATGAACGGACAGTGGGCGGGCTTAGCAAAATAATGCTTTAAATTTATATCTGCTTACTAGTTTAGATTGAGCTAAGAAAAACTCAAATCAAGTAAGTATTGAGCAATTTTTAATCGTTCATGATCTGAGTGTCAGACATCTGAATATAAAAAGTGTTTAAAATTTATAGCTGTATGGCGGCGAAGGAAATAGGTGATCTATTCCACTGGTGCTTAATTATAGTTTAGAAACTCGCATTGTTAATCCAGACACAACTAATTTTCAATTTGTGTGCTCTATATTGTATAAATTGCTTTTTTATAGCATAAACTATCTGGGGTCCTTGTAAAATCATTACATGCATTTCTCATATAATTTTTCTACAATCACTAATATAAGTGTTCTTTTTAACATTTTCGACTCCACAGTGCATCGCTCAGTCTAACGATGATGGTGATGTGATGAGTGCAAAGCCTTGTTCAACCAATCCATCCACCCTCGCTTGATGTTTTTATTGCTTTTGTATTTTTTCTTTCCTTTTTTGCCGACAAAATACCTCAGTTTTTTTTCACCCAACTCCCCAAGTATTTTTAGCCAAATATTGTTTTTCTATTTATATGTACATATAAAAACCTACAGTTTCAGTAAATGTGTCTGAATGCTTGTGAGTAATATTAAAATGAAAATGGGTCTATTTACGATATCGCTGGGTTTTCGGTTGTGTTGCTCTTGTTGTTTTTCGTTTCTTTTATCAATATGGCGTTTAGATTTTTATTATGTTCCATTGTTGTTATTGCAGCTCGATTTTTATTATTTTTAACAATGGGTGGTTTTTAATTCACACTCACTCACACTGCTGTGAATTTATTAAATACATGTAAAAGTGTATATGTTCTCCCTTCTTGCTCCCGCACAACAAATATAAATAAAAACTTTTATATTTGGTATTTTTTAGGGATGGGGTTATTTTTTGTTGCTGTGTTTTGATTTTGCTTCGAATAAAGAGATTGAGTGCTGGAGCGTGTGTGTGCGTGTATTTGTATTGTGTGCCTATTTAGGGAAAAGTGTTTGTTTTAATGCATAATACGAGTATATGAAAGTGCGTTAGATTTTGTGTGTGTGTATGTGCGTATTTTAAAACATATATGTATTTATTCTTGTATTTTAATACTTTTCCTGGAAACTACTCTGGGAAAAATAAATACATTTTGACATATTTTATTTACCCACTGTTTTTTGTGTTGTTGCTCTGCTATTTTGCAATTATTAAATTCATTATGAAATATGCTTATACTTACATACATACAAATCTAATGCATATTTCGTTGAGTGGATATATATTTTAGTATACATACACAGTACGTATGTAAATGTGTAAATGTGGGTTATTATTTTAGGCTAAATTATATAATTTGCCTAAAACAATATGCACAAAAATTAATAATATATTAAAATATTTTAAAGCAAAAAAAAAACGCATTTCTAGTATGAAATGTACATTTATTAAACGTTATTATTCTTATGCAGCTTGTAATATTTTGCCTAAAGATATTAAAATTTTGCAAATTATGTAGATTTTCTACAACTATTTAGTTGGCAGAAAATACATAATAATTGCAAAAAATTTTAACTTTTCAATAAAAATTAAAGTTGCTGCTTGCTTTTAATTTTATAGTTTATTTTTCGATCACATTTAAGCTATTTCTATTTTTATGTTTGCAAAAACTAAACGTTTTTTCTTGCGTTTAAAAGGGATCGAAGGAACGAAGGAAATCTTTCCTTATTACGCATTAGTTTTTACAAAAGGGTGTTTTCATCTAACTTAGTGTAACCAGAGAATTTTTCTGAGGGGTGCTATATCCGCTTCACAGAGTAAAATTGTGTGATATATCAGAGATTCTGTAAGAAAAAATTCTTGGGAGAGGACTAATTTTGTTCTGAGTTTGGTTTCCCGCTCCCCACACATGAGCTTGAGCTATAATAAAAATTTCAGATATTGATTCTATGGAGACACCAAATAATGAACATAAATGAATAATTTGCTAATTTCTGATTTTTACTATCTTCTTTTGAGTCCACATCTATTAAAACAAGTTTGCTGCTTAAGATAAAATTTTCCTTAAAATAATGTTACAGTTTTGTAAATATTATTAAAAGAGGTCAACAAAATTAAAGTCCAAAGAGAACAAATTATTAAGCAAGATTTTGTATCACTAACTTTTGGTTATGAAGAAATTGGTACAATTGTAAAATAGATCCCAGAAAACACAGTGAATGCTGTCTAAGGTATGTATAATAGAATAAAATTAATAAAAGTACTAACAGCTTTCGATATACACAATTATATAAAATGGCAAAAGTACTTTAATTTTTTTTTTTTTATTTATGAGAATGTAATATTTTCTCCCGCTAAAATATGTCATGGATGTTAAGACTGATACATACTAAAGTATTATCAAAAGAAATTTTCCAAAAAATCCATTCAGTGGTTTCAGCGTCATTCATTTTGTGATAGAAAATAAGATACACAGACGGACAGGCAGACAGAAGTCCCACAAGTCGATGAATATCTACTTACATACATACATGGCTATTAAAATAATAAAAAAAAATTGTTTTCTATATAGACACCTACCGTTTATCATGTTTGTTGTTATAGACGTGTTTATGTGTTAATCTTAATATTTGCTTTAAAGAAGCTTAAATATTTTATTTCCTACCTTTAAAGATCACCATTGTCTCAAATGAAAACATTTCATTCTCATTGCATTTCCTGATGTATGCAAAAGCTTTATTTACCACACAACATTTTACTTGCTTTATTACACCACGCACAAGCACACACTTGCTCAACTATAAACATGATGGCGACGAAAACAAGGAACAGCACGAAATCGAAATATCAAAAACTAATTATTTGCAAATACATTTTACACACTTATTTAACACTTTGTTTTGCAATACTTTTTTATATGAATTGAGCACTACCTTTTTAAAGTTTTTAATTATTTTTATATGTATTTCAAACCTTACAAAACTTTATTTTATTGTTTTTTGCGCACAGATCAATACCTCAATTAACCGAACCGAGTGTATGTTAAAGAAAAACTGAGGTGAATTAATAATAAACAAAAGAGTATGCAGCTGTGGAAAAAAAGCTTTTAGGTGTAATACAATGTTTTTGTTTCATACAACACGTTTAATTCTAGGTTCTTATGCAACAACAAAAATGGCAATTATTATATTAGAAGGTGGGTTTTATAGTTTGCTAAAAAAAGTTCCTGCAATGTGGTGGTGATGTTAGAATTTAACTGCATACATGCGAAATTAATTTTTTCCTAATAAATTTACTAGTTGAATTCATTAAAAAATTTACATATGTATGTACATTATATGTATATGTATACTCGTAAATTGTAAGTACAATACTTATAGCGTAGACAGACGACAGCGTTAATTTGCATTAGCAGTCTTAATTCAAATTAACTTGTGAATTATCCCCATCGCAATGTGTATTAGATTTGATATGAATGCACGAAATCGGACTGAATTTATACTGAATTTAGCTTTTTCAATATGGCAATGCTATTGCCACTCTCTTATCGAGTGGAATACAAAGCCTCATGTTGGTATCCAACCTCTCCATATTTTGAACTTTTTCACAAACTTTTTGGAAAGCCTTCCTGTTGAGGCGAAAGTTTTCCTTAAATCTGTTATCGTCCATCGTAAGCACGTCACACTCCCAAAAACTGGTTTTGTGGTCCTTTAAAAAAATGCCATATAAGAATTTTATCCTCCACGAAAATATTAAACCTACAAATTTCCACAATTGCCTTTCTCTTATTTCAGACTGTCCTCTTGCGATCCCAAGTTGTAGCACCACGTTCAGATTTATGGTTGCCAGTGCATGTACAATTCTTACATTATGGAGCAGTTTCAGCAAAAGTAATTTCAACTTTCTTTCAAATATATAGTAAATTTTCACCAACAGCATAGCTGCTAATCGTACTTTTTGCCTTCTATCCATTTGATTTCGATGTAAATGCCAAAAAAAATTAGTTGACAAACAAACAGCTGTTTGCTAAATGCAGAAACTGTCGTCTGTCAGCGTTAAATTTTAATTGACATTAGTGAGCTTCTAATGCAAATTAACGCTGTCGTCTGTCTACGCTATTAGTCTTAAAAAAATATTTCTTAATTGTATTTAGCACAACTTTTCAATACAAATATTAAAATAATGGTGGAAGTTAGTCATGTATTTTATTAAAAAATTTAGAAAACTTGTATTTTTTATTACAAAGCGTGGGTGTCAAGTTAGACAATATCCAATTTTTATGGACTTTTGTAAAACAACTTAATATATTTTTAATCTATTTTAAAAAATATATAGAGACTTGCAGTTACATCTATACACAACGCTTAAGGCCAATAGCTTATAAATACCAAAATACAAATAACGATAAAGGTAAAATAATATAGTGAAACAGTTCGATTTATAAATAAATTGTCTGTCAATTTTGTGTTCTGTAGGAAAAAATAACTGTATGAATTTGCAATCACAAATGCACAAAATTAATTAGTGTTGTTACATGTTTCGAAACCCAAAAAGTATTTAATTAATTGAAATGTTTATGTCCGTGTATGTATGTAAATATAATCGTATTTTAATTTCTTTCACTGGTTTCACCTAAAATCTCATTAATTGTTTTTGAATTTAGTCCTTTCAAATCTATTACTCATATATATTTTTTCTAACATATACACACTAACGTTGCAGGACATCTTCAGGTCGTCATTATCTGGGCAAAATTAAAAGTTTGGGGATGCTTTCGCTGCTAAAATCATCATCTTAAGCAGTTCTCATGTGCAGTTTTACTTTAAATAAAATTATTTCAGCTGTTTGAGCTTTTTTATTTCCTCTTTTTTCAAGTTCTTTGGAGATTAATAAATGTCATTCTTAGTATTTATGTCATATATATATATATATATATATATATATATATATATATATATATATATATATATATATATATATAAGACATAAATACTAAGAATGACATTTATTAATCTCCATAGAACTTGAAAAAAGAGGAAATAAAAAAGCTCAAACAGCTGAAATAATTTTATTTAAAGTAAAACTGCACATGAGAACTGCTTAAGATGATGATTTTAGCAGCGAAAGCATCCCCAAACTTTTAATTTTGCCCAGATAATATATATATATATATATATATATATATATATATATATATATATATATATATATATGTATATATATATATATATATATATATATATATATATATATATTATTATATATATAAAATAGGATGTGTTTATGTATGTATTTATGTATGTAACGTAATGGCTCCAAAACGGCTGGGCCGATTTTGACGAAATTTTCAGGGAACCTTCTGAATACTCGGGCGGATGACACTGTTAAGTCCGATTTTTTATTTTCGGTCTATGGGCGGAGGGCGTGGCAAAATCCAATAATTCATAAAATGAGAACGGCTTGGCCGATTTCTGTAAAACTTTTTGTCAGTTGTTCGTATTTTCGAGGAGAAGGCTTTTATGGAAGAAAATTGGAAAATCCCTCCGGAAAAGTCGGAAAATTGGAAAAATCGAAAATCGAGTTTTTGTAATGAAATTTTGTTTGAAATTATTCCTTAATGGCTTTTCAAATTGAAAAATAGAAAGGTTGTCTGAAGGCTTAAAATTGGGGCAAGGCGAAGTTCGCCTGGTCCGCTAGTATATATATATATATATATATATATATATATATATATATATATATATATATATACATATATATATATATATATATATATATATATATATATATATATATATATATATATATATGTATATATATATATATATATATATATATATATATATATATATATATATATATATATATATATATATATATATACACACACACATATATATATATATATATATATATATATATATATATATATATATATATATATACACACACACATATATATATATATATATATATATATATATATATATATATATATATATATATATTTTATCATTACATCTTAAGTCTAATATATTAATATAGGACTTAAGATGTTATGATAAAACGACACAGATATATTTACATCAAATCAGTATGCAATTTACAAATAAAATTGTTGAAAGGAGAGTAATTTGAACGTTTCTAATATTCACATTATAAAACTCTTTAACATGAGTGAAATTTTATGGACTCAAGTCCCCACTTTTTTGATTGAGATATTGAAGTAAAAAACCCTACCGTTTTGATATTGTAATATTTTTTTTGTAAAAAACATCTCCGCATATTTCGTGACACAGAGTGAGTTCCGCCAAAGATTTTTTATATCATTCTTGAATGCTATTTAAGGACATACATATGTATTTATTGTCAATATTTGAAACTAGTCGTAATGCCTTTGTGGACAATTCGTTTCGACTTTAGCTGAGTTAATTTTTGATTCGCCTTAACAAAATGAAAAATTGGTATATTTGGTCATAAAATTTGTAAGTTTTCAACATTGCCTCGGAATAATAGGGTGAAAAATAAGGTTCCTTAAAGTCGTTGTTACAGATTGATATAATCGATTGCCATTTTTACGTAAAAATATTTTTATGATCATATTAATAATATTAATATTTATTTTAGCAATATCAATAGTTACATGAGCATTCCTAAGGTATGAATTACAGACTCAGGAGGTCATTTTAATAAAATTTGCAAATTTAAATCAAGTTCTTTTCTAATTTCCTTAACTGTTTCTTTCCATAAATTTGCCAATTTCCTTGAATTTTCGTGGAAAAATTTTACTTCAATCTATATTTGAAGTCGATAGAAAACACAAATTGCGACTATTACCAAGCTTGTGGCCTCTAGAGAAGATAGATGATTCCCAGCATAAAAAACTTTTCTAAAATATGGTTATATTGAAAACTTTTTCCATTCGGTGAATAAAAATCAAAAACAGAGTGTTTATTGGAATTGAAAGCCTGAGCTAAAATCACTAGAAATGTTCCAAACTAGCACTAACTATGGATCACCGCCCTTACATTATTCTGCCTTTTTACCGAAACCTCTTTGAAACTAAATTATTTTCAGTAATATCGCGACTTCAAGAGTATTAATTGCAATCTCTGATTTACGTAAGAATTTGATGTAGGGAATAAAATTTTTAACAATTCTGGCGAAAAAACCGACTTCAACACAAAAAGCTTATCACACAGATCACAAAACCGAAGTAACTATGGGTTAGCTTAAGCCCCCATATAAAACCTTTCTAGTTTATGTTTAACTACCAACAAAGATTGAAATAACTTTTTAAAAATTGCAAGCTACACTTTCAAATATTTTTTTAATCGGTTCATAAAAGGTAGAGTTATGCGATAAAAAAAATTCTAGGGGGTATTGGCCATCCGATTTTCGAAAATCGGAAATGGAAAAAATATGCGATAATCAATACTTCGGCAGGCAAATTCCCCGTTCGATTTTCGAAAAAAAAAAAAATTATAGGACCAACCTGCAAGCAAACCCCTTCAAACCAAAATTTTTTTTATCAGTTTACAAATAATGAATTATGCGTACCTATACAATAATTAAACATAAAAAAATTAAAAAAAATACCCATGAATTGATTTCAATATGTACACATATTGAATGTATGTAAGTATGTACATTACCCGCTATGCTATGTTTAATAAAGCTGAATATTTTGACCTATGCATTTATACACACATACATACTTACTTATGTACATATGCTCCAAGTATAAGCTCTTTGCTTTTTTATTCTCTACCATTAAAAATTTCTCAACTCAGTTGCTTTGCAAATTTTACACAGTGCGGTTTAGGAACACGCTTCCTCTAGTTAAAATGCAATAAAAAATGTATTATGTGTTTTAAATTTGATAAAAAGTGGGTAAAAGTGTTAAGCAAGTCTTTATTATGTTACTTTTTTTAGTAAATACTTGAATAGTTTATAAAAGTTGTGTGGAAAAATGTAAAGTAGTTAATGTTTCAATTTTGTGTTGTTCCTGTTTTTTGTCGCCATTTTAATGTTTAACAATTTTTGTGGTGTGTTATTGAAGAGTGGTGTAATGAGACAAAAGCGTTTTGTTGGTGACATCTTCTGGTAACAAATCGGAAAAAGCTGTAAATGAGAGTTTGCAAGAAATGAAAGGATCATAAAGGTACGTGATACATAAGTTAAAGCTTTTTTATTTATGTACAAATAAATTTCTACGCATACATACATGTATACACTTTTGTTGAAGAAATAAACATTTTGTAACGAAAACAAAATATATTTAAAATAAGTTATTTGAGTAGAATATTATTTTAATGGTGGATTTTTTGCAAAAATGCCTCTAATATATAGAACAAAATTACTTACCGATCTTTTCATGGCTTTTATTATAAGAAATTAAAAGTGTGTGTGGCTCGAAGCGAGAAAAGAAATTTGGAAAAAAGATAATCAGAAGTATTTCTTTTCGAAAATAAATATAAAATTCCTAGAAAATCATTTAATTAATAATGTATCGAATTATAAGAATTTTGTTAAAATATTACTCAAGCTTGAGGTCTTATTTTGTGGTTAAACAATTTTCTTCCTGAAGATGATATTCAATGAGTATCATATTCTTCAAATAAAATTTGTTTAACCACAAAATAAGACCTCAAGCTTGAGTAATTTTTTAACAAAATTGTTATAGAAAAAGGTCAAAAATATAGATATAGTATCGAATTATATATATTTACAATTTGGAAGCTATTTTCTGTTGTCATTTGGTTGGTGATATGCTAAAGTCAGTCATCTCACTTAGTGCTTCCCGCATTTGCTTTGGTTAGGTAGTATTTCAAGCGTTTGCTCACCGTTAATAATTATTTTTTCTTCGTCTCTTACAAAGCTTATAATGACATTTTATTTATTCTTTGTATTTCCTCATTCGATGCGAAAATATCATAACGCAAAAGTAAAAATTTTTTAGTTCAAAATGTATTAGTGGATTAATCTTCATATTGCACTTCACGTTGATGACGTGATACATATATGTACGTAAGTTTTATCACAATTTTCTTTGTAGTAAAAATAAAACGGATTAGTACGCTCCAGAGACTAGAATGAATTAACAAACTTAATCAATTTACTAGTAAATCTTAATCAATTACTAGTAAATCAATGTACTAGTAAATCTTGTCTGATATAGCGCGGCACCACATTTTAAAAATAGTTTTTTAATAAAGAAAATGTTTTATCTTAAGGTCTGCAAAGAAATATTGCTGGCTGTGCCAATGACACTAAATATTTGGTTAGAGCTTAAATGTCTATTTCCATTTTCTCAAAGCTTGTCTTTATTAAATATAAACTTGAAAAGTATTTATCTTTCTTTCTTTTTTTAAGAGGACTCTATAATGTGTAAACAATGTCACTGAGCTTTTACTTATAAATATAAAAAATTAGTACCACGCCATGATTTTTAAAAAACTTCTATATTTTAAGGAAATATGTTCTTACTTCCCCTTTTCCGAACAAAAGTGTGCTAGACACAGAATAATAAATTTTTATACACCTTTATAAGTTTTAAAAATAAAAATTGCAGGAAAAATTTTTGTTATAGTCATAGTTAGGAAATCAGAAAATTTTTATAAACTACTTAAAGACTTCCTTTCAAAGCATACTACTCCCATATTTTAAAACACAATTTCTTTATGTCGCATTCATCATTGAATAAGGCGTCAACGTTTATACCCAGTCATCGTTTTTGTTAATGAATTGATGGCTTTGTCTGGTGGCAACCACACGTCATACATTACGAAGATCATTATAAATACACATATGCTGCATTTCGTATACCTTCCTACAGTAATCGATCATAAGTGGTATGTCTACCATATTGATCCTTATGAGAATTTCATAATTTTATAACAATATTCGTATATATTTCTTTATTAAATAAATAATTTACGCAGGGAGTTAAAAAAATGTCAAATGTGTATTTCTTTAGTTTTTATTTAATAAGGCGATGCAGCCTGCATAATGTTTCTTATAGATGAAAATTTGTTTTGCTGGTTTCCCGCACTTATTATTTATTTCTTCCTTTTTTAGGACATTTTTTTCTGCTGTAAATTGTTTAATATGATTAGATAATGATTGAGCGTTTTTAGTTTTGTTTTGAGTTTTTTATATGTATAAGAATTTCAAACAGCATCATAAATCACTTCTCTTTTTATGGATTTTCGATACTTTTGTTGACATTTAGCATCCGTTATGGCATCATATGCCTGCCAATTTTGTCTAAGGACTTCTAATCAAAATATTAGCAGAAAAAATGGAGTTTATTTATTTCATTTAAAAACAAATAAGGACATCAGTTAATATTTTGATATTTTTTAATAATAAAAATTACCATCTACCTACATGTATTTATTAATTTCTTAGGTGTGTAATATATTTTTATTTTTATTCAGGCTCTAGGTAATACATTTATTTAAGTAAAACTTTTTTGTTTTATTAATTTATTTATTCGATATTTCGATCACCAATGGTTCTCTTCTTCAGAAATTTGAGTAAAGTCGCATTTATAATTTAAAAGCTTTGTGATTTTAAAATAAAAAGGCGACTTTACTCAAATTCTGGAAGAAGACAAACGATGGTTATCGAAATATTGAATAAATAAATGAATAAAAATATTAATAAAACAAAGGAGTTTTACTTAAATAAATGTATGACCTTTGAGCCTGAATAAATATAAAAATAAAAAATTACCATCTACTTATATACAAAACAGATCAAAATGACTACAATCCTGCAATCACCTCAATATGTTCAAAAAATATGGCAGTATTGAAATTATATCTAATACTATTGTGGTCTAACAATATAACAATAGAATATATAGATTATATTCTATTCGAAAACTTAAAAATGTATCGGGGGCGTGTGTGTGTCTTTCCAGTTCCTTAGAAATAAGGTATTCACTTTTTAAATTCGTCATACAAAATTAATTGAATTAGAACACAAATAAATTGAATTTCTTGCAAAAATGCTTAGATGAAATATATAAAGTAATTTCTTTATCACAACGATTCTTTCATATGTAGAGAACATACTATGATTTTTATTGCTTTGGCTCATTCATAATTTTTCTAGTGTCTAAAGTATTTGATATCGTAAAGACGGGAAAGGTGATGCTGATGATAGATCGATTTGTTGTTTAAACAAGTTTACTTTCGTTTGTTTTTTGCTGATTCTTAATTAATTCAACATTGAAGAAGAAATTTTTATTGGGACCGCTCCAAAACTATAAAATTGTTTCTTTGTTATATTCAACTTTATTATTCGATTTTTCTCGTATCTCATGATCTATCATTTGTTACAAATTCATCTGTTTTTCAACTAATTTGCAAACATGTTATTTATTAAATAGTTTCTTTATGATTTCTTTTTTCATATTTTTATCTGACAGCAAAAGATCTAGGTTGTTTTGAGCACAATTCAGAAATTGCATTAGAATATTTTCTTACCTTTAATTTCGCCTTTGGCATGCGAGCCGACCAAAGATCAAGACACCCAAAACGCAAAGGTCAATGTAAGTGAGACACAGTACGACCGACTGGCTGACTGAGTAAATAATTTGGGTATTGGATGATCTAACATTTAAGATCACCATCAAGTTAACCAAACAGCACTTTCTTTTTGTTGTTAACCTTTAAGACTCTGGCATTCATAGACATTTGGCAGACGTTTGGCCATCAACAAGATGTTTATCACTTGAATTTTCTATTTACAATAAGTAACCCCTAGTGTTTGGAGAGGAACAAAAGGAAAACTACTACATAGATTTTTTATGAAAGAATATTCGATTGTTTGTAGTTGTTGTTTTTTGCTGCTTATCTCCGGTTGTGGATTTTCAATGGAAGATAGTTTTTTGTCTGTGGAAATTTTAATAAAAACTGGCCAATTTTTTAATACAATAAAAAGAAAAACTCAGGCACACGTCAAAATCCAAGAGAGTTTTTGCTTAAAATTCCAAATATGAATCTTTGGTAAAGGTGTAATATTTTTTATATGCCTGTTTTCATTTGCTAAAAGAGCATTAAGATTTTCTTAGATTTTTGCACTTTATACGACTATATATTTGAAATTCATCTGTGATAGGAAAAAACTCATGCATATTTGCTTTTTGCACCTTTCACAACATTTTAAATGGATTCCTTATTCTAATTTATGAATTTTCTTATGAATATTTTCATTGTCTGGTTAACGGCCACCCGGATTGTCCTTTTATGAAACTTTTTTTTAATTTTTTATATACATATATGTATGTGTAGATACATATATATTTTTAGAACAATGGACAACGGAAGTAAGAAAATTGATTTATTTTATTTGTAAAATTGTTAAACGGATGGTGTTAAAAAAAATATATATAAATAAAAATGTTTTAATTTGCAGGAAATTAGTTGGCAAAAAACAAAAAATTGCATGAGGGATTTTGATTTTAGAGAAACAAATGGTTCGAAACAAGATAATTTCGCAGTTGTCATCTGGATTTTTTTATTTATTTTCAATTGCTTATAGCCTTAAAAATTACCCATTCACCATCCATGAATTGATTTTGCGATTTAATCCCTTTAAGGTATAATATGTAGACGATTATATAAACTTTCAAAAATCATCTGATAATTGTTGTTGGAACAAAAAAGCAATTTATAGCATTCGATATCGATATCAATACAATTCAAGTAGCAATAGCGATCAAAATTGTTCGTATGCCGTAATTTGAGGCATTGGTTTTTGAAAACGAAAGGAAAATTTTGTCATCAATTCTTCTTAATTACTTAGTTCCAGGACCCAACAATGGCGACTATTTAACTCTTTTTTGTAAATAACAAATATGTGTTTTGCTTAAAATATCGAAAGTTTTTTTTTTATTTTAGTTTTGATTTAAATAAAAATTTTCTCGTTTCTTTTATATAAAATATTTAAAATTGAAACTTAATTTGATACATAAGTAGTTTTCTAATAATTCTAAAAAAGAAAAAAAATACTTAAAATATTTATTATCTTATAAACTAATTTTTCTAAACTTACAAAATAAAATTGGTAAATTATTTCTCTAAAATATTCCATCGAAATAGTTGAATGTTTGATTTCTTATGCTCAAAAGTTTTTTCTTTTCTTGATTAAATTTTTTATTTTTGCATGTAATTTATTTTTAAATTTTAATTAAATTTAATTTTGTACTTTATTTTTTGTTGTTTTTCGAAAAATCAATTAATATTGTCGAGTTTTCAAGAATTTTGGTGACCTTAAAAGAGAACTAATTCCACTTTTTATTTCTGGATTTGAAAAATATATATTTTGAAATGTTTTAAGAAAATTAAAAAAGAAAAAAAAATACTTCTAATTAATGAAATAAAAGTATAAAATTTGCTCGGTACTATATTCTAAACTGGAGGGCCGATTTTCATATTAAGTCGCACACACGATAGTTCAATATTTTTTTTTAATAATTTTCTTTTGAATATTCAATATTTTTGATGAAATTTTACTTTCTAAAGTTAGATGTCACCTTATCAAATGTTATATGTTTCAAATGGCTAATTATTATTTTCTTTGATAGGAGGAGGTCATAATTTCTCAAAAAGATGTAAAAAAATGGTGCTTTCTTTTTAACGCTGTGGAAAAGGAAAAGCAGATTTTGTGCTTATTAGTATCCTGTAAGGAATTAATTTTTTTATGGATCTCTTTATTTATATTTTTTCTTTGGAAAAGAAACCTCCATTAGAAAAGCTAAAAAATATTTGTATCTAAAAAAAAACTTAAATATGAGCATATAGTAATGACCACAATATGTATTTTTAATCTCTGTAGTAGTTAGCCTGCTCTCCTTTTGAATCCTTTACTCGGATAATGTCAGTATTTGGGGCTTTTATTAACCACTCATTTAATGATCTGATCGACAACATTTTTGAAATATTATTGTACATTCATATTATGATTTGAATTAGCATGCAATTCTTTCCATAATGTATCCTTAGAACTAGGCGTTTGACACATCTTATGAACGAGGGTATGTGGCAGCCAAACCGTTTAATACCAAGAAATTTGTATTCAAAGAAATTCACAATTATGATACGCTGAGCAAAAATGAAATTGTGCCAAAATAAAGAAAACTCCTTTAGGGATAAGAAAGTGATTCTCTTAAAATGATGTCAATCCGACCTAAATAACGTACTCAATCTTATAGCAACTTCCGCTCATAGAACACATTCGATCTCTGGAACACTTCATTTGCTATTGGTTGGTTTGTTGGCTGCCTAAAAGAGCATTCAAATAGAAACAAATCGTTTCTACTACTAGTTGGTGTCAATCTGTTAGTGTCTGGGTCCAAAGTTGGGTCTGGTGAACGCTGCTAGACCCCTTATCTATGTGATAAGATAGTCTGTATATATATATATATATATATATATATATATATATATATATATATATATATATATATATATATATATATATATATATATATATATATATATATGTTCCTCTTACTCCTCTGGGGAGCATAGGATGCAATAAGATATCTATAAAAGGTCATCTAATACCTCCAAAAGGTTATGCTGTCGATACTGCCATTCAGGGCATTCACAGATTAGATGGACATTCGTTTCTTTTTTCCTGATCGTCCTCATGTCAAACCATTACTGATTTTGAAATAATCGACTGAAGAGTAGAATAATCAGTGAAGATGTAGAAACGTATTTAACTTCTGGAATATTTATTTCAATTTTCAAAGCGATCAAGAATGAGTTTGGAATGATTCATCTGTCATTCCATGTCAAATCTGGTTTGTTAACAGACCCAGTTCGGTTACATTCTTCTTCAGTATTCTTTTTCCTAATAAATCTTGTATCTCTCTCTCCCTCTCTCTCTAAAGGTAAGTGAGTGACACGAAGTAATTCGACTGTACAAGGACAAAGAACACAACAGGAAAACGATTTGGTATGAAAAAGAATACTAAAGATAGCGGTCTGCTTTTGGATTATAATCGGATGATGGAAAATCATTTCAAATCTGTTCTAATGAGTCAATATTCAGGTGAAATAAAATAAAATTTTAAAATCTAAAAGTTCTTCATCAAACACAAATATGATTGTCTGAAGATTGAGGAAGGATTTTATAATGAGAGCGAGTTGATGTGTTGTGTCGTTGTGTATTGTTTCGACGGCGTCTGTCAAATCTGTTGCTCAATATTAAGTCTTTCATGTCAAATTTCTTGGCAAGTTAAAAAATAAAACTATAATATTCATACGAATGTTCGTTAATTAAGGCCTTAACTCTGCCACATTTGAGGATAACAGCCATCAAGCGTATGTCAAAGAAAGGTCAGATTAATCGAAAAAATCACAGGTGTACCAGAGAATATAAATGGGAGTTGCTGATTTGATCTTTCTGATTGGAACGATTTGGATGTGGGTGGCATTCGATATTCGCTGCTATTCAGCTGATACTATCATTGAAAATTGGACCCTTCGAATGAGTTACAGAATTGATATTAGAGAGTGCATATGTGAGTCTTTCTTATAAAAAAAATATTTGCATTAAAACCTTTTGTACGAATATCATCCCCATTTGAACATCGACCCATCCTTGTTGAAAACTCGTTTAGTTGCAGTTTTTCGTTTCGGTTCGTGAACTATACAAATTTATTTCAGATCTGATTTCTAATTTTGAAAAATAAAAAATAAGATTTATAGAAACGAAAAAAATGGTGTTGTCTTCTTTCAATAAAAAAAATTAATTTTGTTTTATTTGCTTCTTTCTAACATACAAATTTCAATTGGTTCTTCTTATAAACTATACAATTTTTTTGACTATCAATGAGAATTAACATAATATATAAATTTTTAATTTTGATTTAAATTCCTTTAATCATATTTAAAAATTAATTAAAAAATAGGACAAATTAAAACTTACATTTTGGCATCATGGCTTACAACTGAGTTTCCTCCATCCGTACTTAATGATAGGAATACAAAAGTTTTGATTTTAAAACTAAAGAATTTTTAAACCTTTGACGGTTTTTGTTGAATTCAAATGTTGGTTTGTTTGTTTGTTTTGCTTAGATTAAAATTACAATAATACATTCACATACACTTAGTTAAGACAAATATATAGAATAGTTTTTGTGATGGAATAAACAAATTTATTTTGATTCATTTGGCTGTTAAGACTAAAGAAGGAACCATTTTCTTGAGAGTTCAAAAAATAAGAGTACATATATTAAAAAATTTGAACTTAAGTGCTAAAAAATTATTATATTTACAATTCTTGACAACAGTTCGCATTAGGCGGCATCAAATTGAGGCTTTGACACCTCTCCTAAGCTACTTGAATAGAGGAGAAAAAAAGGGAAAGGGTATGGTTTTTTTATATACAATTCAAAGCAACGAATATAAAGGATAACAAAAATTAAAAAAAAAAAATTAAATGGTTTGGATAAATTTTTACGAATGAGCATTACGGGCCATGTGTACAAAGAGTCCAACAGGACCGTCACACTTTTCGCCGCACATATTGCATTTGAACACATCATCACAGCTGTGGTAGCCCATGTGAATGGTGTAGAGGACAGCGTCCTTGAAGAAGATATCACAATATTTGCACTCGAACATGGTGGGAGTGGCGGATGGACTGGAGTTGGCTGTAGAAGTAGCACTGTTGGAAGCAGCTGATGACAAGTTTGAACTGTTTCCCGAAGAAGAAGCGGTGGATGTTGAACTGGTGTTTGAGGGATTGTTGTTGTTGTTGTTATTGTTTTGGCCGGTTTCCATGCTCTCATCGGCCGAAGAGGGATCATCGATCTTATTGGGTGCTGCCGAGTCTGCTATGGGCGATGAAGTTGTGATCGTTTCAGGTCCTTTGACAACCTGGGGTGATAAAGGAGTCGGTAGTAATTGGTTAGAGTTCAACTGTTCATGATCAAGTTTGAGGACACGTCCTTTACGTCTGGCGGCTGCAGAAGAGGAGAATACAGGGGTTTCTATATTGTCTTCCGCTAATTTTAAATTGATGGCCGAGTCCGGAGTTTGTTGCTGCTGATCATCCTTTGTCGGTGTTCCTTGTGATAAGTCCATGGCTGAGTCTACCGACTTACGATCGAACTCTTGATCATCTTCTTCTTCATCTTCATCCCCAGCCAAACTCTCATCCTCTTTAATTTGATGCTCGTTATTTTGATCTTGTTGTTGCTTTTGTAATTGTTCCCTCATACGAGGCGATAGTTGGGCCAAGACAGCTGCCTGTTGTTGGGCAGCCAACATTTGCAAATTCAAGTTCCAATAGGGGAAGAAGGCCATATTGTGGTTTTGTTGTAGCAATGAAGCCAAAGGGGGTAATAGATTATTAATATTACCATTTTGATTGGGGGCCTGAGATTGGTGCGAGGGTGACATTTGAGAGGCAGCCGCTTGCTGTTGCTGCAAGGACATGTTCAGAGTTAAAGCTGGTAATTCGGAGGTCATTGAAGAGCTGCTTTTAGCAGGAGAAGCAGCCATTTGGTTTTTTGTGTTAAGGGGAAATCCTTGTAGAGCGGCTGACAATTGGGAAGTGGCTGGCATTTTTAAGTCAGTATTGGATTTTTTCAAACTAGAGCCAGAAGAACCCTTGTTCTTTGGACCACGTCGAGTTCCATAAACATCAATAACCACCGAGGGATTCGGTATGCCCTCCTCATCTAAAACCATGCCAGGCTTGTGATCGTATTTGCGTAAATGCAATTTGAATGAATGACAATATTTGGTGGCATAATCACAATCAGCACATCTGTATTGATACACGGAGGAATGCGATTTACGGTGAGAGTTCAGCATAGACTTGTTAACACAGGAATAGGAACATTTGTCACACTGGAAGGGCTTTAAGTTCTTGTGCTTGCGTATGTGATATTCCAAGTGATGTTTCAGCTCGGTAACAAAAGGGCACTTGGGGCACTGAAGTATTTTTTCCGGTTTCATGTGTGTCCTTGCGTGCTCCCAAAAGGCCAATTTGGTAATGGCTACCATGCCGCAAGATTTACATTTGTAGTTCTTCATTTTGCCATGTGAGTTATAGATCGGCAAGCGTATTGTTTCATCATCATCCGAATCAACAATGTACTTAAGGTCCTCACTGCAGTTAGACATTAATTCTTGATCCTGTTGGTGCTCGTTTGTATTCGTTGCAGTTGTAGCCTTGGGTGACTTTGGAGGAGTTATATCCATGGGTGGTGTGTGGCGAGGTGTTAAAGTTGACTTTTCTGAATTGTCGAGCAGAGTCTGGGGGCTGGGTGTTTGCGGCTGGTTGCGCTGTTGTTGTGTGGACTGGTTGTAGAAGTGCGTCATGGCGGGCAAAACGGCTTGCGGCAGACCTGGAGGTGTAAGAGGATTGAAACCCAAAGGCAGATGTGAAGTGACCTGATTTTTTGCGGCCGCCTGTTGGGCCTGTTGAAAATGCTGCTGATACTTTTGCTGTTGCATTAATTGCTGGTGCATGCCAGATGTATCGAAAAATTGCTGCTGCTGATCATTGTTGCTTCCAGCATGATGATGGCTGTTGGTAGGTGAGGGTGTCATAGTTGTGTCCATGGCAGAAAATTGCTGCTGTTGCTGTTGTTTTAAATAGTTTTCCATGTGAGTACTGGAACATGTCGATGAGGGACCTGGGGAGTGTTGTTCTGTATGTGGAGGTGGACTTGAAGAGCCCGGTTCTGTTTTGATATTGGCGGCAAACATATTATTATACCAGTTATTGTGTTCAACATAATTAGCGGTGGTTTGCATTGTATCCCAATTTTGCATGTTAATAATACTGTAGCTGTGTTTGTTTTATTGTAGGAAATTGGGTATGAATAAAAATTACCAAAGAAGGAAATCTAAAATGAAATAAATAAAATGACAAAATAAAAAATTCATTTTCAAAAATGACCCAAAAACATTAAATTATTGCGGATAAAAAGACAAGCAACAGCGAAACAGAATGTGAGCGTAAAAATTAACGAGAAATTGCGGGAAATCGCGCAAGCGCTAAAATTTATGCGTTTTTTTTATAAGGCTTAGGAGATATTTATAATTTATTTTTCTTTAAATTTTAAAATTTTTTTCATAATTTAAAAGAGTTACTCGTAGAAAAATTTACAAAAGCTCAAGCACATATGTACGTATTTAAAGAGTATTCAATACTATTTAGATTTGTTGTTTTTAATTGATGGTGGGTGGTTTCCTAAGGTTGGTAGAATGTTTTTTTTATAATTCTGTTTTGGGATATTATTTTTATTTTTTGCACCCCTCCTCTTTGAGGGTAGTTTTTTCCAAACACTTTTTTATTTGTTTTTTTTTTCTTATTGTAAAAAATTGTGTTTTTTTCATCTCTTTTAACCAATCACAGTTGTTTGTTTTTCAAGTATATATAATCCTGTGGGACATTTTGCAGTACCTTTGGTAAATTTTATACAATTTCCACAATACCGTCAAATTTTTTATGTATATTTTTACAAGTTTTTTAAACTGTTTCAATATATAACTTCTTTTTAATTCATAACTTTAGCAGAGTTTTAAAGATTTTTTTCGCAGAGTTTGTTGTTTTTTTTTTCAATTCTTCCGTTTATTATCTGTTAAATAAATCACAAAATGGATGTTTATCGAATCGAATTCCGAATGCAACTGATGCTGTAAACAAAAATCACCCGTGTATTTAAACAACTAACAAATATTCTAAAAAGGACTCTATATTCTAAAAACAAACACGAAATGCACACTCTCATTTTCAAACAATGCTCTCTCACCCATTCGCTACTTTTCTCAGGCACACTCGCACACACAATCATAATTACATGATTTGCTCAAAACACACAGATTAGTTGAAAAAAGTCAATATTTGTGTGGAGTAAGAAAAAAAGAAGTAAATCTGTGTGTGTCATACAAGCGGACAGTTAGACACATACTAATGTACAGGTAGTTTTTTTAAGTACATCCTTTTTTCTGAGAGTGAGTGAGTGCTTGTCTGGCAATAATTTAAATACTTTTTTTGGAGGACTCCTCTCGCGTTTTTATAGCACAGGTAAGGCCAGGACATGGGTCTATATATACATATATAATTTTCATAACATTTTATTGCATGGATTTTAAAATTTTTAGAATGGATTAAGATTTTCTTAAGGATTAAAGCGGATTTACATATGAACCTTTTTTGGCTTAAGTTTGAACGCTAAGCCGTCTTCTCTAAAAATTTTATGAACGGATTAAGCGAATTTTAGCCCTGTGCTTTTATTGTTGTTGTAAAGGCTAAGGGGTATTTCCAAAATAGTTCTTTTCTTTCGAGCGGTTTTAAAATTAGTTCGTTATTTTAATTGTTTTATAGCAGAAACAAATCTACATGCAAAAGTACACACACACATAAATACACACACGCGCTTATTTAAATAAAGGATAATATACATTTTTTTATATGAAAATTAAACATATGTACACACATTTCAACTATATTTGGTTGAAAAAAATTTCTGGACAAAGTGAACGTTAAATTTGCTTTGAACCATTAAAAATTAAAATTTATTCAAACTTTATTAAATACACTGAATTTGATTTTTTATTGAATGCAACAACAAATTTCAGTTTTTTTTTATTTTTTTAAATATATATCGCTCATTTCGTGCAAGACCGTCACAACTCAAAATTTGGCATTTTCGAGTTAGTAATGTAGAAATGTTCTTCTCTTAAATCTCTACAAATTGATGTAAGAACGGAGAGAATTATCGAAAAAATAACGGTAATACAGATGCTTGTGACGCTATGACCTCTCGTAACAAACTTGAGCAATTAACATCAACAAGGTCACATTTCAGTTTGTGTTTGACATTCCTCTTGTTTTTTAACAATATAGTCACATTTTCCCTTATGACTTCAGTTAATGTTACAGGTTTACAGCAATAGTGTCACAATTCAAATATCGAATTATAAAACCGTGTCTATACAAAAATATACCGTTCTTCCAATACAGGAGACTCGGTAAATGGATTTTAGACATATTAAACTTTATATTTCGTTATTAGCAATTTTGTGAGAAATAACAGGTTGAAATCTTAAAAAGGCTCTCCTGTAAAGTTTCAAATTTTGAGTTGTGACGGTCTTGCACGAAATGAGCGATGTGTATATGCATCTACGAAAAAAAAACTTTTGATTTACATTTATAACTGACCTTCGTAGACTAGTAGGTAGTGTACTAGACTCGTAGTGCGAAGGTCCCAGGTTCGAATCCTGCCGCAGAACTCTGCCAGTTTGTGTCCGATAATTAAAAAGGAGCGTAAGACAAGCCTTCACTGGCTTAAGTGTATGTCGTATGACATGGGCTATCACACCCCTCCAATCAACCTACATTTATAAAATCAGGCCGCAAAGGTTAGAAATATTTTATTTTATTTTGTATTTTAATTACCGACAATAAAAACTTAATCCTTCAAATCAGTTGCATGACTCGATTTAAGGATCAATGTACGCAATTTTCGAAACCTCATATTTGCGGTAGAAGTTATTAGTCAAATAGTTATTGTAAATCTGCTATAGATTTCGTTAAGAATTAAAGTTCCAACAAGTTTTTGCTTTTTCCCAGCCGGTAATTTTAAAGTTTATTCGTATTTAAGAAAAAAAATTTTATTTCTTATATAGAATTGAGGAGTTTTTTGAAATTTACGAAGACAGAAATTGTTTATATTTTCCTTATTACAAATTATAGGGGCCTCGGCTTGAAATAATAACCACAGAAAACCAAGTTTTGGAACATGGGTTTTCTTAGAGAATTGAAATACACATATCAGTAAGCAGGACGTAATTTTTTATAGGTCTCTTCGATATTATTGAATTATATACCTAGAAATTTCTTAAAAGATTTTCAGTAGCAAAAATATTGTATTTTGCTTGAAAATTTACCTTTTTCCCACAAAAATTTCGGAATATCACCGAATGCAAAATGATACGGGAGTGACTTGGATATTTGTTTTTTTAATTGTTTTTTTAATTCCTTAGTATATAATTTAATAAAATTTAAAAGATATTTCTTGAGTGGCGCCATCCATCACCTTTGCTTCATACATAACCATATGTCACCAGGGCCAAAGTAAATAAAAAATTATTTTCTAGACACTGAAATGTGTGTCCAAATTGACCAGGCGACTTTCAATTTCTAGTTATTATGTATACAAAAGGTAGCGCAAAGTAGTTTCATAATTTTAATTGGCTGCCATTTGCCATTTGCAGATGGCGCCAAATGTCACTGTGCTTTGACATGTATGATGTTGATATATAGAGAATTAGTTGTCAACAAGAACATCGAATTGTTATTACTGGTTATTTGATAAATTTTCCTCGTAGTCCTGTTCCATGTGCTGGAACAATGAAGCATATGGGTGAACGCCTCGTGCAAATTGTGTGCACTATAGATGTTGGCCTCATCTACCGAAAACAGCGCTGCTGTTGCCGATGACGTCAGAGAGAACCCACAAATATCAACGAGATGACGATGCACACAATTAGGCATCAGCAGACGTTCATTGGAACGAATTTTACTCAAAGATTTAAAAAATCTTTCCCTACAAAGTGCATACTGTTCGCGAATTGCTGCCCGATGGAAATCGGACAAGGCTACTCTGTAAAATTTTCCACTTAAGTGTTACAGTTGTTCAATCAAAAAAATTTGCATTTCTGGAGCACAGAGAATCCGCATTAATTGCATGAAGAACGATTGTAACCCCTCAAAGTGATTGTTTAGTGCGGCATTTGCCGTGAAAAAGTGATTGGACCTTATTTTCTTTAAGTCGCAGATGACAGCACCGTAACCCTAAAAGGTGAACGTGATAGAGAGATGTAAAACCAGTTTTTTCTGCCACAGGTTGTTGCACTGGGTCTCGATTATTGTTGGATTTAACAGGACGGAGCAACTGCTTACACAGTGCGGGCAACGATGAAGATTTTTAGTCGAGTGATCTCCCGTTTTAGAAATTTGTACTGGCTAGCCAGATTGCCAGATTGCCAGAATTATAGAATTTCTATATTTGAATTTTTGAAATTGAAGAAAAAATTCAATGCAACAAAATGAGCGTAATTTCCAATCGACTCGGGAGGTGGCCATATAAGGGATATATTTTTTTCCAATTAAAGTCATCAATTTTTCATTTTCAAATGAACTTTTTTTTATAAAAACAGAGCTCAAAATAGCAGCTAGTTCAAATTTTGACATTATTCTTGAGCCACCTGTTATATGCAAATACATATTTTTAATATAATTTTTTACCAACTGATAACTTAATTGAGCTTTGATTGTCATCTGTACTGTTGTCTGTGGCATTGGGGTGGTATTAAATCACTATGTCGTACAATTATGGCCTACAAACTCTGCTCAACAGTGATGACAATTCCAATTCCTAATTGCATTTTATTTTCATAAAAAATAATGTTCCCCGCTCTCGATGGCTTTATAAAAATCATTGGGACTTTATTTAAATTTTCTACATTTTATTATTCGCTCCTGAACATCCAACTCATTATTTCATCAAAATAAAATTGCGGAAAACACTTTTGAACAATTAAAATATTCTATAATTAATTAAATATAATTATTTAAAGCAACAATTAAAAGTATATAAGTATTTACGTATGTATGTATGCATGTATATAAAAAAGAAACGATTTTTCACCAGCAGGAATTGCGAGCAACAACCAGACAACAAGAAATTTTTTTTAAATATTTGACAAATACCTCTTAATAGTCTTTTTTTGTTGTTTTTAAAACAAATTAGAAATAATAATTTCTTAAAGAAAATTAAAAAGAAAAAAAACATGTTTTAGTTGAGAAGATTTTACACAGGAAAATTACGCAAAACTTTTATTAAAGTTTTACTTGCTGCATTTTATTTATGTTGGTTTTTTTTTTGCAAAATCTGTTAAAGATCTTTCATTGAAGTATTTATTTTTTTATATTAATTTTTTTTATGATTTATATCAAAATATAGATTTTTTAGAGGCCAAGTGTAATATGAATAGATTTCATGCACACACAACTGAAAGTGATTGAAATTAATTTTTATAAAAAACACCAGCAATAAGATAAAATTTGAAAATGTACAGCATGTACATATACATATGTATGTACGTATGTATATATGTATGTATGTGTGATACAAAAATTGGCTCGGAATCATCTAATGCAGCTAAAAAGTGATTTGATTTTGTGGGCTTCAAATATGCTCCTACAAATGAAAATAAAGAAAGTATGCATTTATTAATGCATTTGCACAAACTATTAGAGTTTTTGTTTCTAGAAAAAAGTGAAACACTTTTTTATTACAAAATTAGATAAATTTTAACTCCCTTAAAGGATTGCGTGCCCCATTATTTATAAGTTTTCTCTTATTAGAGAAAAGTAAATCTATTTTTTTTTCACTTTAAATTGGGAAAACATTTTACACTTTTTAAGAGATGAAAACGCCATTCATCTTTAAACTTTTTGATGTCCTTCTCTCTATAAAAGTGTATAATGGATTAGTGAACGTACTGATGGATACCATAACATAGTTTAGCTGATCTTGCCAGTTCTTGAAGACTTTTTAATTTTATATATAAATTATTGTTGTTAAAAAAATTCTTTGCAAGTACTTCAGCATTCCCATGCGGATGGAGACAATAATTATTACATCTGACATAGTGCAACACGACTATAATTTGTATTAAATCACATTTCAATCCAGCTCTAAGCTTTTTAAAATTTTAGTAACATGAAAGTAATTATTCTCTAGTTTTGTCAAGGCGTTTTCACTTCTGAAAAAAAGTGTAACATTTCTTGACCTTTCAAAGAGAAAAAGGGAACTTTTCAGTATTCTTTAATAAGTGGAAATGTATTAGAAAAAGAGCACACATTCTTATAAGGGAGTTAAATTTTTTTTAAATTAGACCACTAAATAGATTTTATTTGGACTTTTACTGATCAACAAAATGTTAATATTTTGAGAAAAAAAAACCCCCTTAGATGTTGCGATATCACAGAGCCGCGTCTAACTTAATTAATTTTTTTCAATAGACTTTTTTGATGAAACTTTTGAGAAATATTTTACAAATTCTTTAATGAATTATTTAATATGTCTAAAAATATGCATTTACCATGCAAATATGCAAAATCTGGTGTTACCATTCAGTGTTGCATAAATATTTTAAAGCTTAAATTGTGTAGATAAACAATTATTAATTTTCACTTAAAAGCATGGGCGTAGCTAGAGAATTTTTTAGGGGGCCTACAGCTCCTGCAATTTTTTTATAGAAATGCTACATCCCATTATAAAGGATGAAAGTTATGTAGTTTATTAAAAATTCCACAAGAAGAAAGAAATTCTGAAGGCGCTAAACTATTTATGTGTGTGCTTAGCCCGCCCTCTAGACAGACCTGTCTGCGCCTAAGCTAGAAAGGGCGTTCCCCGTCGTGATTATAACAAACTAAAAAAAATATTTAATGCGATCAATAAAATTATTGATTAAAATTATTAAAAAGAAAAAAATATTTAAAATTATTAATTAATTAACACTATTTTTTGGACCTTTTTTGTTTTAATATATATGATTTTTATTGATTGATAAAAATCATATATATTAAAATTATTAATTTTTAACATTGAAATTTATTATTTGGGATATTCTCCCCAACTAATCGTTAGAAACAATTAGAGCTTTTTCAAAATGCATTGTTTGTTGTGGCTTTAGCTCTTCATATGCCAGCATTTGATTGGTTGCTAAAACCAAACCGTCAGTGAGCTAAAGCCACAACAAACAATGCATTATTAATTTCTCTTAAGTTTGAAAATAAACTTTTTAACTCTATTTTATTAAGATTAACAAATTTAATATGAAAGCTCAAACACACGTGTTAATAGAAAAAATTATATGTATAGTTGCTTTGATGCAACATAGTCATATCCCAAAAAGTCAAGACTTTTACGTTTTTGGGGAAAAAGTATTCCTTTTCGTTTTTGTAGAAAAAACAAATTTCAATATTTGAAGCTAAACCGAGATTAAACCAAGAAGTCTCGATATAGATGCTGACATTAAAAGAAAACTTTAGTTGTATTTTGCCAAGTTTTAGATTTATGTTGCGATGTGACTTTGTTGCCTTAAAGGAGCGATATGCATATATCGTCACATAAAATCTAAATGGCCGTAATTAAAATTATTGGCTTTTCTTTTCAGGATTATCAAAAAATGTTATAAACCTCGGGACTTTTGATTTTAAAATCGGTTTGATATAGTGGTAAAATTTTATTTATGGATGCATTTTGGTTAACAACATCATAATTAATCAGAAATTAAATTGCTAATCACTTATTATACTTTGAGGTGGCTTTCTTTCATCTTCACTCAAATTGTAAAATTTTTTCAATTAATTTTAGTCTAAAGAAAGAATACTTATATTTAAACTGGTGTAAAATTATTTCTTTAAAATAATTGAATTTTAAAGTAACATAAGATTTACAGAAGAAAATTTATATGAAAAGCACTAAATTCGTTGAGCGATTTTCATATAAAATTACTAAACGAGTTGTAGGCAATAAGTAACCGCAGTTTCCGCAATACAGATGGTCGAATTGGGTAAAAATTTGTATGGAAGTTATTTAAAAAACTTAAGGTTAGGTTAGGTTGGGTTGATTGGAGGGGTGTGATAGCCCATGTCATACGACATACACTTAAGCCAGTGAAGGCTTGTTGTGCGCTCCGAACCTGGGACCTTCGCACTACGAGTCTAGTACACTACCTACTAGTCTACGAAGGTCAGTTTGAAAAACTTAAAGTTTTCATATAAATTTCCTACTCCAGCCTACCATCTACATAGATTGTGGAAACTGCACCTTAAAAGTGCTTTTTTTGCATAATCCAGACAGTCAACTCGCCTAGAGAATGTATGTAGGAATTACTTGAAAAATCTAGTGATTTTCATATACAATTTTGAGTTAAGTTAAGGGTCTGGGTTATATAAGTTGCGCATATGTATTAATTTCATTTTGATTTGGAAAACAACTCATAATATTTTACAACGAATTTCTTACATTTAACAAAATTTTGGGCCATTATTTTTTGAGTGTAGTCTTATTACTATTTTTCACACACTTCATTTCATATTCTGCAAGTGATTTCTGTAAGTCAAGCACCCCAGCAGGAACATTTCAAATCTTTGATTGCGATTTCCATATTAATAGGCTCTAGTCAATGCTATTAGGCGGGACCTTTCACACAATTTGCCTGGCTATTAGACGGGAATGCACTATTTATGTGAAGATTGCTACACTGACATATATCCACTCTTGCAGAGAAGAAACTCTACATAGAAATTGCAGACTTGGCGCATAATCATCATATTCATATTTATAATCATATCACATTCATGATTCATATCACATTCATGGCATATAATTTTAAATAGCCTCAATTTTGGCCACTTTCATGGTCATAGCCTCAAATGAAGTCAGCTCAGAAACACCACTGGACTTGATTAATTTAGCACTCAATATTATGAGTGCACAGGCGATAGGTCACCCAAACCCATAGAAGAATGTAACCCATTCAGGATTGTTTAGTTCTTATGGAACTTCTAATAAATGGCATAAATTTCCTCTTCGTTAAAGGATTGCAGCCCCCAGAAGAATTCTGCAATAAAAATTTCGGGCTACGCTCATAAAATTCCTATAAAAGCCATGTTGCAACTAACTAGGCTGAAAGCTTATTTAGAATATTATGTGTATGATTCGGTAAAAACGCTGATTCTTATCTGCTGCTCTAATATATCATCAGTTTTAACTATAGACCTGGGAGTATTATGGCTACTGAGATGATCTTAGGCGTTGGCAATGCTCAGAGATCTTTTACAGATATATTTTCCTAAATCAATTGAATGAATAAAAATTTAAATTATTTTATTTTGGTTGATTACCGAACTGTTTTAATAGTGCACTTTTATTAACAAGCAATTTCCTTTTCCCATTTCTTTGTCTAATACAATTATTCTTTTTTTTATTATTATTATTTTTTTGTTGCAAATTGCAACATGTGCAGTTGTTTTTTGCCCCTCTGTTTTTTGTTTCTTACAGGAAAATTATAAATAAGACTTTTTATTTGTAGTTTCCAAAGTAAAGCAAAAAGAAAAAAAGTTTTGTGTAAATAAACGTTTTCACTGACTTTGTTTTTAAAATTTTCTAACACGAAAATAAGCAGCAGCAACAAAATTAAATGCTTAATAGATTAATTGATAGAGATCGACTGTAGCAGGAGCTATATCAATAATTGATAGTTGATTTAGATATAAATGCTGAAATGAAAGAAGCTTTAAGAGATTATGCTAACGGCCATGGATTGTAAGCATTCCAGGTTTATGATCTTATGACTAAACATATCGTGCCTTAACTGCGTAAGAAGCGTTCGTAACAAACACGTAAACATGATTTTGCTGTAAATATAATTTTTCTGTAAATATCGGATTCCACTTTTAATGGTTATCAGAAAAAAAAGTAATCAGAATCCATATTAATGATGATGAATTATCGATTGTTGCTTATGAATACAAAAGCTATCGAAATGAGATGACAAGTTTGATTGATTTATAAGATCTAATGAAGGAACTTTATTCTGCAATATGATAAAGCAAAACAGTGTCTAAGAACATATACCAGAAGGGAGAGGGAGATTTTATGGTAGTTCCCAAAACATTTGTGTGTCTCTGTTCTGAAATATTTCTTATCGGGGAAGAGCATATACTGTGATCTGTTACGAGATAGTTTAGTTAGTCCAGAAAGTTATTTCCAATAGCAAGCACATTAATAACCACTTGCTTAACAGATAGAAACGTTGGCTCCAGCGTAATTGTTGGTAGGAACTAACTTTTGGAAGACTGAAATTTATGTGCAAAGGAAGCATTGGAAGCTTTCGCGATGAAAAAGAAAACAACATTATACGACTAATAGCGTTTTATTAAAAATTTTTTTTTTAAGATTTTTAAAATTTTCTTATTGAAATGTTGTTTGATCGAGAGTTGTCTTTGATATAATTGCAGAAAATATGTTCGCTCTTGAGAATGAAACATAAAAAATTTTTGCAAGCGAAGTGTTAGGTTGTATCTCTCTTAATTTCTGATGTCAATTGTAATGATTGTCAAACTCGAAGATCTTCTCGTAATATTAGCGATTGTAAATTATTATTTCACTATTACTATTGTGAATACAAATAATTTGTAAAGTCCACCAATAGAATTTATGCAGGGCTTTAATATAGACACACAGATGCAGACCTTTAGTTATAACCAAATTAATTACTTTATTGAGCCAACTATATTGGAAACACACGCAAACATATATACATATATATGTATGTATCTATACATATTTATACATATAAGAATGAAATATTTAATTGAAATCATCTCCTAATATGTTCGTAATTATACGAAATCATACTAACCTATAAATTATAAACCAAATTCTAACTGACTGTGTAGCTCTTATCCTCTATCTTAACCACCCCTACCCTTAACCTTGAAGTAGGGTATTTAATATTAAAAAATATTTATAGTTGTGAACAAAAAAAAAAATGCAGTTGCAAAAAATTAACAGAAACCAACAAAAAATATCTTAAAATAAAAACGCTTTAGTTCTGGTATTTTTCCTATGAAAATTTATAATATAGACATTTTGTTTATTTAAAAAAGTATATATATATATATATATATATATATATATATATATATATATATATATATATATATATATATATATATATATATATATATATATATATATATGTATATGTATATGTATATACATTAACAAAAAAGTTTTTGTTCTTTCTCTATGTAATGCATTATTTTAAAATCAAGCCAAAAGACGCAAATGCTAAAATTTATGAATTTTTATATAAAAAAGATTAATAAAAAAATTAATAAATTTTTTTGGTGATTGTAACGATTATTACAGCGGGGGCACAAAAAGGGTATCAAGTGATTAATTTTAAAAACTTATTTCATACAAAATTATATTTTCTTTTAGCGAAGAAGCGAAAATTACTTAAGCATCATTATTGAAACAATGTTGGTGTGATAGAAATAATAACTTTTTCTAATTTTCAAATAGATTCCTTTTATAACATTTGCAGTTACAGCTCTGTTAATTAACATGACAAACGTTTTAGTTGAGGACTGCCAAAAGCCACAAAAATTGATGATTATTATATGATGAAAAATATGAAAATAAAACGTGCGAATATGGACTATCAAACTAATTTATAAAAATTTTAAAAATTATTACTTATTATAAATAATTTTGCTCGAAAGCCTCCTATTTGAATAAATCCAAAATGTATGAAATTCGGCCATATTTGCTAGAAGTATTTTTTTTTTGAAGCGCAATGGAACAACGAAATTCATACATACGAAAAACGAAAACAACTTTTGGATCGTAAATTTTTTAAGGAATAAGGAATCTGAAAAAAAATTAAATAAAATACAACTAAAATTTCACATTTAAGTCAAAAGGTTATTGAAAGGGTGTCAAACACTTTCTAAGAACTCCTCTAACGCTCCTCTAACGTTTAAAAGTTATACCCTGTAAAATATTACTAATATTTTACATAAAGCTTCGACATTTCCCAATTCGGAGGATTATATTAGCACCGTCAATGTTTTCGATTAGTTTGTCAGTAGGAGAATCTATGTATGTATGCTTGTACATCAGATAATTTCGAAATCAGATAAGTTCAAAGCTTAAACCAAGTCGATAAAATTTTGAAAGACTAGATTTAAAAAGCGGAAACTCGACAGCAGCTTATTCCAAAAGAATTCTTTCATAATAAGTTCAAAAAATATAATTTCATTAGGCCATTAGTAATCAAATTGGTAAGTGTTGGTCGAACTTGAGAATTAATTACAACGTTAATACATTTACAGTACAGTTCGATTGCAACGAACTACATGGTACCTGCCAGCTTGCTTCATTATAAACGCAGTTCGCTATAACCTGAGTAAATATTCACTTATTTTAATAAAGTAAAGTTAGCAACATTGTTTCTTGTATTTTAATAATTCGCTATAACCGTTGAAAGTTGTAACCGAACCTCTCTGTACTTTATTCGGTGTGAATGAATGAAACAAGTAATAAGAACAACGAACTGTGCATAAGATAACAACAAACAACAAATATGATATGTATAGAAAATATTAGTCAAAAAGCTCACCCTATAGAGAAATTTTGCTAGCCATTATTTGAGAATTATATAAAATTTGCAATTGTTTTTTATTAAATTTTATATGACATTTTGTAAGGAATTCGTGATCTCAACAATTGCATTTCGCAAATTAGCAAGACAGCCGTATAAATCTGAGCTTGATGCACTGTACAATGACTGTTCATTGCGTGAATTTGAGAACTGCTCATATTGTACATTCGAAAGTATTGCACAATGCGCGAGCAAGTAAAGTTTAAAAAATGGTTGATTTTTGAAAAAATACCTGCTAATGAATCACATCGCATTAAAGATGACTTGCAATTCAAATTATTCCATCTAAAATTTATTTTCTTTAATTAACTAAAAAGTAATTAAAAACGTCAACTGAACTTAAATAAAAGCATTTGATTATGTCAAACCAAATACACTGCAGCCCCGTTTTACGTCGTTTCCATTTGAGTTGCTTTTTTCAATTGGGTTCGCTTTCTGTTGTTTTGTTTCCGATTTACATCGCTACATACGAACCGATTTTTTTAATTAAATCCATAATATCGTGTTACGAATTTTTTCAATTTTGATTTAAAAAAGGTATAATGGTGGTCCACCGACTTCAATTTTACTTGAATCTGATAATGCGTTCCCAAACTATGGAGTTTTTAATGCAATAAACTTTTTAAACTTGGAGGGCTATAATTGCGGAACTAAATTGGCTTCGACTGGTTTATATGTACATGATATGAGGAGTATACATAGAGCAAATTTCTCAAAAATCAAAATCTTCCAAAAAATTTAAATTAAATATTTGGGACGACAAACTTTTTATTTAATTAACCTACAGAGAATTGTATAAGCAAGTAAAAAAGAGTTTTTGGGCATTATTTAGTGACCATTTCTTTGACTCTCAATAAAAAAAAAACAATACGTAAGATTTCTGAACAAACAATAGGACCAAATTAACAATTTCCCCAATGATGACACAAAAATATATGATTTATGGGGTTGTAAATGAATATATTGAATTGAAATTCTAAGTGATTTAGAGGGATAAAAAATTAAAAATACAGATACTTATGGACTCACTCCTCTGACACACAATGCAAAGTTTGTAATTATTTAATATATGTTCGATAAGTTCCATCACTACGATCACTAAGATGTTGATCACTAAAATGTCTGGGGAGGGGTTACAAATCGGTTGTTAAAATAAAAATTTTAAGCGTTATGAGTCTCAATATATGTATGTAAATAATTTGTGGTGGTCAAAGATAAGAATATATTTAAATTATTTAAGCAACACTATATAATTTTATATATAAATATATTATACACATAAAATTTTACTAGAATATTATTTGAAATAAGATATATATATATATATATATATATATATATATATATATATATATATATATATATATATATATATATATATATATATATATATCCAAACCGAAATCTCGTAAACGTAAAGTGCTTATTCCCATATATATATATATATCCAAACCGAAATCTCGTAAACGTAAAGTGCTTATTCCCATTTACGGGGAATCCGAAAAATTAAGGAAATCCACAACCCTAATTGCAACATTGACTTTGAAGAAATTGTTTATGCACATCGTAAAAATTAAAAAAAAAAAAACACTCAGAAAAAATAATTTACAGAATAACACAGCAAAATATCAAAAAATTAATACACTTTGTCAGATGACATGAAAAAAGACTCATAAAAAACTGCCCATATAATAAAAAAATTGTGTGTGTATAGGTAATATTGTTGTTGGTGTTTTGTTCGCCAAAAATCTCGAATGCATATTTACAACGAGCAGTAATAAGCGAAATGGGCAATTTTAGATTTTTTGTTTATTAAAAACCAAAAAAAAAAAACTAAATCAGAAATATTTAAGCAAAATGCGCTTTTAAAAATAATGCAGTTTTTATTTAGCTATTTATTTTTTGTCGGTGAATGATGCTGATGATAAAGATGATGTTTTGTTTAAAAATTTTGTGAAGGTTATTAAAATGGCAAAATAGGTGGTGGGTGATTGTTGAGTGCGATTTTTTTAATGAAACTATAATTTTTGCGGCTTTTGTTATATTAATAAATACCTCTGTCTGTGTTTTGACTCCAACTCCAGTTGTTAAGGAATTTTGTTTTTATTTCTTCCTTCTTGATTTCTTATCTTTTTTTAAGTCCAAAATGTATATTTTTGTTGTTAAGTTACTTTTTGGTTTATTTTCTATATTTGCTACGCATGACCATAATTTATTTCACTTTTGTATTTTTTTGCTTTTTGTTTAGAATCACTTCAAAATTCTTTCTTCTTATATTTTTTTTTAGCAAGAGTGAAATAAAAATCTACTGTTATATGTATATTTTCCGTTTTGGTAATTTTTTTCAACAACTTTCATGTTTGTCGCTTTTTTTAATATTTATATACCTCTATATATGTACATATGTACTTACATATATATGTATATTCATACATATATATTTTTTTATAAAACAATTTTTAAATCTTAGTTCCTTAATTTATGCTCATTTAAGTACATATTTTATTATTTAACGGTTTTGTTTTTGAATTTCTCTAGTCTTTCCAACTTCATCCTTAACGTTTGGAGGCTCTGAGCACGACTAATGCTAAATTTTTACTAAACATCATTTAATGTAGCAAATGTAATCAAAATCAAAAGAATGATAAAAACATTTTACAGTTACAACAAACTTAATCTCTAATAATTCTCCCTGAGCATCTAAAAATCTTATAGACAAATGGAATGACAAAAACAAAATATTCCCAAAATTATCAAAAACAAACTTTCTAAGCACGAAAAACGAAATAAACTTATAAATGCATTTAGTGCACTTTTACAACAAGTACTCATACATTATTGTGCTCTCATTTATTTGGCATAATATTAACCATTCTCCAAAGTACTCTTTTCAACACTCACGTCTCATTTAAAATACACTTTCTCCATGACTTCCCTTACACACTAGTAATTTCTCTTCCCCCTCATACTCTGGACAGTTTATTGAAATGTCCCTTTTTAAAGTTCTTCTTTCCAAAATGTTATTTTGTCCAAAATACAAACAAACTCTGTGATAGATGTGAAAAAAATATTCGAATTATGAAAAAGTACTTTTCGGGCTTTAAAAGACAGTTTTTTTGAACTTTTTTCTGTTATTTTTTTAACTGTGAGTCTTTATTTGCGATCGATATATCTTAAATCTGAGGGTACATACATATGTATACATATTAACGTCCTTATTAGTTAAAAAAAAAAATTCCAATTATAATCATTTTTTTTCAATTTAAATGTATAATTGTTGATATATTTTAAATTTTCTCGGACCATTTTTACTTAAAAAAACTAATTATTCTAGCACCAGGTCTTTTTATTTAAATCTTTTTAATATTTCGCCACAACTTCGACCCGAATCGTTATAATCAACAAAATAATAAAATTTTTTTTCTTGGCGACATTTTGACAAAAAAAAAACTTAATAAAGAATAAATAAGTTATTAAATTAACACTTCTCCTGTTTAAAAATTATTCATAATGCAAATAAATTTTTAACTGAATTGCTTAAGGATATAATAATTCACTCGCGGCGACTTAATAAGACAATGTAAACATTTAAAAAAACAAATTTTTAAAGATTAATATACAGATGATAAAGCCATACAACGAATAATGCCTTTGCAAACTCTGTCTCAAAATACGCCATCACTGTACACCTAAAATATTTTTAAAGGGTCTTTCATTAAGCTCTTCCCGTATTAAAATTAAAAAGTGTCTGTACGATAAGGCCTATTTATACCATTATGTATGAAATATGGCATTCAAATGTTCAAATATTTTCCGCGGTTTCTCTGCATGGCGCACATCCGAAATGTCCAATTTTCCATGATTCTTTCGTAAAAATCAGGCTGAATTTAACCGATAGCATGAGTAATGTTGGCCTTAAGGGTCACTGTAGCATATGACTTATTTGCTAAAGCCTTCGACATCCGAATGTCTTTATGGAACAAAAATCTGGATAAATTACTTTTAAAGTGAAGTATGTCTCGACCCGTAATAAACCATAGTTTTTCCAAATATCCCTTAGAGAAACCGTACTTTTGTACCAAATAATTATAATAAATTTTTTTCTATAACCCACTCAGTTAATATAAAAAAAAACAAAATATTTATCACACACTTAGAGATACGGACGAAAGATGGTGTTTTCGTTTCTGACAAACACGTCAGAGAGGCCTTTGTATGATTCCTGATGATGGCTTTCCATAGGATATAAGTCCATCGCAAAATATTAATTTTCTAGAAATCATCGAGGAAAATGTTCGTAGGGCTCATTCCTAATTCTTGTAATACCAATATTTAGTTCTAATAGGAATTAATAACGCAAACAAAAATATATTCTTTATTTTGATTCGAAATTTTTTTTCGCTCTACAGCATCTCAAAAATAACTCAGCAAAAAGTTTCTCTCTATCTCTCTCTCCTCTCAACGTTTTCAGACAATTTCGTGCAGAAGTGCATGATATTTTTTTTATTCGTTATTTTCTCTCTCAAAATTTCTAATCTTCTCTAAATTATTTTGTTAGACATTTCCCCAAAATTTTTTTCTAATATTAATTTTCCATTAAACCAGCCACATGCATGTGTGTACTCGTGTGCGTGCGTGTGTACTATAGATAGAAATGAGTTTGTGTTAGTAAGTGTTGTCTATTGTTTTTGTCTACATTATTCCTGTTTATCCTTTTGAACATCACAATATCCTGCTGCTACTTGCATTGATGTTTGTTATTTTATTCCGTTTGTTGTTGTTGCCGCTGCTGCTTTATTTTACTTTTGTTGTATGTAGAAAATAAAATTATTTGTAGAATTTTGTTGTTGCAGTTGTAATTGCTGTTGCGAATATTTTTCGGGCATTGTTGTGTATCCATGTAACGCGTGCCTGTGTATTGGTCTATTTTATTTGAATCAGCACAACATTAAATTTATTTTTTTTATTATGGAGGACTTGTTTTTATTATATTTTTTTGAAGCTTTACACGAAATTATATATATATTATATATATATATATATATATATATATATATATATATATATATATATATATATATATATGTATATATATATATATATATATATATATATATATATATATATATATATATATATATATATATATATATATATATATGTATATATATATATATGTGTATATACATATATATATATATATATATATATATATATATATATATATATGTATATATATATATATATATATATATATATATATATATATATATATATATATATATATACATATATATATATATATAACATATACATTTATCAATATTTAAAGACAATTTATTCTAGTAGAGTTATTATTTTTTAAATCTAATTTAATTATAAACTTAAAATTTTAAACTTTAAGATTTTTATAAACTTTTCGGTAGATATTGATAATTTATTTATAAAAATATTGGTACTAAAAAATTAGTACTCAAATTTAGTACTAAAACTTACTACTAAAACTAGCTAGAAGTTCTTATTACTTTATAGAGTGCATTTCTCAATGCAGGTGCTATGAAAAATACTTAATAGCAGTTAATGAAAAATTGCACTAAATTAATTGAACTTAATTTTAAAAATTAAAGTGACATGGAATTTTTTCTTTAAAGAATTTTTAGTACCAATAGCATAAAAGCTATAAAGTAACTGTGTACTAAATGAAGTAGATAATCAAACTGTTTTATTAAATATACAATCTGCAAGCAATGTGTAATCGTAAATGTCCTTTAGTACTAAAATTAGTTAATAATCGCTATTAGATGAGCTTTGTTATATTTGTTAAAATATATTTGATACAAACTAAAACTTTTCCCAGCAAACAAAATGACAGCTATGAACGAACTAATTCCTTACAGAATAATGACACTAGTTCAATTTTTATTATAAAGCAAACAATAATGTTTTCATATTTCAGTACACGTAAGGTAATGGATATTCATTTTATTATTTTATTTTAGCATGAAAAATCTGTCTCAATATTGCGATACCTCTTAATTTATTCAAAACAAACTCATTAAAAAATGTCTTAATCTCAAAAAAAGATGTTTTCATACTTAGAAAATCTTTAATGCTTCTTTTAACAAAATCTATAAGAACGAAATAAGCCGGCTTTAACTCAAGATGCACTCATGTCAACCTAAGTGGCCTAAAGAAAAGTGCGCCAAATATAAATATTACTTAAAGTTGGAAAACAGCAACTATTATAACAATGATAAATAAATTAGAAAATATCTAAATCATTTTGTCAAATAAAAATATGTATGTACGAATTCTAAGCGCCGTGTGGAAGAAAGGCCGACCGCAAGCCAACAAAAAGTGCACACAAGCGTAAAACATGATTTGAAAAAAAAAGATTAGAAGAAAATTAGCATGTGTTGTCTGTTTTTTACGTACCCTAGTTGAAAGAAAATGATCTTGAGGTTAAAGATCATTTAAGATCGAAATCTTAAACAAATTATAATTTTTGGAATGATTTCGAATACGTATTTTGATAGAGGGTTTATGATTCTGATTTTATCTACTTTGATTATATGAAATCCTAATGAATTCGGGTCAGAATTTAGAAGTTGATTTGTTTTAAAATTATTCAATTTGAGATTTTTGTTAGAAGATTTTTCTCAAGGGAAGTTAAAGAACTAAGCTTAGAATATAGAATTCGGATTTTAACGGAAACAGCTAGTGAAATTCCAAAAAAAAATATTAACAGTAATAATTTGAATGATAAGCGAAGCCTCTTCTACACCTAAAAAACTATTCCTAAAAAAGTTTCAAGCAAATCTTAATTTCAGTAAAACTTTTTCACTCTCCCTGTTAATTATTAGTTGCTATAAATGGCAGAACGGGATATGTCTGATAGGGTAGTTCTTAAAATTCCATTGTCTAGGGGTGTTCGCTCAATGTTGTTAATTGAAAATCGTATTCATACTTATAGAAAGTTGGTTTGAAAAAATATGAATTGGTCTCCCATTCTATAAGTCCAAAAGGCCAGATTATAGTGAATTTTATAATTTGTATACAATCTGCGAAAATATTTAGATAGATCTTGGTAGTATGCCTATAAAATCCTTTTATTGGATGTTGCAAAAAACTAAAATAAATTGTCAAAACAAAGAAATCAATTTCTGCAGAGCAAAGTCTTGATCAAACCTAAAATATATATAAAGACTTAAAAACAGAATTCTTTCAATTAAAGGAATAAATTATTCTTCTGATCAAATAAAAAATGAATGTCTCTGCTGTGTCTTTCTTACGTTTTTCATGTACAGGGTGGCACCAAAGTAATGTCATAATTTTAACTGGCTGCCATTTTACTACAAAATAAAAGAGCTTGAAAGTGTAAAATTATTGATAGGAATTGAAAAAAAATTGTTTAGCTGCTCAAATGTCCACCTCCCTAGATGATGCATAATTGGACTCGTTTTACGGTACTTCAAATTGTTGCTCGCAAAACATCTGGCTCCATATTGGCGATTCATTCTTCACCGATAGTTTTCAAGACTTGCAAGGTTCGTGGTTTGTTGTGGTAAATGCTAGATTTAAAAAAAATCCGAAAGGAAGAAGTCTGGTGCTATTATGTCTGGAGATCTGGCCGACCAGTTCAAATATCCAAAACGGGAGATCACTCGACCTCGAAATTGAGGTCTCAAAATCTTCGAACTGTGTGAGCCGTTGATTCGTTCTGTTGAAACCAACAATTAGTGAGACAGAATGCAGCAACCTGCAACCTCGTTTTACATCTGCCGATAACGCTCACTAACTTAGGGTTACAAAGCAGTCACTTTGATGACATGCAGTGGCACTTCATGCATTTCATGTGGATTCTCTATACCTCAGATATACTAATGTTGTTTGTGGAAATGGGCTTCGTCTCGACGATGAAGAAAACGACCACGAAATTCACAAAGGAGGACAAGAGATATAAAGATATATGTATACCATTTTTCTTAGTCTAGCTGCTGATGTCCTTTGAGACGAGCTCAAAGCTAGTCAAAATCTCGTTAAACTTCGAGCCCATAATAATATGGGCTGCTGATAATGAGGGTCATAGCCATCATTCTTACCTTAGACTTGGATTAAGGAACATAAAGGCTGCATGTACAACAGCTTCTATAGATTGCAAGGCCTTATGACATAAGGCGTTTTAAAATTGACTCTTAAGCCAAATCAGGTGATCGTAGTAAATCTCTTTGACATGATTTTGTAGTTATTTAGTCTGCACTTTCCCTTACTTTATCCCTTGAGTCGTTATGCTGGAAGGCTTTAGAATTTAAGTGTGAAGTTAGCAGTGGATCAATAAAGCTAATAATTTTTCTGTTGGCAAAAAACGAAATTACATTTTCAACTGCCTAATATTTTTTTATTATACATACATCACATTTATTTTCTCACAAGTTGGAAAAAATAATGTATTTGTGAAACGTAAACAAATTTTGACAGTTCGAAACTGGAAAAAAGAACAATATGTTCTGCCGCTACTACTTAGTATATTAATGTAGCTTGGTCCAAACGATTTAAAGCAGTTAAAAAACAATAATTAAAGCACTCTATCCATCTCTTTCTCTAAAACTTATGTTAATGATAATGATAATAATAATAATAGCAGAAATGGCAATACCTATGCCGAAGTTTATTATGTCCGAGGAGTGTCCAAGAAGTTATTTTTTGCTTGTTTCCTTTTTTCATATCTTGTGACGGTACATTCGTCCCGAATATGTGGACACAGTTGCGACTGTATAGCATTGTTTATTTGTTTATTACAGGCCTAAGGTTTTGGTGTGGTCGGCAAATTTACTGCATATGCATCACGACAACGCACCTGATTATTCATCGCTGCTTGTGAGTGATGTTTTGACAAAAACAGCAAAACAATCATGCTTGAGCCATCATATTCACCAGATTTGGTTCTCTGCGATATTTTTTCTTTTTGCCAAAACTGAAGAGAACCCTGAACGGATGTAAATCTCCAGCGGTTGAAGAGATAAACACAGCATCGCCCAAGGAGCTCAAGGCTATACTAAAAAGGATTTATCAGTAGAACGGCTTTGAGAATTTAAAAAATGCTCAACAAGTGAAGGCGACAACATGAAGATTGATGGATAAATAAATATTTTTCGATAAAAATTACGAAACTTTACTTTTTGAACTCCTTTCATATTTTTACAACTAGCGGCTGCTAGAGCAGTTTATAAGGAAATTTAGGTACCGGTGTCACATAATGAAACAATTAAAGCAAAAAAACACTTTTTTATTATTTAAATGATTTTTACTAAAGTCAAGGCCAAAAGTCAAACCAGTTGTTAAAACTAATTTTAATTGTCCTTTCTTTTTTTCTTTTGTTTAAAAATCCGTGTTAATCCATTCGCCTGCCTGATTCTTGTTAATTGTTAAATTTTCCAAAAAGGACGAAAAAAATATAATTTAAGGACTTACACAATTTTGAGGAATTCTACTTTTTGTCCACAAAAATAGTAGAAAAAGCAAAATAAAACTGAATACAAAAACACTAATGACATGATCAAAAATCTTTGTCTTGACACTTAGTCGCTGCCTTAAAATACGTGCAGGATGCGCACGACAAACAAAGGATCGAGTCCTGTGCTGTTTAAAACAAAAATCCGCGAATAATGTGCCACATTGAAGTGACAGGGTACCCGTAATATTGAATTGAACAGGAACGGTTTTTTTTGCCATTTTGCAAGCTAAAGATTTACAAGCAAGAGATTTTGTTATTTATATCTGGAGCATTTTTCCTGTGCGCTTGTGCATGCATACCTATTGTGTTTACAGTTGTTTTTTTTTTGTTGTTCTATTTTCTTGTTTCCTTACTAGAGGATTAATAAATGAGTCGCGAAAGAAAGATTTGCATACTTTCTTGGAATGATCTGCCAAGAGTACCTGCCCTTGTTTGCTGTGAAAAGTGAGCATTGCTGTTAATCCTTTCAGCGGTTAAAGTTGCTGCGACTTAAGTCTGTTACCAGTGTGTTTTTCTAATCCGGTTTAGTTCAAATTACCTGTGTTTATGGTCTTTTTGGTGTATAAATTTTTCTTTAAGTGTATTGAATATTTATTTGAAATATTTTCGAAGGTGTGCGGGAGGACGGTTAAAATGAGTAGTTATTAAAGCGTTTTATGATTTCTACTAATTGGTGTTGATTTTTATGTATTGAATAGAAAAAGTAGTTTTAAATTTGGTTTCCTTATTTAAATTGTAGAATAGAAATTAACACAAAATACACTTGGGGCATAGATTATCATAATGAAATAATAATAGTATCGGTCATTTTATATATCATTTCCTAATTATAATTAAATAAAATGATAAGTAGGCAGACATTAACACCAAATAGGCGCCTATTTTCCCAATTGGAATAAATCAGTTTTTCCTAATTTTTGTGAAAAATTATCACATTTTAATGAAAAAAAATTTTAGCTTTAACTACGAATGAAAATTTAAAATATTTGTAACAATATTTGGGGAATTCTCAGATTATGCTATCAGTCATATTGTCATAAGGTTCTCAAAAATTTTAAATTGTTTTGTTTTAGTTAAAAAAAAAAAATTTTATAAAAAAATTAGCATAACTTGTGAGTCCCTTAAGTGTAATTATAATTATGATTTATAATTATGAATTACGAAAAAAATTTGGCCTTAAAACAGCCGTTTTTTTAACTTTTTCACCAGCCTAAAAAATATATTAACAAGTTTTCATTTTTAAAACTGCTTTTCTCACTTTATGACAGATTCAATCAGAGGCCTAGAGACCGTTTGCAATTTGAATATATTTCTTTCACTTAGAATTTTTTATGTACATAAGTATGTGTATCCGCTTTCCTCAGAAAACCTCTTCCGGAATAAAGGAGACTCTATGTAACAGTAAACAGTACACAGAGAGAAAAAAACTCATTCCAAATTTAAGAATTTTTTTCTTTCTTTAAGTAAAAATTGTTCCTAAAAATTTTTACGAAAAATTTCGAAATTTCCTTTAATCAATTTGACGCATTCGAAATTTTAATATTGTTGTTGCTTATGCCTACGAAATAAATTGGACGGCCTGGGTTCAATACCAAATTGCAAAGCTAAATTACAATATAAACAAATAAAAGAAACAATATTTAACTTTAAGCATTAAGAATTAGTAAACAAATTCTATTTGATAATTGAAATTGGAGGACCCAGCAAATCATATTTTTGCCTTAAAGCCAACCCTTATTAACAAATTATATATTTGCTTAAAATCAAGCGCGGATCCTTTCGTTAGTCAAGCGTAGTGTACATAATTTGGAATCGGATATTGCTTTTTTAGTTTTTTTTATGAACTTAGTGGTCATATCTGAATAACTTATTACACATATCCCGATACAGGGTAGCGCAAAAGTAATGTCTATCTTTAATTGGCTGCCATTTTTCTGTAACTAGAATGAATAACAATTTTAGATGTTTGACAATTATAATGATTATGTGAATATGCGTTTTCTCCAATTAAAATTTTGTAATCATGAAAATTTTCTAACCAAATATTTTTGGGTGTGTAACATTCCTTCAATAACGAATAAAAACGATTTTTCTTAAGACAGTTTTAAGTTCCTAAAATTATTTTAAATAATTCCTTTACGGGTATTTATTCTTGAGTCCTCTCCAGGTCACCACTTCTTTATAGTATATTTGACCTGCCCCTCTCCGCTGTTCCAACTTAACATCTAATCTTCTCTAGAAGTTAAACAAAAATTTTGTTCTCCAAAATAAGTTGAACCATGTAAAATTAGTTCAGATTACATGTTTCTCTCTAGATTTCTATATGGACCATTATATACATACATCCCTGTACGTACTTTCAATATAAGCACTGATATTCCCAAGAAAACAAATTTTTTTAAAGGATTCTTCATTATTCTGTAACAAAATAATTTTTGTACACCATACGGTATAAAATCTAATGCAATTCATATAAACCTGGATATCACCTTCTTATTTACGAATTTCATTCAGGGATTAAGTGTTGTGTCAACTACTAAATGGGTGTTTCAAAATAATGTGTGGTTTTGTATCTCTATTAATCAAATTCGAGCTGTTCATCTTCATATATCTCGAATTTAAGGCAGATTCATTTGTTATTTGTATACATGTTTATAAATTAATTTTTTTTCCATTAAAGCAAATTGACAACATTGGGCTTTAATCTGTGTTTACACAAAATAATCAATACCATAGAAACTTTAAACTTAATCATTAATTGTCCATAAGTAATTTATTTCACATACAACCATACAAACTTGTGTATTTTGCCAACATTGATCTTTTATCGCCAAAAAGACATAAGTGACGTGGTTTTCGAATTTAGCTTGCATAACTGTGAAAAGTGCAGTAACAACTTGACAACAAAAGCTTTTTGCTGTACAATTTAGGAATTACTTCTATATAAGTATTTCAACTCGGTAAGGCGCTCTATTATTTCATTGCACTGGATCGTCTTTTAATCAACAAAAGCAACAAATTTTATCAAACGCTTCATCTTAGGGAAATACAAAATTAAACCTTAGACCTTTTTGGCATTTAAGGTTCCTTGTATTCTAAATTAATTATTGAATTTATATTAAAAGTATTTGAAAAAAAAAAATGCTTAAAAATGAATTAGAATGAACAAAATAAAAACATGTCTTCATTATTTTGATTTTCTAACTAAAATCCTATAAAATAAACAATTTTAGCAAAATTTATTTAGCCTTTTTAATCTTTCATTATTTTAATGTACATGTATCTATGCATACATAGATATGTACATCAAAATGTTTCTAATTAATATAACTTTTTTAATATTTACTTTTTCAATATCGAATAAATTTATTAAATACCAAATACACACATACATACTATATCACTTTTAAAAGGGTAACATGAAAAGAGATGTTAATTTAGTTGGAAAAACCTTTTCATATTAAACATTATCAAATTAAACATTTTCCCATACACAAACGCAGCTCAGCTGTATCAGATAAGCTCTGAAAAGAATTTTCACTTGATCCGAAGTTGTAAGAAACTCATTTACGAATGTTTTGCTACTTCATTTTCTCATCGATAGACACATATTGTCATAATATTTTCTAACGTAAGGATATAGTTTATATATTATTATGATTACACTATGCCCAGAATATATGAAATCATTTCACTCATAAATTAACACTAGCGTTCACAAGTGCTCGTCGCTTTTTGAACTCCTATTAATGTAAAATTAATAAATCTTAAAAGAAAAAAAGGTATATTTTTCTGCTCATAGAAAAGATTGGTTCTTGAAGAGATTAATACTGAATTGTTACGTTTTGGTTCGAAACCCCAATCCCATTACTGAAGATATTCACAGTGAAAAGGTTTTACTCTATAAATTCTCTATGATTTATCAAAAAACACAACAACAAAAATTATAAATCATATGATCTTGGGACTTAACATTCCATAATCCCGAAACCCATTATCATTTGACATCGTCAGTAAAGATGTTATACACGCATACATATATAGATGGCAAAAAATACTTTCATTATATCTATTATTTTATGTTTAAAAATACATATACTTATATATATATATATATATATATATATATATATATATATATATATATATATATATATATATATATATATACTAATACATACGAGTATATATTTATATTTACATAATTATTCATTATAATCATCATCGTTTTTGAAAAATTTCAAATTTATTAGTTTGTTAGTCCTGCTCAATCCCTAAGAGTAACATTAAATACAAACACACACACACACACACACACGAACAAACTCGTAACATATTCACAACACTGGCACACATACAAATCAATTATAAGTTTAGACACACAAATGTACATAAATTGGTATTTTAACTATTATACTCATTATAAGCTAAAGCACATAAAACAATATGATTTAATTTATATACATAAGATCATATACATACCATATACATACTTATATACTATAGTGTACTAGTAATCTGAACATTTGGTCGGTTGTTAGTCATAGACGTTTCGTTTTGGCATCTTCTAGACACTTTTGCCGCCATATGTATATCGTGTTGGTCATAAACACTTTTTGCCATGATAGAAGGACAATAATAGGAATATTACACAAACAAAATAAATATTTACTGATCATCATTCAGAGCTTTCTATCTTTAAATTTTAAGTAAAACAAAGTATCATTGCAGTTTTTATCCATTTAGAAAACCAATCGTTATTGATGAAATATAATATCGTGCGAATTTGCCACCGTAACTTTGCTGAGTGGCGTGCATCCGAAATGTCAAATATTCTATGACTTTGCCGCATAAATCAGGCTGAATTCATACTGAAGATGGTACTCGAAGAGTAGCAAAATGTTGATAAATATAAATAAAATAAATATAATATATAATTGATTGATTGACAACAACAAAAAAACCGGTAAAAAACGTTAAAAAACTGGACCACATACAAATAAAAATCAAATATCAAATTAAAACAATAAAGTTTCGTGTTGTTTCTATTTAATTATTTTATTTATTTTCTGATATACTCAATCAGTTGCATTATAAAGCATTCGACATTCATTTTATCTAATTGTGTTCTTTTCTGAAAAAAGTGCTACATTTTCACCCTTTCAAACAGAAAAAAAGGATTTAATGTTCTTTACTAAACGCAAACACTTATTAGGGAGTAACACTGCAGTAAACGAGATAATTAATTAGATTAGTGCAATGAATAATTTTCTTTTATAAATTTATAAAAAAGTTTTACACTTTTTTCAAAAAAGAAAACACCGAAGAGAACAAATATTCGCCAGTTTTTTATGACTAGATTTTCTTTTCTTTAGTTTTATTAAATTGATTTCTTTGACATTTTTCTTAAGCTGCTTTCCTTTCTCACACAAAAACATATACTTGCATATTTAAGTGCATGAAAATACAGGAAGACACACCTCTTTATTTGTATAAACAAGGAACCCGAAATAAAGTTGAGTGCAGGATATGTTACGTATCTAAATTAGCATACATTCAGAAAAGAACAAGGTTTTTTGCACTTATTATAATTTATTTTTTTAGTACAGAACACAAAGATGCATTAGGGGCAAAATATAAGTATGCAGCTTTTTTGCCATAAAGGAAAGCAGCTTAAGAAAAATGTCCAAGAAATCAATTTGATAAAACTAAAGAAAAGAAAATCTAGTCTTAAACTGGCAAATATTTGTTCTATTCGGTGTTTTCGTTTTTGAAAAAGTGTAAAACTTTTTTGATAAATTTATAAAAGAAAATTATTCATTGGTCTAATCTAATAAATTATCTCGCTTACTGCAGTGTTACTCCCTAATAAGTGTTTGCGTTTAGTAAAGAACATTAAATCCTTTTTTTCTGTTTGAAAGGGTGAAAATGCAGCACTTTTTTCAGAAAAGAACACAATTAGATTAAATGAATGTTGAATGCTTTAGAATGCAACTGATTGAGTATATCAGAAAATAAATAAAATAATTAAATAGAAACAACACGAACCTTTATTGTTGTTATTTGATATTTGATTTTTATTTGTATGTGGTCCAGTTATTTACCATTATTTATCAATCTGGCATTGGCTGGACTTAAATAATTAATATTAATATTATAGATTTAAGATTTAAATACTTATTGTTAGTTCAGTTAAATTTGAGATTCAATAAGAAAAAAATAGTTGAAAAAATTAGCATTTCACAGTGAGCTCTTGCCTACAATCAACATACTTTAAGTGGATATTTTCAAAATATAATTTTTTAACTCAAATATCTTTGGTAGTGTAGCGCGCACGGTCTCATTAGCTCTTAGTAAGAGTTTATGATTTCTTTCATGTAATGGAAAATGGGATAATTCAATTGTACAATTGATTAACAATATGAAATAAAATTCATTGTGAATGCTATAGAAAAAATAATAGCGTAAGAAGTGATGTACGTACGAGCATAATCAAAAAAAACCATTTTCAAATACTCTTTTCACTCGAATAAAAGTATTTTTTGAATTCTATTTTATTAATTTCACATTTGTTGTCATTATAAGACAATTTTTTCAGCCCTACTATCATGATTGAAAGTGATAATTAAAAAGAAATTATTTTACTTCAAAATAACAAATAATCTATATATATGTGTACATATATATATAATAGGATGTGTGTATGTATGTATGTATGTATGTATGTATGTAACGTAATGGCTCCAAAACGGCTGGGCCGATTTTGACGAAATTTTCAGGAAACCTTCAGAATACTCGGGCGGGTGACACTGTGAAGTCTGATTTTTGGTCTGCCAAATGGTTTGTTTAGACGATCCCTTAAATCATAAAATAGTTAAAGCAGTGTTTTGCATACGATTTCTTAACAAGCGTTTGTTAACTGATGTGAACTTTGAAGCTAAAGTGAAATATTTTTTCCTTAAAGTCATGAAATATTTTTGTTTAAATGTGAAAAATGTGTTGTAGGAAACTTCGGCATAAGTAAAATTTTGCTTAACGAATTTTTTTTAAATCAGTTTTAAATCAACTTTTGCAATATGAAATGTTTGCTGGGTAAGCACATGCATATAGGTTGATTTGCGTATGTGTATGTGTGTATCCTTTATTATAATTAAATAAACATTTGTATGTTTATACATAAATGAACTAATTATAAATTTATGTTTTGTTTATTTTATACATAATTATAAAGAAGTGTGTGTGCGTATGTGTGTGTGTGTGTGTGAGAGAGAGAGAGAGACAGAGAGAAAGAGAGTTCTTTTAAGTTACAAAAGGTAAATTTTTGGTATAAATTAAAATTATAGTTTTTAATAAATATTCCAAATGGCATAACCTCAATTGAATTGTATGTTTTTTTTTTCAAAATTTACAAATTTTAAACATTCCATATGAAATAAATATAAAATTATATAAAATAATTTCTTATGCACTTACTCGTACTTAAATATGCCTTGAAAGCAATTGTTAATTTGTTATATACTCAAGTACATACATAAGTATGTATGTATTCACCTGTATGTACTCTTATGTATACATATAAATACTTCGTTATGTCTGAATAATCTGAAATCAAATATTTTATGAATGTACGGGCTTGAATATTAAATTTGTACACTCTTAATTAACTTCAAAAGATAATTAGAGGAAATCGTAGCCAAAGGCTGGATAAGCAACTAAATACTCTTGATTTAATTCATTAATGGATGGTTATTCTTTGTGGTATTTAGAATATTTAATTGTCGCAAGTTTTTCAAAAATATTTATTTATGTATTACCAAAGTTATAAGTAGTTTGGGAAAATACTATGAAAAACTTTCTTATATTTGATATACGAATACAGTCTACCTGAGATATTTTGAACTTCTTTTGTTCGATTTTCTTAAAAATGTTTTATATAATATGGACCCCTTTGAAATATGAAATTGCACCATTAGCAATTTGAGGAAGTTGGACTTTCTTTCTTACACTTTATAATTTTGACTATTTTAATACATTTAATATATAAATATGTATTTCTTTAAAGCTATTTAAGCTGCATACAGACTCATTGTAAGAAAATCTGAAATTTTAATCGTTCTTTGGTTTATTTTAATTTCTTCAAGTCGATCTCAATATTGATTATTTCTCTAGACACTTAAGTATCAAATTATCGAGAGCCCACTGTGATTACTTCAGCAATTAAAGTGAAGATGATTCCTTATTACAATTGCAGTAAAAACGTAAAACTAATCTTGCAAATTTGGATCCGTCAGCGTCCAAAATTAATACTTATAAAATACCTGTGTATGCAATAAGTAAGAACTTTATTTAATTTGTAAAATTTTATGTTCTTTTATCCTGCGGAACATTGAAATTGCGATTTAAGGAGCATTTCTTTCCCGATATTCATTTGTAATATCGATTTCGACGTTCAATATGTAGCATTTACAAGGTTCTTTCTAACTATTTTGGACCTATCTAGCCTTCAAAGCATTAGATAGTGAAGCTAACTAGCACATCAATTAATTAAATAAGGATCTAGAATGAAGGCCATCCTACCATCTAAGGCAACAATTGTTCATATCTTATCATGCCGGCGGCTAATCACTACTGTTCCTGAATCAATTTAGCTAACCGGTCGCACCACGTCCGGGAGGCAGCCACTAATCAATCATGCTATAAACACAATCCCACTTTTATTACATTACTAGCGGGCCCGTTGCCTGCTTCGCACGGCAAAACAAAATAAGAAAAGAAACACACTTGTTTTTAATAAAGTTGGTTTTGTTTCCAAAAACACACTCACTTCACATACGCACCGCACACACATGCGTTATCGGATTTTAACCAAACTTCATATAAACCATATAAGGGCCACTGCCTACGTAGTGTATAAGTTTGGTTGAAATCGCTCGACGCGTTTATGATTAGTTCGGCGACGTACATATATGGACTTATTTTTATATATATAGATTAAATCCAAAAACGTTGTTAAATAGAAAGATACAGTGTCTGGAAACACTCTACGTTTAACAAATCTCTTTCTATTAAGCCACAGTTATTCTGTGATTCCACGTTGTGGTATCATATAGTGCTCTGGTCTGTAGTGAATATAAACTTGCCACAGCACGTGGAAAACGATGCCGTGTGGGTAGTTTTCTGATTAAATGATCGATACAATCATGTTAAAATACCATTTGTGCCACAGAAGTCAGTATTTTACCGGTATATTGGACTTTTTTCTTATCTCCAATAAAGACAATGTATCTTCCATGCACTTAGCATTTGTTAACAATGGTCAATATTGCTTCTATTACCGATCGCTTTGGTCTCTTTTCAGAACTCTATTAGAACTGTTATTAGAACTCTCTATAGTCAATATTGCTTGAGGCCACCGGTAAATCATCGTTATATATTAAACTGGATGGAACATTCTATATCAAAATGTCCAGCAATATCGCGAGCAAGATTTTCTTCATCGTACAACAATTCTACATTTTTTATCCAACCCATCATTGTCACTAATGTCATCAAGTGTTATAATATTGACATTAACGGCATCTGATTTTTCGCAAAAATTCTTATTCATTTTCTTTTACGAAAAAGTTCTACAATTCGGTGACTTAAATTTTTTTTTTACTTTATACCACGCAGATGGACTTTTTACTTTTTTTACCGAAGGTACCCACACACTTTACTCTCATTGTTCAATGATATTTGTATATTGTACAATAATATAATAATATTTTTAGTAAGTGGCGCAATATATTTTGATCAAAATCAAAAGTCATTTGATTTATATTGCGCGAAACGGCATATTTTGTAATGTGTTGCCAACATTGTACAATAATAATTTTGCACCAAAATAGGGGACAACATTATGTTTGCAATGCATTGTTTAAAAATATTAAGAAATTTTTTGGGCAGTGTGGAGTAAAACGACACTGATAAATGCAATAAAATACTCAATAATGTCTTGTAGTCTATGGGTATGTTAAGGCAAAAAAAAATTTGTTAAACAGTGTTGAAGAAAAAAAAACAAAATGTCAATCCTCTTTTTATAGTAAAACTAGTACAAAACGGAAATATTTGAAGCCTCACCTCTCCTTTTTACGATGCAACCTTACGGAATAACAACGCTGTTCGTATCAAATTTCGCTTGTTTCAATTGCGCAATGTAAAGGGACAAAAAAATTTTAATCATCGCATGGCAACGCTCGCCATTTACAGTAACGTTGCTGACTTTGTCGTCTGTGAAAAGTACGGTCCAATTATGCCACCGGCCCATAATCCACATCAAATAGTGAATTTTTCGGAATGCAATGCTTCTGGCTACTCTTCACACCAAATACGGCAATTTTTCCTGAAATGACCTTCGTCGCTGATCATGAATTTTGATAATAAAATTCAAAAACTTGCAAGCGTTGTTCATTTATAAGTCGATTCATGTTTAATTATAGACCAAACTGAACATGTTTAACAGTAATATGTTGCACGAAAACAGCCAAAAGTGAGAAGGTAAAAAATCACCGTTTGTATTTGTACAAGAAATTTTTAGGATTTAGGAAGCATTTATGTACATGTTTATGTCGATATAATATGTGTCAATGTACTTGTACACATGTGTATTTTTCAGTGGCCTTTCTTGAGGGCCGTCTATATTATCATCCACCTTCCGCTAAAAATTTCAGTTCAAGTTATTATTAAGTTTTTTGTACATTTTACAAATTGGTTATCCTTCCGATTGTCAAACTCCAAAGATAAATTCCTTTTTTTTTGTTGGTAAAGAAAAATTTAAAATAATTGGAAATGTTTCACATGTCTAAATTAAATGTAAAGTGCAGAAATACATACACATGTATATACATAAATGCATAAGTATCTAATGTAATTTAAAATGTTCCATATTTAAGTATTTTCTCTTTTATTTCTTATTACCTTTTATTTTGGAAATAGTCAAACAACTTAGAAACATTTTATGACGCGCATTAAATTTTTTCTCTAAAAGGGTTAAAACATGTCACATTTGAAGCTGAACTACTTTTGGTAAGCTAATCGCCTAAAAACAGAACAAATTTCTGGTGGTTTTTGTTAAAAAGTTTCTCTCATAAAAACTGTCGTAAAAGACAAAACAAAAAACAAAGACGTCTTTGAAGAAAACAAAAACACACACACACAAAGGCTTATTCCTAGAACTGCGTACACATAAGTATGTATGCATTCGCAAGGACACCCATAAAATCCTAATCGCTACAAAATAATCAAACGAAAGGGTTAAATAATTTTACAGCTTAAAAAATCTCTAAACGTAGTTTTACCTGATGGCTACAAAAGAAAAAAAAAAATAGAAGAAAAGCCGAAAAAAGAAAATATTGGAATGCAAGTAAAAAACTATAAAATTCACGAAAAGCAAAACCTTTACAGTGTTGAATGCAAAACAAATAATATTTCAAACAACAGCCATGATTGTTACCAGAGTGTACAATTTACATGGACGCCTTGTTCAGTTAGATGTGCTCCCAAAGCAATTACGGTCAAGGCTAATGAGCAGGACATGGTAAAACGTGCGAATGACATCATAAACCTTCGAGTTGAAGATGAGAAAAGTGAAATGAAGATGATCCTGCGTATAATAAAACAGTTGGTGGACCTGAAAATTTGCTTATGAAGTTTGAAGCGGTAGAAATAGAAAATGTAATAGCCTCCGGGAGGGGCCTATGTATTAGTTTTATATATGTTTTTTAAATATTTTGCCATTCTAAAGCAGATCTTTTACAGTTGCTAAGGATTCAAAAATACTATCTGAAATATTCTCCAAAAGGATGTTAATTGAGTCTTTCTTGCTTATGTTTTCTCGACTCGAGAAGGACTTTCCATACATGTGAAATGGTTTTTTTTAATTTTTCCTTAAGCCATTTTTTCTTTAAAAAATTATTTTTTTTTGTGTAATTGCGGTAAAAGACCTTTTCAACATTCACGCTTAGAAAGTTTTAGTCTCTTAAAATAGGCACTTTCTTCACTTTAAAAAGGAAAAAATTCCACTTATTTTAGGAAACTGCATTCATCTGTTAAAAGAATTTCAATTGAGTGTTGTCCGTCTGTAATTTCTGTCCTAGTTTTTTTATTTTTATCTTGCTACCCTTGGTAAGGACCTGGAAACGAACTCCTTAAACTGTCTTTCAAATGACTTTGAAATAAATGCTCTTTTTTTATTTTTTTAAATTGTTTTCTTAATTCGATATTGGACCATCGCCTCATGAGTAATTATTTCTAAACTAGTAAACTTTGCTCACATTAGCCTATTAACATAGTCTAATTAACCAACCTTTAGTCTAGACTAAATATCAATCTAGACTAAAAAATACGATTGTCGTTACTTTCAAAATAAATCAATTGAGCCATTCGAATTTCTTTGTCTCTGAAACAAATAAATACTCAAAATTCAAAACGTCTTATACATTGTAACCTATTAGGAGGAGAAGATAAATAAGGAGTTCTTACAGAAGTTGATGACTTTTCTTGTAGACTAAACTGGTCTAGCATTAAAAGTAAGTCCCTTGCAGGCCCCTGAACGAGCAGGCCCTCTTTAGTTATACCGCTGTGGTTTGATGTGCGATGAGCGCCGCAGTAGTAGAACACACGAATGAAAAATTCCCATGCAAGGATAATACAAAAGAGTGAAGAGAAGAAAGGACTTACATAAATAAATTAGAATACGTTCACCATAACTGGCTCATTAAAACGCATATTTTGTAAATATGCCATAGACGGATGGCCAACCAAAACACAGCAACAGTCTTAAAATTTCCTTAACGAATTTCATTGTTTATCTGCTTGTACGTGTATGTAAGAGCTTAAGAAGGTTGCGTTCAACATTTACCTGTTGGTTAGTTAAACTTTAGTTTTTTCTTGCCACAACCCGAAAAAAATAAACGTTTTAAATGTTGATCCCTATTTTGTCCTTCATCCCTTTGTTTAATAGTTTGGGAACAATGGAAATTAGAGCAACTTGTCTTTCCTTTCCATTTTTTTCTTTTACTTAAACAATGGATATTTTTAAAAATTTTGCTCTAATTTTCTTCGCTAATCCGGCCATAATAAATAAAATTCTTTTTAAATATCCTTCAGTTATTTGGAAAATTGTCTTGTTATTCATTTGGATTTTAAAAAATTTCCATAGAATTTTTACAGTTCTTAGAACAACGACGCGTTTGCAAGCGACATGAAGTTTCTTCTGTTATTCATTAACCTTTCAACACACACACACACACACACACACATACACGCATGCTCGTATATATTAAATGGTTAGATAAAATGGAAAATGATAATTTTCCTTAATATAATTTCGGCATATTTTAAATCAGGGCCTTAACAGAAAAGTAAAATTAATATTAGAACTCTCTTCTAAACTCTTCATTTAAATGAGAACTGCGTGCTAAACCAATTCTTCTAATATTCTTAAGTCCTTTAATTAAATATTTGTATGAGATATTGAAAGTTTTTTCTTTCGAAATATAGTTTTGACTAAATTTGCGATTTTTGCATACTTTCCTAATTTTAATAAGAAGTTATTGAAATTTTTATAACTTTTTTAATTAAATCTTTGAAAATCATTTCTATTTTTTATCCTTTTTTCACTTTCGTGTGTTTTTTTTATCATTTCTGCAGCTTTCTACCCTGATTTTAGTTTTGAGGGCTGATAGTGGCCATACTGATGAACTTACAGCAGTCGTATAGGCCGTCGTCTATTCAGTCTGTTATGCCCAATCATCATGGACGGATATAGCGTTCAATAACACGTGCAAATAATAAAATTGGTTTATCAAAATGTATGTTCTGTTTGGGTAACGTTGCACTTGCTTTACGGTCGCCATAATCGTCCTCAATTTCTGGAATGAATGGGTACGTTAGCAAACAAAATGGTTGAATTTGAGACAAATCAAATCGATATGAGATCCAAGAACGTTCAATGCATCCTGAAAAGGTCACTGTTTGGTGTGGATTTTGTTCTGTCGGCGAAATTGGTTCATATTTCTTTGACACCAACTTTGGCCATTCTATCACTGTCAACCGCGAGTGCTTTAGCTCGATGATTAAAAAAATTTTTTAGTCTGAATTGGAGGGCTAGATCAGCTCACTGAGATCGTAGGATTTGATTCCGGTACCCTCTTTTTTGTGGGGTTTTATTAAGTCATGGGTCTATAGGCCCTTAAAACGCACATAGCCCATGCCATGGGTAAATTTAAGCCATTTAGCTTTTTGCTGCAATCACGTTTCCTTGTTCATTGATTGAACATTAGATTGTTGAAAAATATTTAGGAATTTTCATTCTACGTATGCGCGCAATAAAGATATGGTTAACAAATGACCATCACAATCATTTTGTGTTCATAACAGCAATACATAGTTGACATAATCATAATCATCTCTTCTTATTACAGGAGTGTTTGAAAATAAATCTTTTACCTCGATTATTTTAATACTCGCGTGTTTTTTCTAACAGCAGGTCTCTTTTTTAATTTAAAGGAATATTTTTCAAATTTTATTTTTTCAATACATCGCCTGACCTCGACTGTTATCGTTAGATAAAAAAAAAATTATTAAAATTTTTAAATATTTTGTAACGTTAAGGATACAACGGCCAAAACCTGCTAATTAGAGATATGAAAAAACTCTTAAAAAAACATGAATAAATTAAGTTTTTCAAATCAAAATTTATAATTTTGAAATTTGTTTGTTATGGCTTCATTCATGGCCGACATTTAAATGGTCGCTAAACCAAATGGTCAATGAACTTTCAGAAGTTTGAAAACATTTATTCTCATATGTTTATGTTAAAAAATTCAAATACAATATGAGAATTCTCTATCGTAAGCGAATATTCGAATATTACAAAATACATAGTCACAGTAGGCTTAGGATGTTTTTATACAAACAGCACATTCAACAATTAACAATCAACTTGAGTGTATTTTATTTTTCTTGCAACAAATTTGAAAAATTTTCAATATTAAGTATTCAAAATTGATAGTTTTATAATTTTAGATTCAGTGGCTGAAGTAAAAATTTCATAGCTAAAGGAAAGAATCTACGATATACGAGTACATTGGTTTTTGCTTTGTTTTGGCACAGATTTAGGAATTTATTGTTATCAAAATGTTCACCTCAGGCCATTGAAATAATAACCTGAGTATTATCACACTTATACACACATACATACACACAAACACTCATCCAATTAAAATGTTTCCGTTGCAATGCACCACACAACTTTAACATTCAATTAACTTTATCGTAAACATTCAATAAGCTTCAATTTGCATACGAATGGCATTTACGTATCCTAATATTAAATAAAGAAATTATTAGAAATTTTAGACAAAGGATTAACTCTGGAAATTCTAATTTTGAAACAATTTCAAAAATGTCATCAAATAATAGAACAAGACAATACGTCTTAAAATAGAGATTTTTAATGCTAACTTTAAAATAAAAAATAGATCAATTTCAGTGAAAATTGCGGAAGGATAATTGCAAGATTCTTATTCTTCTTATACTCACATTAAACACAGTGCATTGATATCGAAAATTTTTTTTGCAGAAATTTAAGGAGAAGATTTAAGTTAAAAAAAATCGTATGGTATTTTGTATCAAGTTGTGAAAGTCTTTGAGTTTTGCCAAAAAAAAAATCGCCCAAAGATATGAGTACATCTTATACATCCTGCCTAGAAAAACAATAGCATATTAAACTTGGTAAAAATAGTTGAAATAAAGTTGTCAAAATTTGCAAAATATGCTATATTTACATATACTTATTTTTTTATAATTTATGAACAATCAAAAACTCTGTTGGGGAGAATATCCCAAGTAATAAATTTATGAACAATATTTTTTATTTTCTAAATCGAAAAAAGGATTTATAGGGAATATTCTTTTTAGAAAAAGTATAACTTAAGCTAAGACTATCCGCAAATAATAATAATAATAAAAAAGCTCTAAAGTAACAAAATTTAGCTTATGATTTATATGCCATATTTTTTTTGGAAATTGCAGCAAGGATACGGGTGCATTTCATATATCCTTTCTAGCGAAATGACAATGTAAAGTGGGCCAAGCTACCAAGAATAGAAAAAAATATGCCAATAGCTTGTTATTTCTTAAAATTATTATTTTTTTAATCGCAGCAAGAATATGAAAATCTCGCACAGAGATTCATATGGGCCAATCTCTTTTTCACTGCAAAGCTTACACCGAACAGACATTTAGAAGACAGTTTCATATACAACAGCCATCTTTTCTAACAGAAAATTTGAAATTGTAATACGAATTCCCAAAAAACGTATCAAACCCTTCAACACCCCAAACAATATTATCTGGCAACACTACGCCATATAAAGTAAACAATTCAATTTTGGTAACTAGTACGAATGTACATATATACTTACTTATGTATATAAATAGATTGCTTACTATATGGCAGTATGATAAGTAGAGTCAACAAAACTCTGCATAGATCCGTAAATATAATTTTAGGCCTTCTAAACTATAAACGTAAGAGCATTTATTCAGTTTCAAGTGGGACGTCGCTTATAATGGGGGTGTTATTTAACCAAATAATAAAAATTATAATACTGGTACACCTTGTATCACAAACTTTTAGTTCATCGTGTTACATAACATATGCAGAATGGGCGAATGATTATCATCTGATTCTAACACGCGGTGAAAATAATACCTATGAACTGTTTAGAGGCAGAAGCGTTCCTGTCAATGCAGATATTATATTGTTGTGCAACAATGAACAGCAACCGCTTACCGTTACTTGCATCAGTGACAATCAATTTAATGTAAATCTTCCTCTGCAAGATAGATGCAAAGAAAAAGACAGTTTGCCAGTCGTTCGAATTGTTGAAGAGGCCTCCCACTGCCCATTTACCCTATATAAAATAGGATATAATATTCAAATTGCTGCTCATTCACAATTCATAGAAAGTTATCAAGTGTGTTTCGACGAAAAACATTTGAGACCTTTATTTACCATCAATAAGGTGTATCCAAGGGGTGAGTTGCAACTTGCGAGAAATATAGAGTATAAATTTTTTTGAGGATAAAATATAACAAATTTTATTTGAAGGTGGTGCTCCTCTCTACATGTTATATAAATCCGATGACATTTTCCATATAAAAGATATCGATACTATATCTAGGAGAGCAGCTGAAGCTAGATTTAATGCATTACTGACGAATAGCACAAGGTATCGTATAATCAAAAAAAGACAATTAACACCCATGGACGATTTCAATTTGGACAAATTAAAACGTTCCACGTTTGATATGATGAATGTGATACCAATGTTTAAAAGTATTGATAGAGGTAATATGCAACTAATGACACGCTGGATACAAACGTCTTCACCTCCGACTGTATGCACTGGAGTTTTAAATTGCGATCTAGATACACATGATATCCAATACTTAACTTGCGTTCTTAAATTAAGAGATGAAAACGGCCAAGGTGTGCCAATGTTTTTGGCTGATGATCGTAAAGTCCCCATACCTTTGTGGGTTTATAAAATTGTGAAATACGAAAATAAAGAAAATTCTTTCGTATTCTTGACTTTGAATAACGCTTATAGGCTTTATTATAATGGAGTGCCTGAGCATATTTGTAAGGGGATCCAATGTCCACAAAAATTCAATGATGATTTTAAGGAAGGCATGACATTCTGTTGTGATCATTATGACTTTATAAATAGGAATGCACCCTATTTAAGAGATGTTTGTTAATCACGTGACATCTGTTTGTTCCCTTTTCCCAAAATTTCGATCGGCAATTTCATATTGTTGTTGGATTTCTCTACTATTTTGATGAGCTTTACACAATATTTTATTCATGGGAAATATTTAATTCACATGAAAAATTTATTCGCCTTTTATTTTCGATACATTCATGTACATGTGCATACACTGAAACAAAAACTTTTTGATAAATCCTTAATGAAAGTAATAATTAAATCTACTTAATTATACTTGAATGAATCTTTTGACTTGAATAAATAATTTTAAAAATATTACCTCAAAACCTGTTGATTTAAGGAAATTTTAAGTTAAAATAATGGTGAAACAATAGCAGCCCTTGTTTAGGGGAAGAGACGAACAAATTTATTTAAATTAACATTCCAAAAAGAAGTTAAATTAAATATATATATATATATATATATATATATATATATATATATATATATATATATATATATATATATATATATATATATACTCGTGATCGTTTGTTTTACCAAATTTTGTTGTTTAATCTTACGAACAGAAAAAGAATAATAAAAAATTTTGATTTGAATACAACTTTTTTTCTGTGATTTTATTGAAATAAGAGTAATTATTATAGGAATATTTAACAATAAAAAGGAAGTATAAAAGCTTATTTGAACAATTTTCGTTACTAATTAATTTTTCAGAATTGTCAATGTCCTTTGTTTACTCATGCAAAAAAATCAAATAAATATCAGCTGTGAAAAGAATGATTTGTTATTGAAAACATCATGAATAAGAAAAAAAGAGTAAAAAGTAAGAAACACACTGGTAGAAGCGAACTGTTTTTTGAATTCCTGGAAATGATTTTTTTCAACAAAAAAATAAAAGCTGCAACAATTAACGGTGAACAATGTCCACAAAAACGATTGAGTGAAATAGAACTGAAAGGTAATGCGAATAATTCCGGGTGGTACAAATACAAGTACCTTTTTAAAAATTAAATAAAATAAAATAAACTTAATTTTTTTTGTATGTTATGGCTTTATTAGAAATAAAAAATATACGCATTCGCCAATTTTCCATAACTTTTTTGACATTTTCTGATTCGATCTCGCGAATGGTTGGGACGATTTTAAGGGTGTAAATCGTTTCTGGACTATTGACATAGCATCGGTACTTAATGCATGCGCTCCCCGTGACTGAAATTGCATTTCCAATAGCATAGTCGATAAATGGGGCAAATTATGTATCCTCTCCTAAAGACGTGCGGATATTTCGCTCCTCAGATGCGGCTATTTTCTTCTTTCTTGCCATAGCTGTCGAGATGAAACTGGGCCTCGCCAGAAAAGATGATTTTTCTGTCAAATCTGATATCCGACTGGAGCTGCTGTGTCAATTGGTCCTTGTAAGTGAATAGTTCGAGATCTTTGTGTGAAATTCTCGCACCAGCAGAGATCTAAGACGAATCGATGATTTTAGTTTGAGCAACAGAGCTCTCTTTTTGGAAATAAATTCCTTGTGGATGCGAAAAGGGACTCGTTTTGGTCCGCGTATGTATGATGCAAACTGATTGTCAACATTTTAGACAGATCAAATTTATCAGTGTCAAAATAACATATGATAAAGATGCAATAACTGTGGATGCAAAAATTAATCAATTGCCAAATTGATTAACTTCACATAAGAACTTGAGTTAGATGAGGAAAAAAAGGCAATAACTGATTCCTAAAATTTTGTGTAATTAGTGCATTCACACTATTTTGTTATCTAATTTATTCGAAATTTCGTTTGATATGAAAAAGAAAATTTAAGGAAAAAATTTCATATCAGTTATAAAAATTTCTTTTTTTATAATTAATATGCCAGCATAGTTGAATAACATTTTTGTCAACAGTATAATTCTACTCGTATATCCAATTTGGGAGTATTTAGTTAAATTTTAGGTTCAATGTACTTATGTACGAGTATGTATGTTTGTTCATACGTACTTTTGAAATCTTAGTTACAATTTTACGCCGTTGGTTTTATTATTTGAACACTTTTATCTTATCTTATTTAGAGATTACAATGAGATTCGCGAATTATAGTTACACGCGTTAGATGATATAGAAGATCTTATTTATAGAAATATTTATAATTAAAAAATTATACAAGCAGTTGAAATACATACTTATATTTCGCATCCAAATTCTCAATTCACATAATTCGGTTTCCAACTTGTCGCCGATACCAGACGTTTTCAGGCGAAAGCAAGAATTTTTAACGAAAAATCTGAAATTTGATGTCGCGTTTGATCATTTATGCTTCTTAATATTTTATAAGAAATTTTCTGTTTCAAACTATCCCTCCCGGGTAGCTTGTTGTTGTGCTTCCTGGCGTAGAGGGTTTCAAGGTTTCCGGACCTAGGCCTTTTTGCTGATAACCCTTAAAAACTTGTATATTGCTAACCAATCCCTGAATTAACAGGGTAACAGGCGCGCATCCACGTAAATTAAAGGTAAAAGTGGATGGGTAATATGGTCTTTCCAGACCTTGACCTTTCGCCAATTACCCGTAGAACTTAATATGTTACTACCTAAGTAATTAAGGAAGTAGCTTTGCCTATGCTTGTCTGGGACCTAAAATCGACGGTGTTTTTAACACAAGGCCGACGAGAGATCCTATCTGGTACCACGGGAACCAGTAGCCCCTAGGACTTGTCCTAGACTGGGTATTGGTGAGGACCCTACGGGGATCACGTGGTGGCTGTGGTTAAATCCCAAAGATACGCGGGAAGAGTTATGGGTCGGATGAATGTGTCTGCAATATGGTGGGTGCTAGTGATCCTGTTGTAGATGCTCTCTTCAGGCCATATATCTCTATATGCTGTTGCTATTCGACAGAGCTGCCCTGACGGTTGCGATTGGTAAGTGACCATTAAGGTAGGGGATATCTTACTGCTGGGCCATTGGGGTGGTAGGAGGTTAGATAGCTCCAGCACTTTAGCAAGGTGTCTGCACATGGTTCTGCAGCGTGCCATGTCGTCCCTATTAGGAGCACATGTAGATCCACACCCTATATATACCTCTGGAAGGGATGACGGGGACGGTGCTGAACGGCTTTATTTACCCAGTGCGAAGAGCACCGTTAGGTTGGGTTTAATAACAGGTACTGAAGTAAATCTGTGACATATGTGTTTCAAACTATTGTAGCTCTCTATATATAAAAGGAACTAAATAATTTTTTTGTTAAGAGGTAATCTTTTCGCTGCTCCAATCCCCTAAAGTTTTTTTTATTGTCTTTGAACTTCATCTTCAAGGCAATCGTTCTAAAATTTGATAACTCCCCATATGACTTTGATGTAATTCCTAACCATATATGATAATTACTAACTATTGTAAAAGTATGGATGTACAAGTCTACACCTCCTACACCTCCAGGCCCTTGCTTTGAAAAGATATTTATGGTCAGAATAATCTTGATCAAATTTTGAGCGGCTCACTATTGTAGTTCCCAGGATAATTAATAATTACTTTTACAGTAAATTACTTTATTTTTGTTTTTATTTTTATTCCGGCTCTAGGTCATATATTAAATAAAACTTCTTTTTTTTTTTTTTTGTTTTATTTAAATTTTATTTTTTATTCCATATTTCGATCACCATCGGTTCTCTTCTTCAGGAATTTAAGTAAAGCAAACTTTATCATATTTTATAAGGCAAATTACATGTGATAGTTATCAAAGAACAAATTACAACAAAGACAAATGTGTAAATCATTCTGACAAACACTAGCAGAACGGAACAACATGCTGTTTTCGAAAGCCGCTACACTTTCATCATCAGCGTTCTTGTGTTTGGTCCACTTCTGTGGTGTCAGTTGATGTATATTTCAGCTATTCATACAAACCTTCACTGTAAATGTAATACGAGAATTGTTTTTGATTCATCGTATCACAATTTGTGAAAACTTTTTTTTTTTTAAATTACTTTATTTATTGTAGATCTGCAGATATAACATAATTAGTATATGCTGTGTTAGTAGGGTAACCGCCTGCTCCCTTATACTCATAGTTTTTTTTTCGAAAATGTTCTTTAATCTCACACTAATCTACATCAAATTTAGAGAGCCTCACCAATATAATTAATAATTATTTTATATGGGAAAGTTCCCATCCCCCCGCTTCCAGGTCTCACATCACATTTAGAGAGTCCCACTATTGTAGTTCTCCAGTTGACCTCCTCCAATCCCTAAGATTTGTACTTCTGAGCCATTTAACGAACAGAGCTAAAAATTATTAAAATCCCTCAATTCGTTTTTAATTTTAGCGAGATTAACAAACAACAGTTGATGTTTTTATAAGTAAAAAAAAAATAATCAATTCGTTTGACGTACATATATAAAGGGTGTTCCAAAATTAACGCAAAATTTGAATTCGCCGTGCGGTAAGGTCTTGGCAAGCCTACAGAACAATTTGACAGCTGACAGTTTAGCGTTAGTAAAAATAGAGGGTTACACGATAGAACAACGTGTTTCCCTGGTTGAACAATATCTCAAAAATAATGAAAGTTTAGCGACTATAGCTTAGAAAATAACACCACTGTGAATAGGTCGATTGAAAAATTTAGGGACACTGGAACTCTGGTCAACCAAAATCAGATCGTTCACGTATTAATACCGACCTTCGTAGACTAGGACTGACCTTCGTAGACTAGTAGGTAGTGTACTAGACTCGTAGTACGAAGGTCCCAGCCTCGAAACCTGCCGCAGAACTCTGGCAGTTTGTGTCTGATAATTAAAAGGGAGCGCACAACAAGCCTTCACTGGCTTAAGTGTATGTCGTATGACATGGGCTTATCACACCCCTCCAATCAACCTAACCTAACCTAACCTAATACCGAAGAGGTGCTCTGTACAACGTACACTCATTAAAAATTGGATGACATTAATGTTGCCAATATGTGGTTCAACAATACGTTGCTACATGCCCTTACAGGCACGGATATCCTGGTCATGTACTCTTACCTTGCCTCTCACCGACCTCTTCTCTATAACTTTTGAAAAATCGTTTATTATTTTTTGGGGGTCCAGATCTTCAAAGTTTTAGTTAGTGCTTTTTTTCGACTTAATAAAAAGTTGACAAAATGTTTACTAAAAACTTTGATTACTTCTTATAATCTGCGCTATTCTCTTCTGGCTTACAAAAAAGTTATGAAAATCTCAGCATTTTAGGATCCAAGAGTACATCGTATTCAGAACATTGGCAATTCCCAAAAAATTTTATTTTTTAATTTTCTTTTTATGAAGAAAATTAATTATTAGTAATTTACGACTGGTAATAGACCTTATACGAGTATCTAGAAAGGATACATGCTTGCCAAGAGCCATGGCTCCTTTTTTCTTGGGTGATAGTAATTGTATCAATTATTAACTGAAAAAGAATAACATTTTAATATACATTTAAAGAAATAAGCATTTTATTTGTGAATTAAGGTATTTTTGAAGTCAGGAAGGAGTTTTCACAAATTTGTAAAAGTAATTCCGTTTCTAATGAAAGTTTTACCAACTTAGATTTTTAGGAAGTTGAAAAATTCCCTAATGGATTTTTGGAAGCAGTGAAAATGTCGTTCCTTGAGAATGACTTCCGTTTTTTCACTGAAACAAAATCTTTCACACAAATTGTGGCTTACTACTGTCAAGTTTGCGACCTTTCCAGTAAATAAGTTATCGGTATTTAATGTAAAATCATATTAATTGTCAATCATGGTAATTGTAATTGGCAAAGATAGCTTCCAACTCGGTGAATAGACATTGAAAACGATGAAAAAAAATGAAAGCTGCTCTTGAAGAATGTCATTTCAATTGCTTTCAAAGGATCCGCTACTGAATTTTTTCCACTTCGTAAGAAGTAAAGTTGAGAAAATCTTACTGAGATTTAAAAGAAATACTTACATATTTCTTCTAATTTACATAAAAACAGAATTTAAACCTTTTTTTAATGGAATTATGCATTATTAAAAAAAATAATAATTATAACAACATGAAAGGAAAACTGTGGTGGCTAACAAGTTGTTGTTCTTTTAAAACTTCTATTTCTAGTGGTACGAGTACTATAAATAACTTATTGTTATTTAATAGGACCTTATTTTCTTTCCAAAAAAAAAAAAGTAAAAACCAATGTGCACTATTCAAGATAACTTATAATTAAGTTAAAGCCAAATAACAGTTGAAGTAATTTTAAAAAATTGTTTCTCTAATTAAGTGTATTGGAACCAAATAACACAACGTATTACAATTAAAAAAAATCAGAATTTTCACAAGTTGTGGATCTTATTGACTTCCTTGGAAGTTCTTTTTTTACTGAATTAATGATCAACTATGTATAAGACTTTGCTTATTGTAACTAAAAAAGAATTCATTATATTTAAAATCAAAAAAAAAACTTGTTACCGTATATATACATTGCTTGCAGAGAACATAATATCGTTAACACAACTATGTATATCAAAACAAATTATACACTCCAATTTATATTTACGAAAATATGCGTATTGTGTTCAGCTTGAAGCAATTTGGATTTTGAGTAGATACAACTATTTTATCTATTTGTCTAATTGTACTCGCACTGAACTAAAATCATAATTAATGAAAATAAAGTACAGAGTTTCTTAATTATTCATTAATGCAGGCGACAATCTGTAATTGAGGATAAGAATTAAAAGCTGGAAAATATTTCGAGTATTGCACTCAGTCAATTTATTCAAATATTAAAACTCTATATAAAATACATAATATCTGCTAATTTCCCACTGTGCAGATAATCCTTGACATAAGGTCGAGAAGAACTTATAATACAGTATTTAATGAACTGTAAATTTAATAACCAAAAACCATGAACCACGAATCACAAACAGGCATTAAATATAAGATCATTCGAAAGCCTAATAACGATTTTTTGTTAAAGGCCAAAAAAAATTAATAATTAACAAAATTCGGTAAAATGAAATCATAGAACTAGAAAAAAAGAAGCTTAAATCAGAAAAAAAATTTTATGATTAATTTACAATTTCAATGTAATCAATAATTTATTTGCATTTTATTCAAACAAGAAGGTCAGAGTTATAATTTAAGAGTACGTACATGCATTTATATATTCGTATTATAATTTTATACATGCATATGTATGTCTAAGGATTAAAACAAAGGACATTGAATTGAATAAATACAAACGTACGCGCTCAAAATATTTTAGGCTTAAAAACAAATCCTAAATTTTCTCTAATACAATTAAAGCATCGAATGTAATCACATACACAAATGTTTGACTGTATTGTCCCGTTTGTATATACACACATATGTAATAATGTTGCATTTTAATATTTGTGATGTCCTGCTAGGATCTGTGTGTTACGCTTTCTAAAAATAATAAACGAATTACACGTCCATCATTAAGATTATAAAATGATTTTAAATAAAAATTTATATTCTTTTTAGCCCTATTTTTGGTATCTGCTGGTCTCGAAAGTTTTTAATTATTAATCGTTTTCGTTTCGATATATTTTCATATACAATTCATTTCATATACGAATTTTGATTATTTCTAAGGATTTTAATATATCGCTCGCATATATTGAATTTGTTTTCTTAAAATTTAAGGTCTTTTCTATATTAATTTTAATAATCGATATTTCGATACTCTTCGCTAAATAGAATCGTCAGTGGACTTTAAGCAAAATGAGTCAAATAGAATACGAGAATTCAGTATTGTATATAATCATTACAAAATAAATAACCATAGTAGGATTAGAATGCTGTTTTACAAGCAACACAACAAACAAATATACTCAACGTGAGTCTATTTTATTTTTCTTGCAACATGTATACAATTAAACGCCCGTTGGCCGTTAATGATTGTATTCAATCGGACAGAATATCAGGGAGAATATGCAAAAAGAATAAATTTTCAATATTGATTTTTAAACCATGTTTCTTTAAGGGAACAATATATTTATTCAGAGAATTGGAAGCTAGTTTTAATATGTTGAGAAAAGCTAATTTTAATATTGTTGTAATAAACCACTGCAAGTCACTTGCCAGAATTACATCTGCAAAGTGTTAAAACCTGCCAATAGCCACAAGTCATTTTTTCTTATATGCAGAATTACTCTAAATCATAAATTGATGAAAACCAAAGGCACGCATAGACTGCACAATATTATTGAATATTTTATTGCGTTTATTATTGTCGTTTTACTCTATACTATTCAAAAATTTGCTGTAAATTTTTTAACAAAATATGGCGCAAGTTTTCATATAATTTATGCAAAAATAAACAAGACTGCGCTTAAGCAAATAATTAATTTTCCTTAAAATATGAAAACTTAAGAAAATTACACAATTTGGCATTAAATAATTTGAAAAAAAAAAAATACATAAATAATTTGGTCCTCTATTTTGGTGGTAAATCATTATTGTACAATATTGTCAACACACTACAAAATATTTTTGTTTTCGCAATATAATTCAAAAAACTTTCGATTTTGTTCAATGCCATGTACTAATATATTATACACACAGCCAATTTTATTGTGCAATATCAATATTATTGAACAATAATATTACAAATATATAAGTATCTTAATGTTATAATATTAATTTAGAAAATAAATAAGTTTTTAAAAACAAAAGGTATTTTCAAAACGATTTTTATTTGTTGTGACTCAATATTAGTTCCTCAATATTAGCAGCCAACTAAAAATTAGCAACGAAAAACAAACACAAAAACGACCGTCAAAAGCACTACTGCTTCGTTGTGCTAGTGTCACATTTGGTTTCTTCTTACCTCTTCCCAAAAAAATTTTTTTTTAATATTAAATGATTATTAACCTGAATTATTAAATTCAGGACTCCAACTTGAGCCCGATTGGCTACAATTGAAAAATGAACATAAAAAAGCTGCGTAGCAATGGAAGGAAGAGCAACGAATTGCCATTAATGAACAAAAAATTGGGGAAAACAGACACAGGAACGCTTCAATATTTTTTTTCTTGATTGCAAGAATTTTTAGAGGCACCTTTTATCCCTTCAAAGGCACCTTTATCACTTACAGAATTTAAATTAAATTGTTTAAGAACATTTTTCGAAGCACTAGGAAAGTTCCAAACGATTTCACACAACAAAAAAAATTTTTGGAAACCGAAACTGGAGCTGCATTTTAAAATCACTGTCTTGTATGTGAAACTGTATGCTTTCGTACAGGGAATAACCCCTGTGGTTATTTATGTAACATTTTTATGTTAAATTCTTTTATTTTAAAATATTTCTGCCTCAAATTGTACATTCACTGAAAATTTTAATACTAAATGCAAACCAGTATTAGGGCATTCTTAGGGGTCACCCAATTGGTCAACCTTTTATATGATGTTATTGTTATTGTCATTATTGTCCTGCAGTTGGTTAAAGTGTTGTTGTATTGGGCTTTAAAATCAATTTTTTCCCAAAATGCCAATAATGACCTCTTGTCATCGTTATTAAAACTAAGAAGAAAAAACACAATCCTGAAAAAACCAACCCTACACACAAGCACGTTCCCAAAACGAACTAATGAATATGAAATAATTTTTCAAACCATATCACAATGAATTAAAAAAAATCCAAAAAAAAAAACTAAACAATCTCAGGGGTCATGCAAAAGAAAATTTCAAGCAAGAAAATCTTTCGCACGCACACACACATAAAAGCAAATGAATTTAATATCCGGCCAAATCAACTATAAGGGTGGCAAACGGCTGGCTCTATGACCTCTCCTTTCAAAGAATTTAAAAAGGTGTTAGAATTTGAAATGGCGCTAGAATTTAAAATTTATTACCTTTTTTGTGTGTAACAAAAGAATATTTAAAATTTTTGTCATTAAAATTTTGTAATTTTGCTGAAAAAATTTTATGCTGAAAATTTTTCCCTAAAATAGGAGTATGTTAAAAACGTTAGAAAAAAACTAGTTCAATAAAAAGGCTTTAGGGATGTTTGCTTACTATAAAGGATAGTAATTGTTACAATGATACTTTATTCATATTGATTGACCCTTATGGATGCCAAGGCAACACACCCTTCATTTACAGCTTGACCTTTTATGGTTTTATATTGAATTGATTTTTTTTTTGAATTTGCTTTTGCTTTCACTTTAATATTTAAATTTAATTTCACACTTACACGAACACATTTCCTATTGTTCGTTTAAAATTTTTAATTATTTGACCTTTTTGTTATTTTAAATGTGTCAGTCTTCATTATAAATGTGATCTAGTTTTAACGGATTTTTTTCTTCATTAATTCAAAAATACAATAAACGATTTATTACGTAACAGTAATGTAACGGAAAATTAAAAATTTGCGAAATTTATATAAAATTAATAGTTTCTTCGGAAAGGAAACATACAAATTTAAAAGCACATCAATTCGATGTACTCGTTTGTACACTAATACCACCTTCAATATTCCTCCCCCTCTTTTGGGTTCAACAAAAGTCTCCTTAAGGGGGAGATTTCGAAATGGACATCGTCCAGGATTGCACAACATTGGAATGACATCATTGGATTATGCCACTCCAAGAAATTCCTACGCTTTGACGCTGGGAGGGCGGATCTGGCTCTCAGACTGGACAGGAAAAGCCTACGGACGCTGGTAGGGGCACTCACAGGCCATTACAACTGCAAAGACCACCTATACTGAATGGGCTTATCTGACACGGACAGCTGCAGATTTTGCGGTGAAGATGAGGAGTCGTTGGAACACTTGATAGCAAATTGTGAGGCATTATGCCACAGAAGACACAGGACTCTACATGCATATACGCTGAGTGAAGAGGATCTGCTAATGCTGCCATTGAAGAAGCTGATTCTATTTGGGAACGTATTGGACTGTTAGGGACAGGGGAAGCACAATAGATCAACAATGGTCGCAAGGCCATCCTGGGCCAAACCGCCATTACATTACATTACCACCTTCAATACATCGGGGGGCAAACAAAATTTTTTTTTTTAATTTTAAGAGAAGAATAAATTTTTCAAAGCCATTTTGCTATAAACACAACCTGAAGAACGACGATTTTTTTCGTTGCGAATATTCGTCGTTGAAATGTGTATATAAAAATTCAGACAATTATTGCCTCAAGCGGAATTCGACGGACATAACGAATTCTGTGATCGGTTCATTTCCATTTCTTATGTCAACGAATGCCAAAGCAAAGTGAGTGAGTTTTACTGAATAAAACTATTTATCAATTTCTAATTTTGTAATAAAATTCTCTTTCAAATAGTTTTTTTGCTATTATTTCGTCTCATTTAATCAATATTCTTCTTAAGTATTGATACGCAATTGAACTTATTAATGAAATACATAGATGTAAAGAATAACAAGTGTAGGTTTAATGGGACATCCAAAGATTATTTGATTACTTAGAGAAAAATAGAAAACGAATTCAAGTCAGGTAAACAATTTTTGGCGAGGATCCATGAAACTTATAAACAGAAGAAACAAACTTAAGAAGAGGCAAGCCTATCCACTACCATCCTTGTTACCTTAAGGAATCGTCCCGCATTTCTGGCCCTTAAATGCGAAAAATCGATTCTATGGAAGCCAAAGGACTTTTGCTAATAACATTTACAACTACCATATCCATGTTAATCGCTGCTTTACGAAAGCAAAACATCTAATAACTTTAGAAGCAACAAATTTCTTGATTTAAATTAAATTTAAATTGAAATAAAAGAAAATGCAAATGACAATTAAAGCCTCTTTCGTCCGAATTGTATGTAATTCAGGCGATGAATTTCCGTAGCAAATTGTTATCGGACGACTTCATCATGCTTTACGAAATTCTTCTCTTGTCCCAATTAAGCTTACAGCCTAATTTCAGGATGGAAATATTATATCCTGAAAAATATTCTCATTAAATATTTAGGTTTAAGATTTCTCTTTATTTATGAACATTTTCCTTTTGTTTGTGTAAATAACTCGTGTTCGAGTCATTGATTTTGCCTCTAAAATTGAGGTTTCAAAAATAAAAACACCACAAAATACTAGAGTCCTTTAACGAGGCCTCATACTTGATATACGACCAGCTTTTAATATGAAAATTAAATATATTTTTTAATTAACTTGTCTCAGTTGTGGAAAGGATAAAAAGACACTTGTTGTCGGACAGGAAGCACATGATTCACAAGCTGAATATTACGATTTCAAACGCAAGTTTGTAGATAGAAAAAAATTATTTTTCACTTTACGGTCCAAAATTGATATTGATTTAAATAATTATTAATAAAAAATAATTTAATTATGCAAATATTATTTATTAATAAAACTATTATTAATAATGCAAATATTGTTAATTAAAAAAAAAAAATAAAACTAAAAAATATTTCTTTTTACAAAAAAGAACTGCTGCTAGAATAAACTTATTTTCATTTCATCTTATTTTAATTTTCGTACTAATATTTAAATCCTTTGCCGCCATTGTGCCGTAAAAGATAATTAAATTAACATTTAACATGTTTTCTTCTCACGCTTTCTACTTAAAAAAATTTTTTATAAAAATATGCTTATTTCCATCACCAAAAAAAAAGAAAAGAAAAAACAATAAATAATTCCATTTCAATAAGTGTGAAATGATTTAAAGGAACAACATTTTTCAATTGATTTTCAGTTTCATGGAATCGCATGAATGCGAAACAATTAAAAGGTCATGCCAATCGTTACCACCCAAAAATAAAAACAAAATTTAATGTCCTCTCAGGACATACATTGGGTCAAATTTACATAAGGATTCACATAAAACTGACCTTTAAGAATTCGTTTCTTATTGATTTTGTCTAAATGTAACGTATTTTCATCAATCCTATAAAACGCAGGATCTGTTTAATCTGTTAAAAGTGGAAAAAGACTATTGGCAAGAAAATGTCTACAAGTATGTAATTATAAAGTTTAACTTCTGACATCAGATTTCAGCAGTAGCATTTTCTATGCTGAGGATTAGTATGGAGTTAGAGTAGCAGGATAAACAAAAGGCATATACTAGGGTATCATCAATGATGTGATTGTGGCGATATTCCGGCTACTAGACACACTCTCTTCGTATTTTTCTATTATTATTATGCCTTATGACATAATTATAGCAACTATTTTATTATCTCTGCAACAAAGTATGATTGTGTGCAAATGTATTGTGATTGATCTAACATGTTTTAAAATTAGTTTTAGCCGCGATAAATAAGTTATTGTTATCACTGGGTTATTAAATTATTAACATCGATAAAAAACTGCATTATATTTGGAATCGGTTATATTCCGATTATAGTTTTTATTTTGTATAAAAAGAAGTTTGCTCATTTATAAAGCGGGACTATAAATCAAACAAATACATACTCGTTAGACAAATAGGTATCAAATTTATAATAATTTTGTTATAATTCTTGTTTCCTTTATGTTGAACTTAATAGAAGTATATGTTGCAGGACAATATTTTAAATAGATTGGAAGAGGAAATTGCATCAATTTTTTTAAACAAATTTAGCAAGAGCAAACTGCGAAACTTCTTGGCTTGTCTGCAGAAATATCCAGCGCCTTCGGCAGGAATCGAACCTACGAACTTTCGACTAAACTAGCTACTAGTCTATGAAGGCAACTTAATTTAATTTGAAATGATTGAAAAATTAAATTTGCCGAGTCTATAAGAAAGTTTTTTTTTAGGAAAAATTTGTTTCTTTTCGAACAAAATCCACGACTTTTATGCAACAGGCATTAACTGCGTGGCAAGCTAGAATAACTGAAGAACTGTTATCGCATACAATCCACTAAATAAAATAAACCATCAATTGGAAATTATAATATATCCCGCTTATATTATAAATTTTAAAATCTTTGCCATCTTGGAGGACTTTCCCACTAGATTTTGAGGGATATTTTCATTTTAGAGCAAATTTGGGTGGTAGAACTCTTCGTTGCGGTCTGCTCTGCCAACCTTATTTGGATGCTTTAAATAAAATATTTGATCAATTAAAAAATGTTTTCCCAATTTAGATAAACTCAAGAAGATAAATATTAACACTGTGCAAATATTGCAAATGCATTATGGTGTCTCACAGGAAGGGCCATTTTGCGCACCAAAATACTATGAAACTTATTGATCATGTGTCCCAACAACAAAATAAATATTCAATACAAACTTTTTTAAGGAACCTTTTATAGACGAAAAGGACTTAAAATTGCTGCATTTATTGCTGCACATTGTTCCGTCAACACGATTAACCGCCTGAATGTTTTAATCCAATAATTCAGCGAACAATCTAAAATTTTGAAAAATATTCAACTTCGCCAAACGAAATGAGCAGAACTGTTACCGCAGCTAATTCTTTTAATTGCATCTAGATAAAAGACATACATATATCAAATATTTGGATCTAGTCCTCATAAGGTATACATATCCTCTGATACAAAATGAGTATGTCTTGATTATAAAGTTAAAGTTTCGTTCATCAAGAGTGATTCCTACATCAAATTATTCTGTAAAACATATTCTCCCATATCTCCCGTCTACAAGTTCGATTCCTTTAAAACATTTTGAATTACCAACATAAAATCCGTTCCAAACATTATGCCATATTTCTTTCGAAAATTACTTACTTACTCCCAGCCCATTTACATAAAAATCTAATTTAGGCACTTCATTCCATTAGCAATCAACCAAATAAGGAAGAAAAATCCAGATAAATTTGCACAAAAACAGACCTTCAGCATCACATTGGCTAAAAAACATATTCTATTCGGCAAAGAAACACTTTGCACCCTCCTCGAAAAAATTTGAAAATAAACAGGAAAATGTAACTAAACAAGAAAAAAAAAGGGGGGAGAAAAACTAAAAAGAATCACACAACTAAAGGGGGATACGTAGAGCTACGACAACTAAACAACAAAAAAATTATGTTTTATAATATTATTATTTTGTAAACATTAGCAAGAGGGTGACAGAGATCAAAGAGGATGGAGTTAAAATAGTACAATGTAGAAAAAAAGTAAAAAAAAATTAAATAAAATAAAAAGGCCGACAGGATACGACGACTTTTTTGCAGCAGTCAGTGTTTTTATATTAATGTGAGTTTATTTGGGAAACAATCAAAAACAGTTACGACAGTTTTAATACCCACACACACATGGATAAGTAGACGCACATACATACATACATATGTACATATAGGCACGCTTGCTTAGGCCATCAAACCGTAAACAAAAAATGGACGTTAAAAATAATGATAAGGATTTAGTATAAAAGAGCTTGTGCGTGAATGGTTGTGCTTGTATGCGTGTGTGGGAGGGAGGGAGTATGGGAATTGTAACGGTTGTTGCTGCCATTGCTTGCATGACCATGTGAGTGTGTGTATGTTTATATGTATGTTTACGTTGACAGGATAACAAAAGACGCTGATGTTATAAAAATTCCTCGTATGCCGTTTTTAAATCCAAAGGGAATGAGGACTGTTTTCCAAACGTAGAATTACAAAAATTGCTAATATTTTTGTTTTTTGTTTTCAATTTCCTGGTTTTTTCTTCCTTTCCATTTTTGGCAATTGTTTAAGGCTTCCAAGCAGTTCTTGTTATAATTTTATGTGCATTCTGTGTGTGTGTTTTTTTTTTAAGAAGCACAAAGAAATATTTTCCCAGTCTCTCTTTTCCTTGCAACTTTAGCTTTTTAAGGGTAGCACGAATGCGAGTCAGCCAAAAAATGTCAACTAGCACATAAATTTTTATGTGTTTTCGTCCTGTTATACTGTTCCATCTTGCCACCCTCATTGGACTTTTTTTCTCAAGATAATTTGTCGCCTCTTTCCCTCATTTCTTTTTTAACTGATTCGAAGATGGTAATATTTTTTATGAGGCTTTTTACCAAATTACATTTTCGTATTCAATGTTGCTACTGCCGCCATTGTGTTGTTTCTCAAAAATGTCCTTCTCGTTTTATCTGAAGTTTTTTTTTTTTTTGTAAGAATTCTCGTTCAAAAAATTGCTATTCAAAATGCTTCATCCATAAACATAAAGTAATATAAATATGCTAAAGGGTGCCTCATCAACAGGAGTAAGTTTTTCTGATTGCATGCAATATAGAATAAAAAATGAAGAAGATAATTTTAATCATAAATGAAATTTTTATTAAAAATATTAATTTATCAACGACTGAATTCGAAAATTTATTTTCTTAGTTGCGTTTCAAAAATTTAGCTGTTGCTCCTTTTAGAATTCTAAAAAAAATTGTTTAATTTTGTTGTTCTTTCTATAATTTAAGCAAACAAACATGTGGTCTTTCCCCTCCCCAAATAAAATAATTGTGGCTGCGTTGATTATTCTATTCCAAAAACCCAACTTTTGCAAATTATTTTCTTGAAGTATTTAAGGCTCAAATTGTTGTTTAGATTATAATAAATATTTAAATATATTGAGTGTTGCATTTTTCTTGCCATGGGGTTTGTTTGATCTTGGGATGATTTTCCGTAATCCCACGCCAAATTTGGTTTGTAAAAAGACCAGATTCTATGATGTGGCATCTTTAGTGTCCTTAAGGAAATCCAGCCGATGCCAGAAAAACAAGAGACACCACTTTTTCGTATTCGGCTCAGAGCAAGACAGTGCGACATATACGGTTTAGATTTTAAACTTTAACATTTTAAAGTTCAAAACGTTGCGGGCTAGTGGACTTGGATTTTACTCAAATTTTGTTATGTGTGTTGTAACTCACGTGTTTCGAAAACACGATTTTGACCAATGGAATGTCTAGATCTTGATAAACGGAGCGATTGCAATCATACGGAAGATTTTATATTCTCGCTCTTTGAATTTTATCTGTATTAGACGCCAAAGCAGTGCCCAATAATTGAATCCCATTGTGGGCAATAATTAACTAATATTGATGGCCAATTGTAACTTTATAAGCCATAGTAGTAGTAATATCCTATCAATAATATTTAATAGTTCTCGATAACGATCCCACAATTGCCAATATATTGATGTCGACTTGATGTGACATCGACGTCGACAATCATAATAAGGGGAATTAATTTTAAAATTGAGTTGTATAATAGAAGTTTACAATTAAGGCTTCGTCTAGACTTAATTCCAATAAGCCAATTAAGTTGAACGGTATTGGCAATACCAAATGAATATTTTTGTTGGACTCGGCTTCAGATCTCATCATACTCCATTAGAGAATAATATTTTTCTAAATAAATTTTTAGTTCCTCCATATGAATCAGGTGCACGGAGTTTTATTGAATGTGCTTAAGTAACAAATTCACTTTTTAATATATTTTAATGTAATGTAACTTGTACAAATTTAAAACCCCACACCTCAGCATGAAGATCTTTTTATTCAACACAAAAAATAAGCACAATTGTCATACGCCGTTAAATATGCAACGATAAACAAACACACACACACACGCACACATTCCCTCATACATTTGATAACCTTTGATGGCATCACATAAAGATCATGAAATTCGGACTCTTCTCCGCCAATACGAAAGTCAACTGTAAATTTTTGGATTCTATAGCCATATATGTTGTTACAAATACATGTACATTTGTATGTGGATGCATGTGTACGGGTTTGAAGGCATCATAAATAAACTGATTTTTTGTCGCTTCTGACTTGAATAGAAAGAATGATTTTTATTAGCTTTTTTTTGCCTAAACAGAGTCACTTACTTTGAACGGTAGTAGAGTGGGCTAAATAGGAGATGGTGTGTACGTGTGTGTGGGTGATAGTTGGCTGTTGTATGTACTGTAAATAAATGCGATGCTTTCGGGTATTTTAGTAAGTGTGTGTATGTGTGTGTATGTATATGTATGTATGCATATTTCATTGCTACCCTGAAGGAAACATGGGGACAAGTGTACCCAAGTCACCAGCTTTGTCGACTATTTTGGTGACTCATTATAGACATCGTCAACAGAGTTGTCAACACGTTTTTGTTTGATGAGCAGAGAAATTTCTTAGAGCACGCTATGCCTTATGCCTCTTCATTTTTTAATTGCGTTTATTTGTTCTATGGTGAACCTTTAATCATTTATTTTAACTAAAACTGTAGGGATATATGTATATAAAAAATTGTTTACATGGACCCATTAGAACGACCTCTTCAGTAGAGGGTTTTCAATGATAAGTCCATCTTAAATTTCAATAGAAAGAAGTATTGTGTAGAGTATGTCAATAATACTGGTGACAATGTCTACAGAGAAGCACTAGTTCTACGGTCGTCATATGGTCCCATTGGAACTAGTTCGTCAGTAGTTCCAACGTCAGTAGTGGATTTTCAATGACAAGTGCATGTTAAATGTCAACAGAAAAAAGCATTGGCTGGGGTATAATTTGTCACTAGTACTGGTGACTTTGTCAATAGTGAATCACTAGTGAATCACTAGTGACATTTCCTTCAGGGTAGTTATTGTTTATGGTATACTTTTATATTTTTATGTATGCCGCCACATTGTTATATGCTTTATTTATTTATGTGTAGTGTGTGTGTGTATGTGTGTGTGTGTTTTATTATAAATGTGGTCTTTTGTGGTAGAAACAAAATTTCATATCTATGGGTTTTGTTTTTAATATTTTTATGATATTTTTTATGCAGGATTGTGTGCGTATATATATATATATATATATATATATATATATATATATATATATATATATATATATATATATATATATATATATATATATATATATATATATATATATGTGTGTGTGTGTGTGTGTGTATGCATTAGCCAGCTTGCAAATGAAATATGCTTTTTATAACTCTTATCTGCCATTTTTAACGTGATTTTATTCTTCTCCCAAATAATCGTTCTGCTTATTACCAAGTTTTTCGTTTGCTTTGTGTTTTATATGAGATTTTTTCATACTAAATATTTTTGGGTAAAAGTATTCTTATATGATTGCCTGTGTAAATGCGTGTATGTATGTGTGATAACTTTTAATAACCACATTTTTTCGGCTTGTAAATTTTTATGATAAATATTATTTTTGTAAGCTGTTTTATAAATTTCTTCGTTTATTTATATTTATTTATATTTATATTTATTTTTTTCTTCCTATTTTATTCATACTGTCATGCTTAATATATCGGGCAAATTTGTTTTGGCCATTTCTTTTTCCATTAATTTTATCTTTTCTGAATAATATTTTTATTTTTCTGTGTGCGTTTGTCTTTTTCCTTTTTTAATGTTATTCTTTGCGGTTTTTGATTACTTACTTAAGGCATACATTTTACCAAATGTACATAATTACATACATACATACATGCATGCAAAAATAATAAATATTATTGATAAACAAAAATTTTATGAATATTTTTTATTGTACGCAAAATAAATAAATGAACAATATCAAATATTAAAATAATAATAATAATAGTAAAATGTAATGATAAATACTTTTGTAGGAAATTTCAGCCTTCTATATCGCTGTTTAAGGGGGGTTTCTTTTTGTGTGGCATATTTGGAGAAAGGAACAAAAAGGTGCGTGTGATGAGCAGTTCCACAAAAAAAAAAAATACCTCGCAGTACTGTACATAGATATGCTTCACGTATCGTACACCTAAATTAAAAGGATTACACGATTTTCTTGGTCGATTCACTATAATAATGCACACACAGATTATGGAATATAGAAAAATTCAAAAATATAAATGGAGCGCTTCTACAACACAGTCAGCCCCATTAAAAATTAATTAACAATAATTTTTTAAAGAAATATTATTTTTATTTCCTCAATTTTTTTAATATGCAAATTCTTGTGAAAATTTATCATATATTCAGTCTGCTTGCCAAAACGTCAGCATTTTGTTACGGCGAATCAGACATTGTGCAAAAGAAAATGGATTTATCTTTTATTTCATAAACGAGCTTTAGGTCTTTTTGTAAAAAAAAAACAAATGGGAATTGTAGCAGTTTGCTTTACAACGAGGGTGAAGTCTAGTTACACATCTAAAACAGACCCTCAGACTGAAAAGAATATTTTTAATTATTCATTAGAGTCGACTTGTATATCGATTCAGTTACCATTACATCTCTCTTAAATAATTTTCTATTTGCGGGCTTTTGTTTAATGTTATTTCAACACCTCTTTGTTAAGTATTTAATAGGAAGTGCTTAAACTTTCAAATTCTTAAATGTGGCAAACTCACTCACAGCTTATTGTCATTAAGAAGATATACTCTGATGTGGGACCAGTGTGCATTGTGCAACTAGAGGGAGCTTTAACTTTAAAATAAGAACAAGCTGTAAGCTTTCAAGACTCTGGTATATTTATTTACTATATATATTTTTTATCCCATTTGCCAGAATCAGTCACTAGGTCCCTGTTGTTTAAAAAAAGTGTGATTTTGTTGTAAAGCGTAATTATGTAGTAGAGTTCTTGTATTGGGGGAACTTGTTTTTTTGGTTTTGTGGCCTTTTTTGAATTTCAAAATACTATGAATGCCGAATTGCGAAGGTTCGTCTTCATTAACTTCAGTGCCTATGAAAAAAGATTTTCAACATTGAATCAATTTAAAGTAAAGTCTTGTACGAGGTGTCTTTGATTGAGAGGCATTAAATTTTTAAGGATTTCTACGTAAGTTCCCTCGATGAGTCAAAATTTGTATATGGAACTTGTTTATATAAAAATCATAATCAAGCTTTGATCACGATTTTAAATTACTAAATGCTCTATATTATAATATAATATGTTCTATAGTATAATATTAGATATTTACAAAAATGCAGATGGCTTCCAAGTCACTTAAATTGAAATATTTTGTAAGGAATTTCCTCATTTCAATTCAATTCTCCGTAGGAGTCATAATTTTTATACAGTACTTGGCCCCTAAAACTCTTAAATACGTTCTTTGAAACCATGCATATGACTACACATGTGATTGAACGCTCAATATTTTTTATGATGTTAGAAAAATTTACAACGAGCCAACTTTCGAAGGAGTCCCTTCAACGAAGAGAAAAATTACACCATTTCCTGGAAATTCAATAAGAAGGAAGATATTCTGATGGGGCATACATTTATTGTGGGAGGAGCTAGGCCACCCACCCATGTAATCCTTTCTACGCCCATGCAGATTGGTAACATTTTGATCTTAATAGCTGATAGTAAGAATTAAACTTAGTTTTGCTCAATGGAAGTTGATGGTAATTTGCAAAAAAGGATCTTGTTTTATAATTCAAGGTTTGGGATTTTAGACCCTTCTTAACTTGGCTGTAAACAAGGGGCATAGCCAACTATAATAATTACATTAAAAATTAAATTACATTAAAAATCATATCTTTGGAGAAACTTTTATTATATGTTTTGCAGCAAAATTTCTTCTAGAGAAAAAAATAATTATGCTTTTTTGGATTAAAAAAAAGTCGAAAACTCAAAATAAATTTAAGTTTTAAAAATTTCAAAATCTATATCTACAAACTTAAATTTTTTTTCAAATACTTAAATTCATGTAAATATGCACTTTTAAAAACACAATGTATTTTTTAAACTGTCTTCTGCTAGAGAGGTTTTTAATATAAACGATTAAAAGTGATTTGAAATTAATCAATTATTTTAAAAAAAATATTTAAAAAATTAATCAGTTGAGAAAAATTACAAGCATTAAAAAAATTTTATACCCAAAGTGCCCGACTTTGTAACTTCATATTTAACGATCGCACCAGCCAATTTATTTCCACAATTTTTTTATTCTATCCCACTGTGCAGCTAGAAAATAATGGTCTGAAACATTCTGAATATCATCATTTTTTATAGTATGTCACTAATTTTTTCACTAGCTCGTAAATTGCACCAGCCAATGACCTATTCAAAATACTCGTATACAGTGATGTATGGCTAAAGCGAACATTCGTTGTGGAAGATTTTGTTATTATGTCGAAATGTCTTCTGGCAAGAATAACACCAAAATAAAATTATTGTCAATAACCTAAAAAATTAAGATTTTTACATTCAAGATATACGTCCGCTTATAAAAGTTTTAGACGAGAAGAGCTTTTACTGCAAGAGAACTCAAACAATGGATTGCGTAAAATATTCTTATAAAAAAACATCAACAAGTAAAATTTGATTTTATACACTCAAAAATGCTTAAAATCTTTTAGTTTTATTTTGCCTCATGTTCAACATAAACATATTTTCCCTCCCATACAAATGCTCACAAACATTCTCAGCACATGCATAATTCGGCCGCCAATAATTAATTCATGTTGGTCACCCCTGCCTTGTACTATTTATTAGCTGATAAAGATTTTTTTTTAGACATCATGACATCAATTCGAGAAAGAAAAAATCCAGCAAAAATATCAACTGAGAAATTAAACAATGAATTTTTATCAATTTAAAACCAGTAAAATAAATCTACTCGTATTTGTTGACTAAATAAACACCATCATCATAATCGACCGCGTTCAATGGAAACAATTTTAGTAAATTTGTGTAAAAAAAATTAAATAAAATGAAAACAAACTAAAATTCTAATGCGTTTCAAAGAATCGGTGTAAACAAATCCGTATTTAATCAACAAAAATGCAGAACAAATTTTATAATCATTTGAAAGAAACAAAAATTTTCTTTGTTCGATTAATGTCTTCCCTTTTCAGAATTTTAAATTACAAATAAAAAATATAGACATATTTCCAAACGTATTGTTTCTTTCAAAATGCGTCCAAATTCCAAGGTCATTCAACCCTTTTCTTTAACAAATTGTAAAGGGTTAAGGTGCTAATGGTACCTGTAAAAATGGCTTAAGTGACACTTTTTTAGGAATTTTTTTTATATATTTTTATGATGTCTTGTCATATTATTATTATTATTGTTTTGGCGGTATTTTTTTTTTTTTTTTTTTTTTTTGTTAACACTAGACATAAATCATGTGAAATCTTCTTACCCGTTAATAGTGAAAAGTATTGTTGTATGATCTAGATCTTAATTGTTTTATACGAGTACTCTAAAAAATAGAAATGTTGTTGTTTTTTTTTTTCATTTGTCTATACCAATTTATAGCTGAAAGGGTTAAGAATCGTGGAAAGTGTTAAAAAAATTTGTTTCCTTGTTTATTTGTTCTCAGAATTGCATTTATTTTCATTTAAAATATTATAATTCAAATCAAAATAGCCTTGGCACTAGAGATGCCAAACTGACAGAAAGTTTGCTAAGTCACGGATTGAGGATTTTTCTCGATTCTGGTCTTATAAAAGAGTCTTGGACTTATATAAGAATTTTGGATTTATATAAGAGTCAAATCGTCAAATTAGTTTAGAAATTTTACAGGATAAAATAAACTAAAAGAAAAAAAAACTATGAAATATTATTAAATATAGTTTTGCTGCAAAAAAATTAGAAAAAAAAATTAGGAAAAGCCCCAAGTTACATGTTTTTATACTTTCAACACTACATATGAAAACTGTTTATTCTTACTTATTAAGACTTTTGTGACCTATTGCAAATATTTTAAAAAGTTTAGATAAGTCTTTTGCATTTTGCAAAAAGGATTTGCCTCTAAACATACTATTTATTAGAAATCGTGGATCGATATTTATTGAATAAATCTTCACTTGGAATCCGAATTTCCAGCTCTGCTTCTGGCAAGTTTGGAGGGAGTGGAATACTTATATTAGCAAGTTTCTTTATTAAGCCTGTTCAGAACATCAGTGTTAGTTTTGAAAAGATCCGCTCAGCAGAAGCACTACTATGAGGCAAAGTAAATGTATTTCTAGGAACGACATTTTATCTTCAGCAAATATAAGCGTTTTGTTCAACACCAAAAAAAAAAACGTAGAAACAATTTATAGCGATCATTTTCTAATGTCTATTCAAACATCTGAGCAAATGCCCGATGTAGAAAATATGGTCATATAATCTGATTTCTTTGAGTAGTTTCGATCAAACTCTTAATTGGTAGACAGATGTACTGAAGATTTTCCATTTGACCACAAGTTTGATTTTTATAAAAATTATGTCTCCTTATAATTTCCTCCAACACTGTATATATTGTAAAGATTGTAAACGGCAAATATAAATACAAGGAATATTTGACGTTTATTCCAGTTTCCCAACTGTGCTACTGTCCGCAACTTATTTAAGGCATTTTGATACTCTCTGTTCACGAGGTGGTATTTAAAAAGTGCAATTTAATAAATGATAAACCATACAAGAGGGCTTGTGAATTGAACCAGTGTTTTTTCAAACTCATTTATTTGTACTTTGATTGAAAACAATAAAAACAGCCTTAAAATTTCGTATATTAATTATACTTTTTGCATTTCCTAAATTGTTTACTAGAATAAATTCGATTTAAGAGCGAGTAAAATGGCGTGTATTCGGTTAAGCGAGCAACAAAATATGCGAACTTGACTTAAGAATTTGAAATTTGCTCAGATTTGAACTGGGCCGATTATTTTTGTAAAAGGTTCCAAGACGCGTAACATTCAGCTTTTGCTCAATTGGGTACATAGTTTGGTCCCTTAAGAAAATGTTTTTTTCAGGGTGATATTTTCTCTTTTTCCATACTTATAATTTAATCTTCAGGAAGCTAAATTTGTTGACTTAAATTTTAACTCATCTAAAGTTCGATTACTTTGGGCCACATGTCGCATCCAGAAATCAGACTAAAGAAGATTATGGCTTAATTTGAGATTAGTTATTTAAATCAGGGGCAGTTGTAGCGTCAATCACTGAGAGAAATACGAAATAAAATAATACAATATCCATTTAATAAAAAAAGGATAAAAGGAAATATATTTTTATATAATGTATTTAAAAAAAAAAAGAAAAAAAAACAAAGTAAAATAAAATATTCACCCTCATATTCGAAAAAAATATTAATGCGCCATCCAACCAAACAACCACCCACCCCACAAAAAATGCGAAAAAACAAAAATGGGTCGTAACAACAACAACAACAACAAAAAGCAAATATGAAAGAAAAAATCCGAGGAAAAAACGACACACACACACATACACCAACATGTCTTATCGACATCAGGACCTAAACACACACATACACAAAACTAACAGTCATCATACATTTTATTGTTCATGTGTGTGTGCGCGCGCGTGTGTGTGTGTTTAATGTGCTCCTTTAGAAAAAACCAAATTTATTTGCTTTTTATTTTTTTTATTTTTTCACTTATTTTTATACTCCTGCCATTTCCATTTGTCAGGATGTGTTTTAGCAACGAAGCTAAGTTCGACGATGATGTTGGCGGTGGGGTAGGGGTAGTTATGGTTGAAATGGTAACTCCAAAGCATCCATAATTTAACTACTCCACTTTGCTTTTCTTACAGTGTTTAAGCAAGTGGTTGTGTTCGTTTCTGTTTATAATATGCGGCCTCTTTTTTTCTATACAATGTGTTGCAAAATCTAATGGATTTTGCAACAACAAAAAAAAAAGTTTTAAAATCAAAAAATAAAAAATATTAAAAAATTGATTGTGTACATGACATAAAAACTAATATTCTTGAAAATATGATGATACGAGTAGCTCGATAAAGAAAATGAATTAGGCAAATGTTAAAGAAGGCTCTGATTAGTTTTTAAATGGATTTTCTTTTTTTTAGTTTGCAAGTTTGGATGGGTGTCGTAGACTTAGTATAACCATCTTTAACTTCCTCTTAATGTCCGGTTATAATTGTATTAGTACTTTCATATTGGTTTTTTAATTATTTTTTTTTTATTAAACATAATATTTATTATGCTTAACATTTCGGCTGTATTGCGGAGCTGGGACACTTCCTGAGTAGGACTCTGAGCTTATAAATAATTTTCGATTTTGTGTTTGAAATTTTAAACTTTGGCCCATAATTGATCGTATTCCAAGCATCATTTAAATGTTAAATTTAATTTGAAATATTTTTTCGAACTGTATTGGGTTAAACTGAAAATTGTATTTAATCTGGCTAAAATTGAAGTCCTAAATTTGATAATTCAGGTTAATACTTTTTTTCAAATTATTAAGAAAATTAAAAAAGAAGTAAAGAGAAGAGCAGAGGAAATTAGAATATTTGAGAGGAAATGCATTAGATCATGCACTTCAGTTTATAAATCTGCAAATAGTGACTTCACTAAATATATTTCTAACAAAATTCTGTACAGTAATGCAAATATAATTCGAATAGATAATTTTATCATTTATTTGATAAGGAATCACGTTTTACGGTGTTGTAAATGTACAGATAATAATTATATTATGGCTCCCTATTACACAAACTATGAATATGTGTCGAGGTCCTTAGAAAATGGATTTGTTCCACCAGAAGCTTTTGTTTACCTGGATAGTAAAGGTTTAATCCAAAATGATAATGGTGTTCCCATCTTATATCACAATTATAGACGGGCGAATATAAAAACAATTAACTGTAATTTAAAACAAATAGATATGAGATACAGTACAAGTATATCAAAAACGGACCTAAAATTAGCACAAAAATCTAATGCCAAAATGTTTTGGTGGTTACCAAAATACAGTTTTTCTATTTCTTTTATCCTTTTAACATAAACCTTTTTTTCTTCGGAAATATAAACAATGTTTTTGTAACTTTTCATAAATATTGTTACTTTTTTGTAAAAAGCAAATTATTATTATGTTTAGTATTATACTAGAGCGTTCGATCTAGAGACATTGTATAAGCCAATTAAATATTGTTAACTAGTGTTTATAATAGTTAAAACTTAATTGTTTTGAATAAAGAATTATACTCCACAAAAAAAAAATAATAAAAAAGAAGTATAGACAAGCCAATTACTACATTAGCAGAACGGAACAGAACTGTTTTTCAATAAGAATTGGCTACTCCCTACTGCTTCCCTTATAAAAAAAATCATTTGAAAAAATTATTTAACTGAATTGTCAAATTTAAGAATCGCACTTAAGCCAGAGTAACTAAAATTTGCAATTGAAACTTATAGTGAGAGTTCGCATATGGGTATTTAATATAATTTTAAATTTTAAGGAATTAATCTATTTCAGTTGCAAAATAATAATAAAAACAATAATAGTAATAATAATAATAATAATAATAAAAAAATAAATAAACAAATAACTAAATTTAATGCAATTTTTATGTTACTCACTGTATGTAAGTGATAAACAATATTACAAACACATTTCTTCTCTGTTACATGTATTTTTGTAACATTTATTAATGTGGCTGCTTTTTATTTCTGGTTCCCGCAAAACTCGAAATCAAAAAGCGTATAGGAAAAAAAACTCCTATAGAAATCTAAATTTGTGTGTCTGCTCAAGGATTCTACTACATGTATTTTGTATGGAGGACATTGCGTTCATAGAAGTATTTCACTAATACTCATTATGATAATACGTTAATAAATGACAGTTAAATTATATACATACGTAGAGTGCTATGTATGTGTAAACTTACACACGCACACTTGTTAACGTTCGGACACACATATACACAAACGCACACAAATAGAATTAGTTTGTGTGCGTTTGATGGGGAAAAAGAATATTTACATTTTTGTATAAACTATTTTTAGATATTTTCAGCATAATTGTTATATGTAATTTATTTTTAAAAACTTCATAAATACGAGGAAAAAAACATTATATTTGATGTTGAAAGCCTTTCTTTGTACAATCGATGGACTCAGATTTTCATGCCATTGAAAATGTATTTTAAGTGCTTGAAAATTGAGGGTAAAAAAATCAAAATACACACAAAGGCAAGCATTTACCACGAAATACGCACCAAAAATAAAATAATGTGCAAATACTTCTTATTATTTTATTAATATCTGAAATAAAAATATTATAAAACAAGTATAACAATTCAAGTAATAAAATTGAAAACTGTATATATATTTTTAATTTCACAAGTAAAACTATTGTACATCGATAAAATGCGTTCAGTTTGTACTGAATTCATGGGAGTTCATTTCACGATGGGTAGTTCCATCGAAGAAAGATGACTTTCTAAATTACTTGAACCCGATTCAAGTCAACAGTCGTTGTTCGCCTTATGTATACGTCAAACATTTTATATCTCCTTGAAATAATCTTGTTCCTAAGATTATATATTTTGTTCATTTAAAGAACAAATAAAACACACTAGTTTAGAAAGAAACTATATTACTTTTAAAAGATCTTCAAAAACTTTCTACTCGTCCGGTGCTGTACAGAGATACTAGTTAGCCAGAAATAAAAGTGATTTTATTTATACAATTCATGATTCTTATATACTATTTCAACATATGAAATTATATTAAGTCAAATATTTCCAAGAGTGCCTTGAATGAATTTTAGTTTAATTTGAAATAGAATTTGAAATAAAAATTAATAAATATAGTAATAAGTGGGCAGCTTCAAAATTATATAAAATGGAAAATAATAAATACAGAAATATGTGGCCTGCTTCGTCCTTTAACAGTGAACTCTGCAAAACCTTTTTAATTGCTGTTTTTTATAAAGATTAAAAAATATGCTTTTTAAAATATATTTCATATTTTAATGTGTATATATTAAAATATGAAATATATACATTTAATATAAAAATATTCAAATATATGATGCCATTTTATTTTTTATGTCTAACAGATCGGTGATGCTTATGACTGCTCAAATAATCCCAATATCTCCCGCATTAACCACCACAAAGAAAAAAAGGTAACCGACATTATTTCGATATTCGCTTTTTCGTCGCAATCGATAATTCGCCACCATTAAAATTATTTCTAAAAACTTTTAACTAAATATTAAAAGTGGAATCAGAAACTTACAGCAAAATCATATTCGCAGTAGGCCTACAACTTAGTGCAAAGTCAGGTAATAAAAAGCTTCTCCTGTAAAATTACATTTTTGTTTTCGCGCCTAAGTCACGATATAATTGATAAATTTTAAAAGATCATGACAATTCAAAAACACAACAACATAGTTTTATTTTTAATAAATGATCAATGATATGAACATTTCTTTGCAACGAAAAATTTATGTGCTGTAAAGTTGAATTCACCTATTCCTTGTGAACGTTCCGAACGCTTTTTTTTATATGTAGTTTGACGTCTCCATTTTTGAGAGAGAGAAAGAGAGAGAGAGAAAGAGAGTAAATTTAATGCCGAACAATTTTTCCTTAAATTGGTTTAATTTTAATTATCGTCCCGAACCATACATAAATTTTTTTATGCAAAATTGAAACGAGATGCCACATCATATTATATGTACATATGTATGTATGTATAATAATATACAGAGTATATTTGTAAATTTTTTATATTTATTTAACAAAATAGCTATTAGAACATGCACTTGACTTTTATTCATTTGTATAATTTTTATTTTATTAAAATTTGTTTAATTTAAAACACAGCAAATTGCAATCATCTGCCACTGTGCTACCTGCTTGTAAAAGAACACACATCATTTACAGAGTTGTTCCATATGGTAGCTTTGTTTCTCCAGAACATTTATTCGATGTGGGTGAATATTTTGTGAGCAAACTCTCAGTAAACTAAAATTGACTCACAACAAAAATTTCGTTCTGAACAAATGGGTGAATTCACCTTAAATCCCTTGAACAATTTTTTCATTTCTAACACACAAAAAAAATTTAGCACGTTTTGCCTATCCTGCATGTTTGTATTTTGAAAAAATTATAAACATATTGAATATAAACTACGTAAATATATCATATGCCTTGCACTCATCTATATTTACCCTTTTGCCAACTGTATTGACTACTTTGTTTATGAAAATTTGGGTTTTGTTTTGTTCTATTTTCGTTAACATATTTGCATCTGTTGAAAAAATTATCTATATAATAAATTAATGAATTTTAATATATGGACGTATCAGTCAACTATTTCTGTTCTATTGTAAGAATAAAAATGGAATCAACTTGCGATTTTTGTGCCACTAAAGCCATGTGTGTTTCAAAATAATAAATGGTTCACAATTTTTTAGCAGATGCAACAACCAAAGTTTTAATATCTAGTACGGCAGCGCTGTGAATTCATTGTACCCTGTTTTTAGTACATAACAGAACCATTTGGTTGTTCTTTTTTAGCTGTGTTTAGTAGTCTCTCTTCGTAGGAAAGCGGAAATGTCTTTTAACTTTGAAGGTTATTTAATTGATATGTAAGTGCTGTCTTTATCAAAAAGGACTTGATGTAGGGGCATCGTAAATGCTCGCGTTTTCGAACATTTCCCTTATTTTTGCTATTTGCAGTCGCATTCGCTGAAATTTATGTGAACGTTGAAACGAATATTCCTTACAAGATCAAAAAATCGTTCATATTTTGAAGAAAATCAATTATAACAATTGCCACACGAAAAACATTTTCTTAAGCAAATATCAAAACAACACTCACGCATATACACGCAACAGTGAATGCCACTTTTTAGATATTCATGAACACAGTGACGAATATCGGAGGCAATATTCGCCAATACTAATGCGAATATTAAATTTATGTATGTTTCTTAAAAATTATTACAATATTTTGCGTCATTTACTTAATGGTTTTAAATTTTTTTTTATTTATTTTTTTTTTCAATATATTCGACAAATATTCGCTTGAATTTGGTAAATTCGAATTCGAATGTCGTGAATATAAATAGTGGTTACATTAATAATATTTACAAATATGTCTTCCGCATAGCTTATGTGTCTTTTCATTATTGTTATTGTTGCTGTTTCTTAATAATTCGTCTTCAGCATGGATTCTATGGTTTTCATTATTGATGTTGTTCCTGATTGTAGCGTTTGTATTTATGATGCCAGAATTTTCAAAAGTGCCCATTTGATCGCGTGTGTGTGTGCGTCTTAATGTGCTTGTCTATATGTAAACTTCACAAAATTTTTGATGAATACATACATAAATTTTTCGAAAAAATGTTTTTTGAAATAATCTTTAAGATTTTTAAGTGCTACAATTAAACCTAAACTCCCAACCGAAGAAAACAACGTTCACTGAATTCGGTTGATTCGTTCGAGAGATGTTTTTGTCGAAAATTTTCGAAAATTTTTTTTTTTTTTTTTTTGCTTTAAATAACTCAGAAAATTCTTCTAAAGTCGATTTGTTATATTCAGTAATTTTTTTAACGTGTCTACAAATTTCGCTTCGCCGGGCGAAGAAATAAATCTAATTTACGTTCTCAGAGTTTTTTTAAAGAATTGACTTCAAAATGTCATTTTAGATCTATACTAATTCTAGATAAACCTCCAGACTTAAACGAAAGCAAACAAAAATTTATGTTTGTAATCAAGCGTGACGCTAAGCAACCACCCCAATATTTATTATAAGAAAAAGCCCAATTAGTGTTTTTCTTTACAACCAGAGAGTTAAAGGAATAGATTTAAATATGAAAGTTTCCACATTTTAAATAGAAAAAATAAAATATATTGTGTAACATGAAAATTTGACTTTAATAAAAGAAATTAACCTCACGAAAAGATTTACTCGCGAAAAGTTCATAAAAGTTATTGATGGTTGTCTTCAATTTCAGTTTATAATTTTTTCCCCTACTTTTGTAAAACTTTCCAAAAATTTAGAAGAAAATTTTGACAAGCCTTTTCTTACTCTTAGATCTAGATCGTAGATAGAGAAGTCACTACAATCTTAAAACTGTGGACGATACAGTAAAGATCTATATTTTAACTCAAAACTTTATTTAAAATAAATAATTCCTTTGCTCATGCAGAAAGCCCCAAGAGACAAACGGATAGAGTTATAAAATAATAAACAGATTCGATGGGTTCGATTCTATTTCGTGGCAGGTTCATAAAAAAGTTTTATTAGTTTCTTATCGTATTGTGGATTTAAAGAATTAATAAAAACATTATTCCCCTGATGCATTCTTCATCCAATAAAGAACGGTTCACTTGGAAAAATTAAGGAAACTTATGAAAAATTATTAAACTGGAATATAAGAAATAATACAAAGAAATTCCGGCGATGTCGTTCGAGGATCTTCCTAAAGTGTAGCCAATCCAGCGCCATTTACGTCTTTTTATTTCTGTGGCCATGAGTTGTTGGTTGCATTGTTCCCAAAGAATGCTGTTGGACACCACTCTAGGCCAGAATATTCTCAATATCCTGCGAAGACATTGATTCACAAATACCTGGATCTTCTGTATATCTCGAGGGGCAGCATTCCATGTCTCGCAACCGTAGACCACTCTTGACATTTGTGTTAAAGATTTTTAACTTTGTGCGCTGAGAGAGTGAAGACGAATTCCAAATGGGTCTTAAATGACCGAAAGTTTGTCGCGCTTTCTGTACACAGTTTTCAAGGTCTTCACTTGACCCGCCATTTTTGGAAATTATGCTCCCAAGATAACAAATCTGGCTGACATCTTCATCCTGAGACGACGCATTAACTCGCGGTGTTTTGGTTTTAGCAGTGTTGATCTTGAGTTCACCCGCGTCTGTTTTTGTCGTTATATTTTGCAGGTTTGATGCAAGATCTGAGAAGCTGTGAGCCAATAGACAAATATCATCTGCGTAATCAAGATCGTTTAGACGGCCTTGCAGCCCCCAAGTAATTTCCTTTCCGTTTTGTAGGGCGCTTTTGAGAATTGATTTAAAAAATAATAACTAGTAAAAAAATTGCTCTCGTGCTTGCCTCTTCCGGTGATCGGGGTTGAGAAACTTAAAAGATAAAAGGACACAAATCAGAAATTCAGAGAAATTTTTGACATTTTGTTTTTGCTTTGTTTAACTTTCAGTAATATTTTTCACCAGGGATGGCAATGTGGGATGGTAACAGCTGTACTGTTTTTGTTGTGATTCAAATTTCAAAAATACAATGATACAACAATCAAATGTACCACTGTTGAGAAAAACTAATGAATTTAGTAATTTACATATTAAGCCCTCTGCAGGCGATTCTGCTTGAAATTTTAAAAATAATGAATTTTGAAAATAAAATTTTTCACGGTTTCATCGAATTGGATGAAAAAAAAAGAATAATTATAAACAATATTTCACAGAGAACACTTACCTTTTTAACTTAAAATTAAAATTATATATAGACGACAGTACATCAAATCCAGGAACTGCTAAGCGGTCTACATATATTTTCGTTAATAGAAAATTTCACACATAAAAAAGACGTACTGCGATACAATTAGTCGAATTAAACGATTAAAACGTGAGAAAGCGAGACCCAAAACTCCCGAAGAATCACATAAATCTTGTCGCATTTTGGAAGCAAATACGAAGAAACGGGAGTTGTTCTCCAGTCCAAATATGCTTTACCAAACCCAAACCTTTTTTCATGTGACTTGTCAAATTTTTGTTTATGTATAAGTGCAACATCTTTGTTTTTAATTATCAAAATGAGTTTTGGTACAATTAAGTTCAAAAAAGTACAAATTTTCAAGCTTATTGGTAATGTTTGAAAAAAAACAAACAGTTTTCTATCCCTGCTTACCACAGACATTATTAGAACATAAGAAATAAAAATAAAAAAAGGCATTATGAAATAGTCGTAATATAAATGAGCGCGAACTTTAAAAGGAATTTTTGAAAAAAAAAATACTCAAGCGAAACACTCTGAAAAGGGATTGGGACTTTAAGAAAATTTATAATATTTTAGTAGGCAGGTATGTGGTTGCTATTAAAACAAAATCCAAAAATTCAGTAAAAATTTTACTAAAAGTAAATAAAACTTTCCTATAAAATAAGGAATTTTTGATATTAGGCGAAATATTTTTATGTAGCAACGGGAAATTGTTTTCTTGAATTCTAGTCAAAAAGGGCTTTAATGCCAACGGCAACCATTTTGAACGCAAATTTTGGCTCATTATTTCTTTGAGTGTGGTAATATATGACCTGTGGCAAGTTATCATACCAAGCTTTTGCAATAATTCATTCTTTGCCTGTACTGCTTCAAACTTAAAACATTAAAGTGACAGGGCAAATGAGTGAAATTAGTTTGGACTTCATATTTCGTAGCAGAACAGAAAACGTTGCTAGGGAAGTAAAAATACGAATGTCAACAAATAACAAATATGCAAAGAAAAATGCCATTTATACCTTCGAACGTATAAAATTTAACCCCTTAATGTGTCTTTAGCAAATCAACTAAAACAAACCGTAAAACTCGTATAGGAAATCATAACAATTGAATTATAAAACGCAACAACAATAAAAGCTCTTGAAGCGGGGTAAAAGGCAGCGATAAAAACAAAAGACAGATTACTTATTTGAAAATAAAAACATTCAAAGGAGGAATCAACAAGAACATTCTCAAACACTCCCAACATTGTTTAATAGAAAAAAGTGTGCGCGCGTGCGCTTTAGTTTCAAGTTACTAACAACATGTCCGCTGTAATACCCATGTTTATTCAAATATAACACATCTATACAAATATATGCATACGAGTACACATACACATTTTCATTTTAATGATGACACAATATTAAGTCTACTTTCAGCCACCACTATTTTAATACTCTAAATAATAATGTCAATAAAAATATAAATTTAAATGTACCTACAAATAACTAAGAAGACTGTTCGTTTAAAATTTGAACCGCTGCGGCTGTAGTAAGCGAAAGACAAGGCTTCAGAAGTAAAAGTTTTTAGCTCATCATAGATGTATCGTTATTTGAAAAAAATTTCACATTTCATTTAAAATAAACAAAATAAATGAGGCTCGTGAAAAAAAGCTATTTTGGAAAATTTTTGAAATTTGGCTGTTTTATATGCTGAACAATCCTTAATGACTTGCTTTCCTATGAAACCAGTGTTGGGAGACATGCATAAATAAATAAAAAAAAAATCTTATAAAGAAAATATTTTTTAAAACTTAATTTTTCTAAAATCTCTTTTTTATTTACAATAGCAATGCTCTTAACTTACTTAATTACCTTGATTTTTGTACAAAGTAGTTTAATTCTTTGCCAACGTTTCCTCAATAATACCTAAAGTGCGCTGAGGACAAAGTTATAGATTTAATTGAGCTCTTGTACAAATACATAAATTTTTAATAAATAAAAAAGTTAAACATTTTTAATCAGGAGTTTTTCTAGACAGTCACATCTTTGAGCCGGCAACCGATTTGACAGCTGCTAATGGCTTTGTGACTAATTTGGGTTGGCATTTTATGAGCAACGCTTTCGAACTGTTGAAATTAATTTAGTCAAAGAAACAATTATTAGACGAATAATCTCACATAATGGACCTGTTAATAGGCCACTGAGGTCGTTAAGATTATATTCTCCACTAATAAGCCAGAAACTATTGAATACTTGAAACGCAAACTTCATCGAGCCATTAGCGAAAGTTGACTGAAATGGCGGTGAAAAGTATATTATAATTGAATATCCGAATTTACGCCTTATCCGCGGCGTCAACATGGAAATCATATTTATATTAGTGGCATGAAACTGTTTTCCCCATAAAGGCGGTTTCATTGGTATCAAAGATAGATATTTTTAAATCATAACCACATTGTCCGCAATCTTTACATTTTCTTATATAAATCAACTAGACTAAACTAGACTAAAAATATTTTTTTCAGTGTAGATTATTAAAGCCAAAGTTTGTAACGCTCTCGATTAAAAAAATAAATACCTATGAGGTAATGTTCTAAAAGAAAATCATCTTCTATTCCAACCTACACATCAGAACATAACAATATTGTTTTCCGAGCCAGCCACACTCCTTCCCTCTTCAGTACTCAGCTGTATTTTACGTTTAATTTTTAATCATCATAAAATTACCCTAGTCACATACTAGATTTATTAACCTTTGCCTATATATATCAATTTAAAAAAACTACCGTTCACATCCAAATTTTAATCGAACAGTTTTTTATATACCCAAATAACATACATAATTGAAACGCTTGACGAGCGATGTGGAAACATTTTCAACACAAAATTTTATTTCTATATTTTTCTTACATGTTTAAGTCTAGAGTTTTGTACTCGTGCATTAACTGTCAAAGGAAAAAGGCAAAAAGCACAGAGAAGAAAATTTTAAAACACAAAATAACGACTAAAAGAAAATTCATACGCCAGCAACAGCTGGCAAAACATTTCAATACTCTCAATTTGAATCATTTTTGCTCATATGCAGCGCCAATAAAAAAATATGTTTATAACAGCAGCAAGCAAATAAAAATATTAACTTTTTTGTGTGTAACAACATTTAACAACAGTTAATACCTGCTAGATTGTAATTCAAAAGTTTATGTAGAGAGTCTAAACTTCTTCGTTTGTTTCTGTTTCCAACTTCTTTCCTCTACTCAATAATAACACACATGTGAATTGTTGGTTGAGGCTAATGTAGCGATTTTTTTCAAAGATTTAAAGATGAGTTTTCGTTAATAAGTCTAATCAGGTGATTTCGATAGATTTTCGTAATGTTAATGGATTTTCACAAGATAGAACTATATTCCATTTGCACAGTTTCTTTAAAAAAAAAAAATCTATTGGACTGATGATATTCATTCGATAAGCGATTATCTTCATTTAAGGGAACATCCTGCAAATTTAACAAAGTACTTTAATGAATTTTTAGTCCCTTTCTATACGACGACTTTTCTATCACATTTATATTACGACTTTTTTCTCATCGCATTTTTGACTTTTTGTCTTATACTATTCTGTTACTTTCGAATGTCATCAAATTGTACCAAAATTGTTTCAAAATTTTTAAAATTATTTCTTAGACATCAGATCTGTTTCGGTCGTTCGGTCTTCGAGAGTCTTGTGTCTCTCTTTCGTACATATTTATTGTTTATTTCTAGTAGCTGTATCGCGTCTTGGAGTTTCGGATGAATGTTTTATTACCACGTTGCGCTGATTTGTTTTGGTGCAGACCTTTAGAAACTTTAAGAGTGAAGGTCGTAAACTATTTCTTCCTATACGAAGGTCAGATCGCTTGGCATTTTCTGACAAGGCACCTACATATGTATAGGATATCCTGGCACTACTTTTTATGGTTAAAATTGCCGTTTTTCAAATGTATACATTTGAAAAACGCTATATATATATATATATATATATATATATATATATATATATATATATATATATATATATATGCTATAGCATTTTATCGGGCAAATAAACAGTTTTTCATTATTACAACTTTAGTTTAACATAAAATAAAGGACAAAATTATCCTACCTGTTTCTTGGATAACAAAATGTTGTACATGGATTATAAGTCTTTTGTATGATTTTTGATATCTTTATTCCATATCTTTGTTGCTTAATTTAGCTTAAATCATTATTTTTTAATAATATATTCATATTCTTGTACAAAGTTTTTCATAACTTAATGATACAAGTTTGAAAACACTTTTTTATTAAAAAAAGTACGTACTTTAGTTAATCTACACGACTTCTGGCAAACGTTTACTCCTTCCATATTTGAAGATTATCCTAATATACTATAAAATTAATCTCGTTACAAAAAAAGCTTACTTATAATGAAGACAACTTTTAAATCGATGAATAAGACCATCCTACAATGATAAGCCCATGTTAAAATGATTAAAAATGTTCTGCATTTTCACCACTTCGGAATCCTAATCTCAGCATTTTCATGACATTTTGGAAGCTCCTTTTTGACTGATAACTAACTATTTTCAAATAAAATTTTTTAATAGATCTAATGAAACACTTCGTATAAATCATAAGTACCTGGTCTACTGAGCTTTACTCGGAGTTCGTGAATTTGTTCATTTTTTACTTTTTACTTTTATCGTTTCATTTTGATTTCTTTTCTCAAAACGACTTTCATTCGTTACCCATATCATTGGAGTTCATAAAAATTAACTATAGGCCGAGTTGGGGCTGCTGCCATTTTAAATAAAGAATTATTCCATTTTATTTTGAACTTCTTAAAAAAACCCTTTCGTTTGATGTCCATGTCATGGAAGAACGGATTTTCCCGGAAAAGAGAGCAAGGTATATGAATTTTTCGTCCCCTAAAACCCCTAAATGGTGATTATCATCGAAATCATTAGAACTATTTTCTAAAAAACAAGAATTGCTCTTTTAAAGATATTATTTATCTATAGTCACTACACGAGTATTTCGTTATAATAGTTTGAATTGAATATACTTCTTTAATTCAGCAACATTTTACATTGATTCAATATTAAATGCAATCGTACTCGTATGCCCTTCAGGTCTTGTCAATAGTGTTGCACAAATTGGAATGTAAGTGATCTCCAATAGCATTATAGTCATATTAGCGGCTTTCTTTTGTCTAAAAAACAATTTGTTGATCAATTAAAAAAACATCATAAATTGAAATCGCTCATGGTGCACAAAGTCTTAGCGTTTTTGCTTGCTTTATAAAATTGACATTACTGACATTTATTACTACTTACTGGTAGCAGTTTTGTGAATATGTTTGGCCAAAAACAGCTTTACACATACTGCCAATGCCAACTACCACAATAGATTCACTGTTTATGGAGCGTGTGTGTGGCTGTAAATGGAGTGCTTTACTGCTGCGGCACATACACTCACCGGTTGCTTGGTATTCCTTTCGGCATTAGCAACATTTACTTACAAATCAGTTTACAAATTGAAACGGTGGCGGTAACTACAACAAAAACCACTAATTCGAATACGGAGTTTAATGAAACGTTATTGTGTTTTTTTAAAGAAAATTAAAAGTCCCAGCATAAATTAATAAAAGAAGCCAATCATAAATACATACGTATTACATATTCAAATATTCAACGTCTTCAATTAGAAATAAACTTTTTTATAAAAAAAAATAATGTGAAAACAACAAATAGTAAAAAGTACTAAAATAATTTTAAATTAATATAAAAAAATACTAATTGAAAGTCTTGAAGTGGTGCATAATAAATGAAAGTTTTCTTAATTTATTAATTCGTTGGCCATGGTTAATGATTCATATTCAATGCATCTAAGACGGCCAAGTGAAAAAAAAAACCAATTGGGAACAGTTTTCATTACTCATGGCGGAAATTGAGTTTAAGATTTTGAATTGTATTTTTCTATTTTTTTTAAAAGTAATTAATTTGAAAGTGGAATTAGTGTTAAAACTAAATTCAATTACGAGTCTATCTGTATGGAATAAAACATTCTAAAGAGTTTGATTTTGAATGAAGATACAATTATCTTTTTTTATTGTCTAACTTCCTCTAGAAGCTCGAACTAAAGTTTGAAATTTTGAATTATTTTTTATAGTGTGGAAAGATGATATTGACATTGTGAACAGATTTTAATTTTTTATTGATTTTTTTTATTATGATTTCTAAAAAAAAACCTCAAGTTACAAGATATCGCTATTGAAATTTCACATTTCACATGAATTTAAGCAAAGTATGTATGAAACTTTTGTAATTTCGAAAAGGAGCTTGAGTTTTTAAAATATTTAGACCTCTGATCATTGATTTCTATCATAAAATTAATTGTTTATTTAGCAAATTTCGTATTTCAATTCGAGTTAAGCTTTGAAATTTCTGAATATTATATTCTTCGAAGTAGGTGTGAAAATTAAGCAGATCCTTACTAGCGGATCGAAATCGAATTCGTATTTGTACAATATTTACAGCTCTAAGCATTAATTTTGATCATAAAATTAGCCATTTAGCAAATTTTGTGTTTCAACTCGAGTTATGGAATAAAATATGTTTAAAATTTCGTAAATTATGAATTTCGAAATTGTGAAATTCTATATTTTTCTTTAATTCAAACGAACTATGTATAAAAAATCGATCTAGTATGAAAGTTTTTAACGTTTTCTGAAAGTCGAAATTAAACTTTGATTTTTAAAATATTTGGAAAAACCTAGTGTTTTTGCCCATTTTTTATGGGACTGAGCTCCATCGTATTTTCCTGTAAATGAATCGTATAATTATTTAACTTTGAATTTATTTTCGAGCTTTTAGAGAAATTCATGTGTTATACATAACGACATAAAAAGAAATACATTTATATATAAAATTTACACAAAATTTATCCAAAGAAAGTAAATTCAAATTAAATACTTATGTAAATGAAAAAAATTTATTAAATTTAAATTTTCGAATAAAATTTCAATATGTAATTTTAGAATTTTTTAATTTTTCTATGACATATACCATAGTTTTAGACAAAACTTTAATATTGAAAAATAGTACACATAAAAAAAATTCACCTTTTGTTCAAAAATATTTATTAAGATTTCAGCTTTGAAATCCATTAGCTTAAATACTCATATTTAATTTTCAATGTCGAATTCCAAAACTAAGTTCGAATTTCCATCATAATACACAACATGTTTACGATTATAGTATATTTATTATTATATAGTTTTTTCATAATTCAAAATTTATTGTGGTCGAGTTTTAAATTGTAAACGGATTTTTTTTATTTAATATTAATATTTATAAATTAAATCTCCTAAGGCATTTTTTATCTTTATTTCCTTTAATCCAAATTATATATCTTGTGACCCCTTAATATATATGTAAATACTTAAAGACTCTTTAACAGAATTTTAGTATTTCATGGACTTCCTTAAAAGTTCTCTAACAACTTTTACTTCTTTTTATTTAAAAAAGTATATATTTCTATTTATAAAAAAACAACTGTATTTTTGAATTCGCCAAGTAAAAGTATGAGTTTTCTTTCTTTCTAACAAATGTATTCTTTTTCACTTTACAACAATCTTGTATCGCGCTCCAGTCAGTCTTAAAATAAACTTGACCGGAAGTCGGAAACATTTAAAAAAGAAGTCATTCACCTGCTACTTGATGTACCATGTGGTGGTGTATGTATGTCTTTAAGTGTGTGTAAAAGTTTTGCATGTGTTTATTGTTGCTACTCAAACTTATTTTGCTTCAAATGTTCGCAATTGAGTCTCAGCCACCACCTTCTTGATTTGGCTTCTTCTGTTTTGCAATCCGAATTAGTTCTTGTTGCACTTCTATTCTTCTTTTTTATACATATTTTTGTTGTTAAACATGCAACTCATCCATTAAAGTTTCACTTGTTTTTCAAAGGAATTGACCAAAATGAATACAAGTCTTTTGTTGTTATTGTTGTTTTCTTCCTATTGTTTCGCTCTTTTTATGTTTTTTATGCTCTCTTTTCCTGGATTTTACTTTTATTATAGTGGGGGTATTATAATTCCATTTGACACAAATTATACTTAATGGCATTTGGTCTGGTCAACTGGGTGGTGGCCGTGTTTTTTGTTGTGTTTGTACAGAAAGGTGTCGATTGCAATGTTTGTTGCAGGGAGGTTAGTTAGTAAAGCGCTTAGAAAATAAATAAAGGGCCGATGATGAATTTTTCTTCATTAATTTTCGAAAGGGGGAAGTCATTTAAAAGGGAATCTGTTTTCAATTTTTATAATTTTATTAGTGAACGCACTGTTAATCATTAATACATAAAAATTTTCCTTGAAATTTGCATTTTTATTTCCAGTCCAATAAATAAGACAGGCCGCCTCGGCTTTTGCTGCTCCACAACTGAAAGCTGTTTCGTAGGTTATTTTTCGCTACAAATTCTTCAATATTATCGAAAGTATTAAGCGGATTTTCAAGCAATGACTTGAAGGCTGTTTTATAGACCAGTTTCGGATTTTCAAGTAAATTGAGTAGAACAAAGACTTTCCGAATTATAGTCATACATATGTATATGTCATGCAAGTCGTTCCTTTTAAAAATAATGATTTATCTCGAAAACTAGACTTGATGCAAAAAACGGATTACGGATTTCGGTTCAGCGTCCCATATAACTGATTTCGAAATTTCAAAAGAATATCATAAGTTAACAGTATTTGCCTTCGTATAAAGAATTTGTGCATTTTTTTAAATATATTTTGAAAATATTAGTTAAAAACTAAATTAAAAACAGATTTGTTTTTAAATATTACAACAAAAATATCTATCTAAAAATCTACCCCAAAAATTCCTCTGAGCCAGTGTGGATTATTTTGTGCCAATGCATTTCTCTTCATCAGAAAGTTATTTTAAGCGCTATAGAAAATTTATTTATGGAAAACTTAAATCATATTTTTATATTTACTTTTTTATTTTTTACGCATTTTCTATCTATAGAAATATTTTAATGAAATAACTTTCACTAATGGCGTGTTCTATTCCGTAACAAATTCAACACATTTTGAAGTTTTAAAAAAGAAATAGGGAATTTTTTGTTCCAAAACGAAAACGACATACATATGTAAATAAATGTGTGGAATTTTTTCTCAGTTAACTTTTCAGGTGCAGACCTCTTCTGCGATACTTTATAGGTTATATAAGTACAGGTGTATGCATTTTTCGGTTTCAAAAGTAAAGTTTAATAAAACACACATAAAGCTATGAATTTGATGAAACTTTTTTATTATAATGCTTAGATCTTGCTATTATATACGAAATGTCTGCCTCTAGATTGGTTGCAGCAATAGATCCTTTTAAGGTAGTTTTCGGCCACTGAATAAATGACATCTTCACTAAATAAATATTATTTTAGATCTCAGCTTGCCAATCCTTGCCAGACCGGTGGAATAAATAACCCACAATATATTAATTATATTTATAATTTCTCATAATTTTAAATGAACATATTTTTGCTGGGACGGAGTTCAAAACTCAGTGGACTCCATTTCGGTACATAAATTTTCTTATTTTTTAATCATGAATTACAAAGAAACGAACGGAAAATTAAATTTTATAACTAAACTGGAGAACATGCGGACTTTTACCAGGATCTAACGACTCGGATAGATTTTTTTCATTCATTATTACCATTTAAGCTAACAGTCACTGAAAGCAGAATACGAGAATTTCTATTCTACATTAGCTTTATTTCATTTAGTTATGAGATGCTATTTAGATAGAGGCTTCTTCTATTTATATATTTTGTTCGTATATCCTGAAAGAAATACTTGATTATATACTTATATTAATATATACTTACATACATACATAAGTATGTATGTACATATTTATATATGAGCTACTTTCTTCCAAAAGTTATATGTATGAACATATTATGCTGCGCTCAATCTTTTCTTAATGAATCTTAAAGTAGAGTTCTTAATAAAATCAGTTTCTATAATTTGAAATGAAATCAAGTAAAATCAGTATTCAGAACGATTTAAATGTGTGTCTTAAATTTAGATTAAATTATCTCTAAATCAAATATAATTTCAATGCTAATGTTCCAGTTTCATTATTTTCTATGTTAAATAAAAGTACGAGTATTTTCATACAAAATGGCAAATTATTTAAAATTAAGCTGAAACAAGATTAATTTACAAAACTTTTTGTTGTTGTAGCTATTACCCTACATATTGGTGTGTAAACGAGAACAAAATATGCAAATAAATATGTCAAAAATTACATACCCATATACATAGATATTTATATGTACATACATATATTTACATAGAAACAGTGTAGGTAATGTAGATGCATATTTACATAAGTATTTACATTTTAATTTTCCTTTTCACGTACGAATTGTTGTTAGTATAAACTTTTTAAAATATGATCTGATAAGTTTAGAAAATGTATCTGCATACGTACATACAGTAGGCGGCAAAACTAGCGACACAGCAACGAATTGTTTGTTTTTATCTATTATCAACAAAAAAAGTTTAAGAACGCAAAAACAAAGAACATATATGGTACATACATATACATACATATATAATATTTTAATTAATTGTTTTATATTTTTATATTATTCTTTTAGGAAACACCTTTTGGGTGTCGAAATGTTGTGTTCGTTTAATAAATTTTTTTCCAAAAGTAGTTCAATAATTCTGAGCTAATAATGAAAAAATGCATAAGTCTGATTTCTGGTTTTACAGGAGAGACCAAGCCAAATAGTTTCGCAACTTGTGCTTGTTTATGCTTGTTGCATAAACCAACAAAAAAAACGTTGCTGTGTATTTAATTTTGTGGCTTACTGTATGTAAGTATGTATATATGATAACTATACAAAATACTAACCCGCCGTTTTTTTAGCACATCAGATAGAAAAGACAAATGCAAACATACAAACATTAAAACAAAGTTAAGAATTTATGTTGAAAATATAACAAATAACAATAACAAAAAGAAGGAAACAACAAAACCGCAGCAAAAACAATCATAATCAAAACATAAACGTTTTATAACAGCAACTATGTACTCATATACGACTTTACATATGTAGAGTAGACAATTAAAAATCTTCTCCTACTCCCCCCCAACAATTGTTTAAACAATGAGTTTGTGAAGACAACAAAAACAGTTTCCAATAAAAATGCAACAACATTATAAAGAAAAAAATAAACAAAAAAATGCGCACTAGTCATTGAGAGCAAAATCTCTCGTATGTACGAATAATAATGCTACTGCTTATGCGTTTTCCTCAACTGTCTTCCTCTTAACCAAATAAGTTGTCATCATTATAACGGGTCACTTTGAAAAAAAAAAAAAGAGAACAAAGCGTGCCGCCTTTTAAAACCAAACAAGTGGTAAATTTGATAACAAAAATAATTTGATAAAAAGTGTTTTTTTGTGAATTCAAATAATTAAGTATGTTGATGATTTTAATATCAAGATGGAAAATAAAATTTTGTAATATTTACGAGACTGTGCGAAGATCTTTAACGTTTTATGGATAACCTCACACACATTTAATAAGTAATTTGAAAAATATCGGCTCGTAAAGAATTACATAATAAGATTTCAATAATCACACACACACACACACCTAATTGGAGATTTCCTTCAATATTACACAGCACCACGATGTGGATCATTGATCAGTGGAGTTTAGCTGTGGGACTGATATCTCTTGTTTTTCATATTTCCAGTAAGTATCATTTGAATATTGTTTTTTTAGCGTAACAATTGATAATTAAGAAAATACTCAACACCTGCCTTATGTAAGTATATGTACATACATATGTAAGTATGTATAAGTACATACATATGTAAATTCATACACGCATACATATGTAAATTTGTTCGAAATTAAGTATATAAATCATGCATACATATGTACGAGTATGCAAATCGAGATATTTGTACATACTTATGTATGTTTGTATGTTAACAATTGGAATTTTTAAAACAAATATGTACATATTTAATGATAATGAATACATAAAATGCATTTGTTATTTAAAAATATGTGTTAAAAAACAAATAATTTTTTCTAAAATAGAGGTCTTTGCATACATACATATTTAATTAGATGATCTCCTGATAAACAGGTTAATATGCTCCATCAACAAAAATGCAGGCAGTTGTAAAAGACTTAAATCATTTTTTTAAAGCACTAATTTACTACAAAGGCTCATTAACAAGGTTAACTTAAGCACCTAGTTGGTCGGTAAACTTAAAGTGAAATTTTATTGTATGTTACCCAGGCACTTACATATTATTTGCCTTCACAATTTGTATAGCTCAGAGAGGCCTTTCGTGATTAATCTCCTCTACAAGCCAAAGATGTTTTACGTATAAACGTATAAAAGTGAAATATACATATGTATGTACATACTTACATATGTTTTTGATGTAAAATGCAACATATCTATGTATGTATGTACATACGTACATATGTTTTTGATGTAAAATGCAACATATCTATATCATATACTTGGAGTTAATTTGAAATGCTGCAAGTATTCTTAATATGCTTTATGGATATGGATATACTTATGACTAGATTCATGTCAGAACATACATATATACTTATTTATGAATTAAAAACGATTTTAGAAAATCGCTTAATAAATATTTTTTCCTTGCTGCATTTTTGTGTTCTTTTAAAAAAAATGTGTAATAGTCAAAAAACATCATGTTCTTTTCTAATTATATTGACCATAAAACATCTATAAATAATATGTAAGGAAGGGTCTATCTACCACCCTTTTATTGAACTATGTTAACTTCTTTGTTTACACAATAAGTGTGTTGTTTAACTCCATGAAATGTAGCCTCAATTGAAAAATGGACTCAAACTGAAAAATAAAAAATTACCCCAAATGTAAAAATGAAATTGCAAAATGCATTTGAACGAAATTCGTCTATGCAAGAAATCTTTGGCATTGTTCGAAATACCAGGAAAAAGGCCTTGCGACTGGTAAGGTATGGGATTACGAGCGTCAGCCCTGCTTCATAAGGCTTTGCATAAATGGATTTCATCCGGATTTCCAATATTTCGTAACATCTACCTACGGATATACTTACTTACATACATATGTAAAAGCAAAATAAAATTTTATTTTATTGAGTTTAAAAAAAACTATATTAATAATAAAATACTACTTCTGTAATTTTTTTAATAAAAACAAAGTTATGCAAATTCTGCAGTCTTACTTAAGTCATGTTTTAAATTTTTCCCAAGAAAACCTCGAAATCAATGAACTCACAGACCTTTCTTTTTTGCAAACCTAAACTTAAAAGATTGTGACATTTCACATATTTTATTAAAAAACTTTTCTTCGTCAAAAATTTTTTAAAACATTTTTGACCATAAACGTTGTCAGCAAGCAGTTAATCCAATCAAAACTATCAAAAAAATTTTACACATGTTTAACCATGTCCGTCTATTATAAAAAGTGGTTATGAAGAGAAAAAAAAGAAGAAACAAGTTTTAATACTTTGTCGTCTTAAGCTCAAAAATTTGTAATAACTTTTCTTGATGTAACCATAACAAATTTCGAAGAAATTGTCGTTATTAAATCATACATTTTACGATTTTAAGTTTTTTTATTTTTACAAAAACATGATCAATTAAACAATTAAGGAATTGAAGAAAAGCTATCACTGCTTTAGGTGATAAATACAAGTTTAGGAGTAGTAATAATTTTGTGGAAAGCCAAAATTTCTCAAGTTTTAATTACAAGCGGAAGGCTACCATCACTTATGGTGCAATATCTATAAAATTCACAAAGTGATGCCTACTCTAAGGTCACAATAGAACAAAAATAATTGCTTGATGTTGTAATTGATATTAATTCAAATATATTATAAAATAGTGCATCATTTAGCCTTATTTCCACTGTATAAGCGATTTAAGTCATATAGTTACATATGTATGTATGTGGCTGCACATACATAAGTATGTATGCGCTCAAAAAAAAAATACACCACTGTCCGGAGGTGTTTACAACATGCAAAGTAGCATATTTTTCAAAACATAAGTTTTCTACACTTGCCACAAAAAATCCTTGGAAGACAACTTCCATTAAATGGTAAATTTTTCTAAGCAAATTCAATAATTACTGTACATGTATTAGATCAGGTTGTAAATTTTTTTTAATAAAATCTTTCTTACTTTCATCTAAAACTTTCCACGAAAGTTAATAACAACGATAATTGTTAAAGTGACATTTAATTTTAATTGAACTTACAACATTACGAAACTACGTGAGTGAAATTTAAAATAAAAGAAAACAAAATAAAATTATAATTAAAAAAGATGCTAAAGATTAAAAATGAACTAAATAAAATGACACTGAACTAGCTGACACAAAAAAAAAACAAATTGAAAAATGTTTAAGATATAAAAAGAAATTAAGATTTTATGTATCACGTTTATAAAAATCGCTTATGGTCTAAAATCTAGATGACGAGAAATGAAAGCCAATTAGAGATTGTATGTAAATTAAAGTCATTGATGGATGTATGAATGCAGAAATTTTGCAAAATTTTTGTCGTCATAAACATTTTACATCACCATTTTTCTCTTGCTTCAGAATCAATGAATGTTGTGTTTATATACACACACATGCATTTGTATATGTATGTATATAGTTTTTGCAACATACATACATCCGTACTTAGTGTTCTCTATCTATTTCCCTTTTTAGCTCATTAAGCGGAAATTCGTAAGTCATCATTATTAGGAATACTTTTTTTCATGCGTATAGAAATGTAATAACAATATGAAGCCGAAAGTGATTGTTAATTTGAATTCTCACTTTTATTAAAATATTTAAAAGAAAATTTAAAAATGAAAATTACATAAAGTGAAGAAGTGTGGATATGTTGTTGAAAAAATAAACGTCGATTCATGTACATATTTACATGTACTTAAGCATGTACGAGTATAAATACATACATATGTATATATGTATGAATGCAGTTTTATGTACATACATTAAAATTATATGAAAGACATAAATAATGACTATGTATAACAACAAAAATGAGAAAACTTTCTGGAATGTTTTACTTTTTTTAACGATTGAAATAAAAACTTTTTAGCAAAAATTATCCAACCAACTTCCAAATAGTCTCAAAAAAGTAATTATATTACTATATATGTATATATTATTATATATTACTATATATGTATGTATGTACATACATACATACTGACATCTTTTGAAGCCTTTGCCAAAAAATTTTACAACTAAAGGGTCTTTCATTAAGTGCTTCCTTTATACACAAGTATAAATTTAAATAAAAGGATTTGTGTTCAAGATGCCATTAACACTTTTTACTCACTTAAAATGCCTACAATTATGCATATAATATCGTGCAAATGTCCAACGCAGTTTCGCGGACATTCAAAATGTCCTCTGTTCCAAAACTCTGGCACATAAATCAGGTTTGATTTGACTGTTAGCATGGGTAATTTTGGCTTTAAGGGGCCAAAGTGGGAGTCAAGTCATGTGATAAGAGTGCCCAGCTCACATCACATCCAACTAAAATGACAATGCTCTCAAAACGCTTGTGCAGAATATCCAATGTGGCATGAGGTGTGTTGAATGCTGCGCCTTCCTGTTTAAAATACGTCACTGGTGTCCATAACATCCAATTCAGGCCAATAGAACTTGGTAGTTATCGACCTATAGCACTTGCCGTTGACGGTAATGACATGACCAACATCGTTCTCAAAGAAATAAATATGTATGTATGTACATATGTATGTACCGATGATGCCATCGGATCAAAATCAGCACCAAGCAGTGACTTTAACGGGATGCATTGAAGTCATATGGATTGGATTGGTATCATCTCAATTTCGAAAATTTTGCCTGTTGACGTTCCCGTTCAACTAGAAATGGAGGACGATTATGGCGACCGTAAAGTTCGACAGATATATATGTATGTATACTTAAGTACATACTTATGTAGCTGCAACAATATGGCCATTGTCAACTGTCAAGGTTCGGAAGACCTATTACATACTTATGTACATATTTACGTATGTATCTACATACATACATATCTATGTATGTACTTATGTAAAATTTACATTGTAAATTCAGAATTTAACTTACATATGTACATATATGTAAGTAGTTTCAGTCATCTTTTCGACGGGTTCAAAGATAAAAATAAAACATGCTTGTTGCTTGTGCCAGTTTCTACAAATTATTCAAAATTCCTCAACAAAAAAAAACAACAATACTTATGAAAGAAATAAAACAAAAACAATCCCCACATTATGAATTCACTCATAAATATCCATACACAATACATGCATACTTATAAAACAAACTAAGAAACAGTGATGATGATAATGTGTAAAATTGTACCAACGGCCTCAAAATCCGTACCTTTTGAATAATACATAGAGATATTAACAGCAAGTCCAATAAGTCACTATTTGTAATTATAAAAAATGAACATTTCCATTAAGTTATTAAATTTTTAGAACTCTATGAGAATAGGATTTTCTATAAAGTTATTCAAATTATTATGCGTTAGCATTTTCAAAGTTTAGTTATTTAAGTTGCAAGATCACGTATGAAGAGCGAAAATGCAATCGCAGTGTAATATGAATGCGATGATGATTCACTACACTCAGGGCTGGGCAGTATTTGAAATACATGTATTTGAAATACGTATTTAAAATACAAATACGTATTTTGTATTTTGTATTTGAAATACATACAGATTTTTAAGTATTTTGTATTTTGTATTTTAAATACATATCCTGAAAGTATTTTGTATTTTGTATTTTAAATACATGATCAGCAAGTATTTTGTATTTTGTATTTTAAATACTGCAAATCATGTTTTTGATCCGATCCACTGTTGTAGGAAAATTTCAATTTCTTTAAACCGTTAAGAACAGACAATTCATCTATAAAAGGGATTAAGATAGACTGACTTCCAATATTGGAGCATGGTAGTAGACCAGTGTCTCTAATTTGATCATTGGCATAAGTAGATGAAGTAGAAATCTGCAAACAAGTTACTTATTTCAGCATCCTCATCTGATTCATTGTAGGTGGAAAGAAGTAGATTTTCTTTTTAAATTTACAAAATTGTGAAACGATTCTTCTTAAGGTTGTTTTTAATTTTGACGATATAGCTGTTATAGCAATTCTGATTTTATTTGTTATATTCGGCACGAGCAACTGAGTATTTAGCAAAGTCTGATGCTAATCCATATTTTTTATACTTTTTATAATATTTATTTTTGCTATTTTTAATTTTAGAAAGAGCTTTAGTATTCCATGGCGGTCCAAAGGAATCTGAACAGGTTTTTCTTGGAAAACATTGGTTCAAGATCAAATATATCCTTTGTAGAAACTCATAATAATATGATCGATGACATCAGCTTTGTTTTCAAAGTTAGAAATTGACAGTAAACTACTCCAGTCAGTATTATAAAGTAGCTAAGTTACCCTGCTATAATTCCCTTTTTTGAAGCATAAGCTATTGACTATCGATTTTTCCGCAGAATTAGATGTATATAATGAAAAACATGAATTTACTAAAATTATAGGATGATAGCGGTCTTCTCGCAAAGTGAATGAATCAGTGCGAAGAACAGAGGTGTCAACATAATCATTTACAAAAACCAGGTCTAAAAATTTAATATTATCGTTATAGATGCCATTCATCTGATAAAGATTCACATCTAGTAAGAAATTAATAAACTCAGTGTATTTCTCATTGGCGCCAGATTTATAGGGCGTGAATTAACCATTATCAGTAGAACGGTTCCAGGAAATAATAGGCATATTAAAATCACCAACTGCAATGATAGTATCATTGTGATTAGACATTCGCACAACGGAGTAGATAGCGTCTGAGTGTTTCTGGTAAATTATTTCAGGTGAATTAGAAGGGATATACGAACACGCTACGAAAATTCTCTTATGTTGAGTTTTGTCAACACAGCCATAAATTCAATATCCAGAAAAGACGTAAACCATAAAGCTTTGGAAGTGAGCAGGCTAGAAACTGCTATGAAGACACTACCTTTCTTTATGTTATTGCTACGATCACGTCTATATATAGTATACTTAGCAACAAAAATTTCCGTGTTCAATATATGTATGATCATTAAGCCATGTTTCAGTAAATGTTATAGCATGATAGTCAAATGAGTAACTTTGATTAAATAACGCAGATAACTTCTTATTAATGCCACGAACATTTTGGTATATAAGAATAAATTTTCAATATATTTGTTTAGTTTTTTTCAATATTTGTTGCCGTTGAAGGCAATTGAACAGAATTCCTTTGTCTTGTTTTAAATATAAATTCGCGAACGTAAATACCATTAGGCCAGAAATAACTATATTAAACAACTCATCCGGTACAGTAATCTTGAATAATGCCACTATTCTTGGTTCAGAGTAAGAAAATTTATACACTGAGATATCTAAGTTGATTCCAGTTTCCATCTATTAGATAGGTTATTAGTAGTTAATAAAGTATTAACAGGTGTTTTTTCGGCGACTGAACACAATTGAGTAGGTTGGCTCGTACGTTGAATAGAAGATACGGTACTATCATTAACAATACATAAATACATACTATACATGTACATGACGTGAAAGTATTTTGTATTTTGTATTTGAAATACGTGCAATAAATGGAAGTATTTTGTATTTTAAATACATACAGATTTTTAGGTATTTTGTATTTTGTATTTTAAATACATATCCTGAAAGTATTTTGTATTTTAAATACATGATCAGCAAGTATTTTGTATTTTGTATTTTAAATACCGCAAGCCATGTATTTTGCCCAACACTGACTACACTAAATAAAATTTTCGATAATGCTTAATTTTACTTAAAAAGTATATCTGAATAGTACCAACAGAAAGTTCCATTATCCCTACATTGCCATCCCTGCTACGAAATTAATTCAAAAACAATTTTTCTTCATTTGAATGGTTTTCAACTCAATTCTCATTAAGTTGATGTTTGCGATAGCATAATAAGTTGAATTTGTTGATGGAAAAGCATACTTACCTGGCGTAGGGGTTACCGTGATCACGAAGGCGGTTCCCCCGGAGCGAGGCTTGGCCATTGCACTTTCGGTTGAGTTGACCTCCGCGATTATTCCTAATGTGAATAACTCGTGCGTGTAATTTTTGATAGCCGGGAATGGCGTTCGCGCCGTCCCGACGTAGATAATAAATTTTGAAATGGTTTTAGTTTTGATGTGTGGAGTAGATGGAATTTTTTCAATCACTCCGCAGAACACGTACATATTTCAAAAGAACATTTGCCTATGGGAGCGAGATCAATTGGTAAAAGAAATTTCAGTTATCCTGGGAAAAAACAACCTTCAAATCAGTGATGGGAAATGAGATTTTCATAATAATATTTTCATAGATAATAGATAGATTTTCATAGATAGATTTTCATAGATAATAAATTTTGAAATGGTTTTAGTTTTGATGTGTGGAGTTTGTTTTGATGTGTGGAGTAGATGGAATTTTTTCAATCACTCCGCAGAACGCGTAGATATTTCAAAAGAACAATGGGAAGCGAAATCAATTGGTAAAAAAAATTTCAGTTATCCTGGGAAAAAACAACCTTTAAATCCTATATTTCAGTAACAAAAAGAAATATAGGATTTAAATGTTGTTTTTGTAATAGTCTGGCGTAGTTTATGCAATAAATGATAAATATTGCAATATGAAAAAGCTGTATGCTCTCTCTTACGCTAATTCGTGCAAGGACTTATGTATATCCCCAGTCCACAGCGTTCCTCTCAATCCAGATTAATTATAAGAACATTGAAAATGGAAAAATTTGCTTATCCTTCTTCATAGGTTATCGTTCTCTAATGCACGCTGACATTATTTTTAAGTTTTTATTACGTTTCTTAATGCGTGATATGGTGGAATTGATCACATCGTGCTGGTTTTCATCGAGAATTTATTTGTATAATTTCACATTTCGTCTTAAATCTTAGAAAAAAATTTAACTTTTCTAGAGAACTATCAAGCACGCACTCCTTATATCAACAACTTTTTGCCATTCAAGCACTCAATCGTTGTATATAATGAATTAATTTGTCCTTATTTTGGTCCAAGAATCGAAAAACAAGTAATACTTTTATTGTACAACAACTTTTTGTACTTTTTTTAATTTATAATGTGTAATAAATATCACACTCTGCACATAGTACTCATTAGATCCAAGATTCCTTGTACAGAGTACTCCATGAAAGAATTTTTGCTGTCCCTCCTATGAAGTAGTGCTCCCAACCCTGGGCTCCCTTTACCGCGAGTCTACTATATTCAAAAATTACTTATGCTTGCTGCTAGTTGCTTTCTTTTCAAATTGTGATACACAAACTCGTCACCACAAAAGAAAACAACAAAAAATAACACATGACTACACATTCGTATTACACTAACATGTTATTAGTTCGCTACTAAAGAACAAAAACAACCACCACTGCTTTAATAGATTGAAAGAAAATACAAAAACTCCATGTAAAATATTTTTAAACATTTCATCAAGATATAATATAATTCTCATTAAGTTGATGTTTGTTTTTAAGATTTGTATTGAGTATGGACAAGACGTTTCCGTTTATATGCACCTGACCGTTGTCAAATATATTTTTCTAAGATCTTCTAATTTGTAGAAAAAACACATTTAAATCATTAAAGAAATATACATACATATAATATCTGTGTGTATTTATTTAGTTTAATTTCAAGGGGCACACCAATACTAGGTGGAGTGATGCTGTTTTAACACCACCTGGTAGAGTTAATTCGCTTTGGTTTAATATCATTTTGAATATATAATTCATAATCAAGGCAAATTAAGTCTATGAGGTGGTGTTGATGAAACAGCTGACTATGTTTTTTTCGAGGCTTTGCCATTAGTTTATAACTAGAATGATATAAATAGTTTTATTATTCTTAGTTTATAATGTATTCCTTTGCCTCACAGCAAAAACAAAATAAAAACGAAAGGAATTCTATTAGCCCAGACATAAATTGTCCATATAATACATACGTATGTATGTAAGTATATGTATGTATAAAGTGTAAGAAAATTTAAAATTCAACAAACGAATTGTTTGATATTAACTATGAACTTTACTTAGCGTTTCCCTTCTCCGATGGGCAATTAAAGTTGTGCAATTTTTGTCTTATTCCTAATTTTATGCCTAATGTTCAGATTCATATTAGACAAAATAAATTCACATTATGTAAAATCACCAGTAAACAAATACAACTCTATTGACTTAATGTTAAAAACAGCAGACTAAAATGAGAAAGCTAAAAAAAATATTCAAAAGTAATCAAAACAAATAAACAATTTTTGACATTAAGCAACGAAAACAGTTGTCAGTTGCGCTGTCAATGTCACCTGTAACAAGTTCCCCTTGATATTAGACATTTACTTTTACTGAAAGCGGTGCCAACTCAAGGCGGATATCTCTCGAGTTCGGTTTTTATATATTTCATATAGAGTGATTTTTATTTTCTCATTTATTTACTATGGTTTTTATTTACAGATAAGTACATATGTACTTATTTGGTGACATGAAATAGTTTAAAAGCAGTGATAAAATACAAATATAAAATAAGTTGATTTATACACGAGTATTCACATATTATATTACATATATATATATATATATATATATATATATATATATATATATATATATATATATATATATATATATATATATATATATATATATATATATATATATATATATATATATACATATATATATATATATATATATATATATGTGTATATATATATATATATATATGTATATATATATATATATATATATATATATATATATATATGTATATATATACATATATATACATATATACATATATATATATATATATATATATATATATATATATATACATATATATATATATATACATATATATATACACATATATATATATATATATATATATATATATATATATATATACATATATATATATATATATATATATATATATATACATATATATATATATGTATATATATATATATATATATATATATATATATATATATATGTATGTATGTATATATATATATGTATATGTATATATATATATATATATATATATATATATATATATATATATATATATATATATATATATATATATATATATATATGTGTATATATTTTTTTTAACACGTACTTTTAACACATTTTTTTAAATAAAACTATTCCTCGTCTTATTAAACTTTTGTGTATTACAAAACACATACTTACATTTTTTTTTTATCATGTTCATAAATAAACTATTTGAAGGAAAGTGAAATTTTAAGTTTGGACTCAAAATAACGAAAAGTTAAAAAATTTAAAAACCAAATAGAGATAATATTTTTTGTAAAAACAAAAGAAACAACACATTCGTTCTGCTTAATGATTTTTTATTAAAAAAATAATTTTTTAACCAAATACTATAAGAGCCAACAAAACTTTTCCATTAATGGCATACTCGTGTAGTATTTAACAAACCCTTTTTAAACCTTCTTCAAATTTTTAAAAACTAATAATTTATATCTAGTTGCATATAATATATTATCAGCGTTTAATATTTCATTTTTTTTTAAATTTTTAATAAGTTTATGGTGCTTATGCAACTTGGAAAAAAAGAGGAATCTTAATGCGTAACGCATTTGAAATAACGGAAGTCTTAAAATGCAATTGCATACGCATTTCTAATGGCGTCTTAATGATGAACGGTGGGCTTATTGCTACAAATTAAAGCAATTAAAATGTTTAAACGTTACTGAATACCTTGAAGGTAGAGCCTTCCCTGCTTAGAATCGAATGAAATAAATCAATCATATCTACCACGATCCGCATCTTGAAGTTCGTAATATTTTATAGGAATATTTTGAAATATCAAGCAAGGGGTTTCAAACAATTGTGTTTGTTCACTGTTCAAGTTACATATTAACTTGTGTGCTGCTAAGAAAGTATTTAGTGGCCCTGATGACTATGCAGGGCCTCCTGAAATTAAGCAAATTGTTTGGGGCGATAAAAAAATAGTGCTTTCGAAATGTTTCTATAGCGGTGTCCTTTGAACCGATTAAAATAAAATTTATTACGTTCAACGTGGTTTTGAAAGTTTAAAATAGTAACTGAATGTAGAAAAGTGAATGAAAGGGAATTTTCAGAAATAAGAAAACTATTTTTCCAAATTTTCGATTAATTTTAGTGTCTATAAAAATGATAAGGATTTTTAGAATTATTGAAACAAATAATTTTTTTTTTTTCATTATCTATCGAACGAAACATTCGATTTCAATCAAATTTGCTACGATTGTAATTTTTTCTTTGCATGAGAGCTGGTTAGAATAAGATCGACCGAAGGGGTAGTTTGAAATGTATTTCGACATAAATTTTTTTTCGAAAAATCTTAATATTACCTACGACGAATCGCTTCATATTCATATGATATTGAAGTGAAGCTGAAATCATTAATAGGTGTGGGATGCTTACATGATTACATATGTACATGCATATATGAATACACTTACAGAAAGGCGAATTAATTCTACCAGTTGGCATTAATAGAACAGCTGACAATAGGGTACACCATACACCATAAGCTCATAATCCATTCTTTGGTCTCAAAAAAATACACAGAAAGGAAATTTTATTCGCCTAAAACAGTAACTTGCATTAATGCACCTTGGTTTCAGTCACTCGGACACCATGGCAAAATTATTCAAAATATCTTGGACCTCAAAGAGTCGAGTTTTGATAAAATTTCGTATATCATTTTTTAGAAGTTAATATAATTTTTGGTTTATTGACGAAATTATATTTTTATTCATTGAAAGTACCATGTGTGTCATACTGTGTGCAATATGATATCGCTAACGTACATATCATTTGCTGCTTGACCCTCGTAGACTAGTAGGCAGTGTCCTAGATTAGTAGTCTGAATGTTGCAGTTTCAACTCCTGCCAAAGACACTAAGTGTTTCTGCAGATAAGTTGAAATGATTTTCGAACCAAAAATCAATATTTTTCTCGTTCGGTTTTCCTCGCTATAGCAAATTGACATCGACTTGTGCAGTTCTTATTGATAGACCTGCTTGAACTAGTCTTCCGGTGGAAAAATTGGTAATAGTGGTCATTTAACATTAAAATTGTTAATTTTCTTAAAGCAAAAATTTTAAATTATATATTTTTATCGAATTTTCCGCCTCGTAACACTGTGATTGAGTTAATAACCTCTTACTGTTGGGTTTATTTTTGTTAATTTTTTCGATTAAATACATGGACTGGTGAGCAATATTATTGTTTTTTTTTTCAATTGAAATTCTCTATATAATAACAAAAAATCTTAAAAATGTGTGGTTCAATAATACCAAATGAATTCAATTTACTATAAAATTAAAAAAAAAATCAAAACTCTATCGCTAATTAACCGTCATGTTTGCCATATTATTAACTGGGTGAGGTTTTCAAAAGCCAAAATACCGATATAAATATAAAAAGAACGTATTAATTAAACACACAAAATCATCATAACTCCTCCAACCCTCTTAGAAACTCCAAACAGCTGCATACAATCATATCATTTCAATTGATATAAAAACACGAAAAGAAATATTTACAATCCAAGTGTAATAGTGCTGTTAGTGCCAGTATGAAGGCAAAAGGAGAACTCTGCATTAACAAAATTGACTCATATTCGTGTGGTTGACAACTTAAGACACAAAGTGTTCTGGCCCAATGATTTGTGGGTCTATATGATTTCTACAAAGAGAGATACTTGCTTATAAAACTACATCAAAGACAAACAAATTTCATACATACTCGTACTTATGTAATAAAAATAAAGGGTGCTTTTTATAGAGGTATAGAACTTTAAGTTGGCATTGCTTTTCAAGATGCCGACCGATTTAACAGCTGTCAAGTGATTTATTCTCAGTTTGGTTTGGCAATTCATCATGAATAGACTCACGCCTGAGCAATGCTTGTACACAGCTCGTGCCACAATAGATTTATTGAAAGACACGTTTGGTGATCGCCTAATTTCACGTTTTGGACCTGTGAATTGGCCTCCAAGATCTTGTGATTTAACACCGCTAGACTACTTTCTGTGGGGCTATGTAAAGTCATTGGTCTATGCGGATAAGCCACAAACGCTTGACCATTTGGAAGACAACATTCGCCGTGTTATTGCCGATATACGGGCACAAATGTTGGAAAAAGTCATCGAAAATTAGATGTCCAGATTGGACTACATCCGCGCCAGCCGTGACGGTCATATGCCAGAAATCATATTTAAAATGTAATGCCACAAGATTATCTTTCGGATAAATAAAATTCATGTCAATCGAATAATCTATCGTTGTTTTATTGCAACTTAAAGTTCTATACCTCTATAAAAAACACCCATTATCTTTTGTTTTTATTTTAAACTTTTCTGGCGAAATACTTCATTATTTTAGATTTAGGTGTTACTGTCAGTTTTTGACGATTTCTAATATAATTAATAATCAGTTAATAAATAAGGGCCTGTTCGGAAATACATCAATGTGCTGCGTCTGATGTGCATATGTGATTAGTTTGCGATGCCGCTGCAAATCAACTGATGCTGATGCGGATGTGATGCGTTGACAAAAATATTCATTTGTTTACAGTTCCGAACTGACCTTCGTAGGTAGTGAACTAGACTCGTAGTGCGAAGGGCCCAGGTTCGAATCCTGCCGCAGAACCTGGCAGTTTGTGTTTGATAATTAAAGGGAGCGCACAACAAGCTTTCACTGGCTTAAATGTATGTCGTATGACATGGGGTTTCACACCCCTCCAATCAACCTAACCTCTTTACAGTTCCGAACGATAGAGCAATTCAAAATGGATAAATTAATAATTACTTTACATGTTGACTGGGATTATAACAAAAATGATAGAAAACTATAGAATTGAGAAAATCGAAGACTTTTTAGGTAAAAAAAATTTATTGCTGGAAAATTTATGCTGTGAAAATGCATCAGTCATTTTTGTGATGCGCTTTTGCGCACCATATATTTCTATGATGAATTTTAGAACTGATTATATTTGCAAGTTGAAATATTTTCGAACGTACTGAGCATCAGATACAGCGCAGTGATGCTTTTCCGAATAAGTCCATATTCTAATTGCTAAAGTACTAAGTGTGTTTCGCTTAAAAATAAGCTAAAGATGTCTCCTAAAGGTTGGAAAAATAATCGCAAACTGCGAAAGGAAAATTTGCATACAATCGGAGTCTTAAGTACGAAATTATTCGTATGAATCATTGCAATCGGAATGTGTGAAAAGTTTGATGGACATTTTTTATTAAATTTAAAATTAAAATTTATATGAAACTAGCTGACCCGGGCAAACGTTGTATTGCCTTCAAATTTTATTTTCACTGCAAGTCTGGTTTCGTTGCAAAGTCATGGCGGATTGATATTTCGAAGAAGAATGAAAGGTGCACTAAATCGGCATAGCAATTATTGTTCAAATACCGTTTACCGAAGCAGAAATAATGAATTTATTTATTATTGATAGCTGGGCCCGATCCACGTAGTTGGCCCAAATTTTTTTTCGTTTGACTCCCACACACTTTTCACGAAAAGAGGTTATATTTGGGTCGGTATCGGGCTAATTAAGGACCCAACGCCTTCAGCGAAACACAGCATAGGCTTATCGCGCTAATCTCTATCGGGCAAAACACAAAAAACTAAATATTGCACCATTTGTCGGACGAACTATATATGTATATATATGTATATATATATATATATATATATATATATATATATATATATATATATATATATATATATATATATATATATATATATATATATATATATATATATATATATATATGTTTACATATTGTATACCGTATGACATTCTTATGTGTAACTTTGTAAAATGAAAATTTTTGTTCGTGTTTTATTCGGTAGTTTATTACTGCCATTACTTGAATTATTATTTATTCATGCTTCACTGATTTGTCTTTAGTTTTTCTTTTAATAACTTTAATTTTTAACATTCACAATTCTTCACAAGTCATATAAAAACTTGTTGATCTTTTTTAATAAGTTTGCCACATTTAACTTTACATTGAACACTGATTACTTGTTAATGTTTTATTATTCATTTATTTATTTATTTTTTTTTTAGTTAAAGTTGTTTGAAAAGTAAGTCAAAAACACCAACCAGTAAATTTTTTTCTTATGTGGATTGGTATCATCTCAAATTCTACAATTTTGAAACGGGCCAGCCACATCGCTGAAGATGATTTTTAATAAAAAAATTAGGGTCAGTTGCCAATTTCTCGAATAATCATTTGGCGAACGCATGTCGTTGTGTATGGGCGTTTACAATCAGTCCCTGTGTCAGTAGAATTTAATACGGGCACAAGTATGCCTCGGGTTTTAATGCAGACTCTCACGGACATTGTAATATCTTGAGTTTTGTCACAGTACTGGTTCATTGTTTAGTAAGCCAGTGGACTAAAATTTATCCTCCATACTGCAAATAGTCCTTTCGGTAGAATGATTATAGCCACCATACGAACAGAAAACCCCTTTTAGGTAATATAATTTTATTTTATAGGCAAAACAGACTGAAGAAATAACATCCAATTCGACAGATGTATGTAGCTTCAACAATATGGCCGCTATCAACTGTCAGAATTCGGAAAAACACTAGAAATATTAAATTAAGCCTAGTCCTTTTTTCCATTTATGTGGCAATTAAAAAAACTACATAGAAGCATAAAAGTTTGTGCAGTTCCTTAATCCTTAAAAATAATTAAAAAGAGTTTTTGATTGTCCCACATCCTACAATTATGCATTTTTCCCTACAATAAACAGACTACAAACATGTATTATAATCAGCGTTGCCGTCTTCGTTGTATTTATTTAACCAAAGGTTTTGACTATTTTCTTCAATGTGTAGGTGTGTAAACTGGTTTGTTTTGGTTACTTTTTTGGTAATAAAATTAGATCTACATATATAATTTAATTTAATTTTTTGAAATTTGATTTACATATAAGCTAGAATTTGTAGAATTTTTTGGTTATCAAAAGACTAACAAAATTACCTAAAGTAACAAGAAATGCTTCAAGAAAATTAGAGTTCTTTCAAGAAGACATAATGTCTATTCAAAGGTTATAAAACTTTTGTATTGTGTGTTGGATGAACAATTTTATAGCAATTACTGTAGGAAATTCATATAAGCTGTTCCCGTGCATTGGTGCGTATGATATTGCAATTGCGAAATTTTGCATTAATCTGAAGTGCTCGTCTTTATACCCTTGCAAAACTTAGCTCGGTGCTTTTTAGACTATTTATAGTATATGGGTTATAGGTTTAGGAAAAAAAATTCTACAAACTCTTAACAAGGGTCTTTGTAGAAATACGGGAAAGATCCTCTTCTAACTTCGAACAATATAAGAAAATGTATTAGATATTAGTCAACGTTGTTATTAAAGTTTACACCTTCAGATTCTAATGGAGAAGATGGGGTATTGTATTTTCAGGAAAAATCCCAAATAACGATTTAAAACTACAAAGAGACTTAATTAAGTAAAAGAGATTAGAAATTAAAAAAGTATGCGTATTGCAGAAAATAGCTGAAAACTAAGAAGCCATAATCATCTTTAAAATATCTAAGACTGATTAAAAAAACTTAATCAAAATTCAAAAAAGATTTAATCGAATCGTTCGATTGGCAGAGAAACACCAACAAAATTTTAAATTTAAACCGTGGAGATTTTTATAATACTAATATAAATATAATATGTACAAAAAAATAAAAAGCAATCTAATTAAGATAAGAAAACAATTTTTAGATTCCAGAAAAACTTTCTCTAATGAACAGCATATGTATATGTACTTCATAACTGCTAATAAACTTACATATATACATACATATGTGTATTAAATGGCAATAAGATCCGGCTTGCCCGAAAATTAATTTTTATTAATTCACAAAATGGGTTTTCAGTACTACTGAATGTTTACCACAAAAGTCTGAACTTTGGGAATATTTAGTTTTGATTCTCATTTTGACAAATGAAGAAAGTAAGTATATTGATTACATATTTCTTATTTTGTTAGATTTGAAAAAATTCTGCTGATTAAAAATTTTTGGCTGTGGCAACACTGATTATAATATATGACCACCAGTGTTGCCAGTGAAATTTCGAGAAAGATACATTTTAGTTTCCAAAAAGATACAATTTTTCCCAAAAAGATACATTTTGAAAAAAAAAAATTGAAAATCAATGTTTAACATTTATTAACATAACATTCTTATTTCATATTTAATTTTTTTCATTATCCATCCATTGTACTCCTTTATTAACAGCCATTTATTATTAAAATTGTACATTGAAATGCCAATAATTCCATATAGAAACATACATATGTACATAAGCATGTACATACAATTTGTTTAAAATGTAAAATTCACTCTCATTTTGTTTATATGCACATAAACATATAATATAATATTTGCAGTCAGCTGTTTTAGTTTTCTTCTTTTAACTTCGGGGATTAAAATTGTTTTATTTTATAAAACTATTATACGGTCTGAAATTATTAACTGTAAAGATCGTTATTGTTTTCTTCTAAAATTTCATTTTAACATATGTACATATGTATATACATATGTATATGTACACAAGAATAAGCAGACGACAGAAGAACTTAGAAAACCTAACAAACAAAATACATGTAATTTTTCTATTTAGTTGGCACTAATATGAATACTAAATTCATAACGAAGTGATAACTTTAAAAAACTTTGTCACGGACAGAAAGCTTAATATTTTATTTCTGTACATTTTGCGTACAGATTCAAAAGATACGAAAAATATCAGGATGAAGTCGTCAGAAGATACGAAAAATGTATCTTTCGTATCCTAATGGCAACACTGATGACCACACTTAAGGCCTAACTATAATGTGCTTAATGCAACTTAAGCAAATGTGCGAATACACACAATTAAATGTATACAACTATAATGTACTTAAGTAACTTTTCGTCAAGTTTCGTCAAGTGTCATTTGCTTAAGGAAAGTGCGTTCAATTTCGCTCTTGCTTAAGCAAATGACTCATCAAGAAAACATTGTTTTTTCTGTCTCTATTTATTTCCTGTACTGAGCAGCAGCGTTTTCTTTTCTTCATCGTCTCTCTTATTTCTTGAAGAACACATATTCCATCAAATGCACAATTCATTAACTTCACTGTCTTCAGAAATTTCAGTTTTCTATCCATTTTTAAAAATTTTCCAATAAATAAATAAATAATAATTTTCCAATAATAAAATAAATAATTGTTTACAATTAAAAGATGCAACCACTGTTGCTTTTTTAGTACTTTTTTTATTTTAGTTTTCGTTTACTTTATAAATAAATAAAAGATAAACATGGATTTACTTGCTTATGGTAATATATTTATAACTTTTACAAATATAATGAGATTTCGTCAAAAATATTACATTTTAAAGAAATAAAAACGAAAATAGTTTTCTAAAAGTACAAATGTTTGCAACAAAGTGTAAAAAGTTTTTAAGTTTAATAAGGACAATATAGCCACCTAAAAGTCTTCAGTAATTTACTTAAGCATTTGACATGCTTTTCGTTGAATTTTGACACTAGCTTAAGTTTGGTTAAGCACATTATAGCCCCAATTTATACCATGATGTAAAAATCGTGGATGTTTTTTATTTACTTTTGAAAACATCTTTTGAAATCTTCTTGCATTTATACCATGATTTTTGCGTCGCGTATTTTTTTCTTACAAGGTTGATTTTTAATCGGTAAATTCTTTTTAATTGTTCATTCGCATTTTTATGTCAGTGATTTGTATACCACAAAATATAAACAAAATTTATATGTTCTATTTTTTACCGTTTTTGTTTAAACTTTATTTTATTTTTAATTAAGCTTAAGGTCTTAAATTTTTATTTTAAATTATTATCAATATTTCGGTACTCATCAAGTACCATCTTCAGGATATTTATTATTTGTTTGTTTTATATACATAAATTGAAAAAATTTTTACATTTGAAAAATAATAATAAAAAAATTTTTGTCATTTTATTTAATACTAATCACATATTCACGAAATATTTAAAGTAATTATAATATACATTTGTACATTAAATAACATGTAGTATGTAACAAAACATACTACATGTATAGAAATACTGCCGCTTCATTTCACTGTTCAAACACTTTGACAATAGAAGAAGAATAAAACATGACAGACAATAACGAAAATAAATGTAAAAGGAATTACAAAAAACATCACGGAAAACAGAAATCGTGATGTTTTTACTACCCCGCTTTCTTCTCTACCCCGTTCGTCTACCAAAAAAAAAGTCGCGATGTTTACTCATGATTTTAAATCATCGTCTAAATTGCGTGATAGTTGGGCCTTTAAAAACTTAAATAAAACAAAAACAATTTCCACATTATATCCATACACAATACATGTGTACGTACAAATCATACATAATTGCTTTGAAGAAACACAAACAAATCCAAACACACTGCGAAACAGTGATATGACAATGTTTAAAATTGTACCAACGGCCTCAAAATCCGTACCTTTTGTAATTATAAAAAATGAACATTTCCATTAAGTTATTAAATTTTTAGAACTCTATGAGAATAGGATTTTCTATAAAGTTATTCAAATTATTATGCGTTAGCATTTTCAAAGTTTAGTTATTTAAGTTGCAAGATCACGTATGAAGAGCGAAAATGCAATCGCAGTGTAATATGAATGCGTTGATGATTCACTACACTAAATAAAATTTTCGAATAGTACTAACAGAAAGTTCGATTATCCCTACATTGCCATCCCTGCGACGAAATTAATTCAAAAACAATTTTTCTTCATTTGAATGGTTTTCACCTCAATTCTCATTAAGTTGATGTTTGCGATAGCATAATAAGTTGAATTTGTTGATGGAAAAGCATACTTACCTGGCGTAGGGGTTACCGTGATCACGAAGGCGGTTCCCCCGGAGCGAGGCTTGGCCATTGCACTTTCGGTTGAGTTGACCTCCGCGATTATTCCTAATGTGAATAACTCGTGCGTGTAATTTTTGATAGCCGGGAATGGCGTTCGCGCCGTCCCGACGTAGATAATAAATTTTGAAATGGTTTTAGTTTTGATGTGTGGAGTAGATGGAATTTTTTCAATCACTCCGCAGAACACGTACATATTTCAAAAGAACAATTGCCTATGGGAGCGAGATCAATTGGTAAAAGAAATTTCAGTTATCTTGGGAAAAAACAACCTTCAAATCAGTGATGGGAAATGAGATTTTCATTTCGGTATCAAAAAATTTTTCTGAGAGTACTTTTTTAACCTCAATCTTAATCTTAATCTTATTTTTTTTTTAATTTTTATTAAACAGTAAAAAAATATTTATGAAAACAAAAAGTTAACAAAAACCATAAATCAATACATAAAAAGTTCATTTTACTAATAAACAAAACATTTTTTATTTTAATAATGTATCTATATTTTTTGACCTTTTTTTATAATAATTTGTTTTTTTAATTTTTAAGCTTTAGGTCTTTTATTTTTTAAACAATTTAATTAAAAAAATAACAATCAATATTTCGATACTCATTGAGTATCATCTTCAGGACAATTCTCTTTTTTATTATTTATAAAAAGGAGAATTGTCCTGAAGATGATACTCAATGAGTATCGAAATATTGATTGTTATTTTTTAATTAAATTGTTTAAAAAATAAAAGACCTTAAGCTTAAAAATAAAAAAAAAATAAAAACAAATCAAAACATTTTTTAAATTTATTTTGTACTTTTTAAGGTATATCACTTTAAACTGAAATAGCCCCTAGATAAATAGCGCCAATTGAATGGATTTGGGTTTATTTCGAAAATAATTTTCTATTACATTTTAAGACCATTTCCAAAAAAACTTCCTCCATCACATTAAAGTCAAAATCATTGAGTATTGTTCTTCAAATAGGCCCAAATCTATACCAGTAGCGGTATTCACCTAGAAATTATTTCAACTTAAAGTTTTATACCTTAAAAAATACCCAATATAAAATTTTACATATTAAAAAAATTAATAGAGAACATAAATATGTATGTTTAAATACAAATTCATTATTATAACTAAACAATCTATTTTAACTAATATTTATGGAAAAAACAAACAAAAGCTATACTACAGTTATGTATATAACTAACAACAAACATTGACAAAGTAAAAAACTAAGCGCGATTAAAGAAAGTGACCGATCACACTCAAAAGCTCAGATTACTCGTTCTTTTTTGTATTAATATTGACAATTCTATAAAAAAAAACCAAAAACGTAATGGCTGTTTTTTTGCAGCTACCCTATGTAATTACATTGTGAAAAAACAAAACGAATATGTAAAACAAAATAAGAAGACACAATAAGAACTAGAGTTGTCATTTTTATAAACTATAAGTGATGAAGGGGAAATGCTAAAACAGATGAATTTAGAACGTATCACTGAGAGTATCAAATGTAACAGAGGAGTAACACGGTATTTTTTCAAATCAAATAGTATCAAAAAAAGTACGATCGTAACAACTTTTCCATCACTGCTTCAAATCCTATATTTCAGTAACAAAAAGAAATGTAGGATTTAAATGTTGTTTTTGTAATAGTCTGGCGTAGTTTATGCAATAAATGATAAATATTGCAATATGAAAAAGCTATGTGCTCTCTCTTACGCTAATTCGTGCAAGGACTTATGATATCCCTAGTCCACAGCGTTCCTCTCAATCGAGATTAATTTATAAAAACATTGAAAATGGAAAATTTTGCTTTTTTGAGTAGTAAATTAATTAGCGTAGCTTATTCTTCACATCAGAAAACTTATCCTTCTTCATAGGTTATCGTTCTCTAATGCACGCTGACATTATTTTTAAGTTTTTATTACGTTTCTTAATGCGTGATATGGTGAAATTAATCACATCGTGCGACATACACTTAAGCCAGTGAAGGCTTGTTGTCGTGCGCTCCCTTTCAAACTGCCAAAGTTCTGCGGCAGGATTCGAACCTGGGACCTTCGCACTACGAGTCTAGTACACTACCTACTAGTCTACGAAGGTCAGTATATAATGAATTAATTTGTTTTATGAACAGACCGGTTTCGGCTTTGTGCCATCTTCAGTGTTCTCGAATACTAAATCCTGTTCATAAACCAAATTTGACGTGGGATGACGGAAAATCGTTCCAAATTCAAACAAACCCCGTCGGAAGAATATCACAAAAATCAATTAATTTGTCCTTATTTTGGTCCAAGAATCGAAAAACAAAGAATACTTTTATTGTACAACTTTTTTGTACTTTTTTTTAATTTATAATGTGCAATAAATATCACACTCCGCACATAGTACTCATTAGATCCAAGATTCCTTGTACAGAATTGTTGCTGTCCCTCCTATGAAGCAGTGCTCCCAACCCTGGGCTTCCTTTACCGCGAGTCTATACTATATTAAAAAATTACTAATGCTTGCTGCTAGTTGCTTTCTTTTCAAATTGTGATACACAAACTCGTCACCACAAAAGAAAACAACAAAAAATAACACATGACTACAAATTTGTATTACACTAACATGTTATTAGTCCGCTACTAAAAAAAAAAACAACCACCACTGAAAGAAAATACAAAAACTCCATGTAGAATATTTTTCAACATTTCATCAGGGTATAATATAATTCTCATTAAGTTGATGTTTGTGATAGCATAATAGGTTGAGTTTGTAGATGGAAAAGCATACTTACCTGGCGTAGGGGTTACCGTGATCACGAAGGCGGTTCCCCCGGAGCGAGGCTTGGCCATTGCACTTTCGGTTGAGTTGACCTCCGCGATTATTCCTAATGTGAATAACTCGTGCGTGTAATTTTTGATAGCCGGGAATGGCGTTCGCGCCGTCCCGACGTTGATAATAAATTTTAGTAAATAATATGTCCTTAATCGTTTTGGGTTTAAGTCTTAAACTTTAAGATAAGTTTTTTCTTAGGCGTGAGAAATTGAAACAAAGAACAGAAGCACGGCTGCCAGATTTCACGATTTATCGTCATTTTGACGATTTTTCTTTCAAAATTGGATAATTGACAATTTTTTTTAATTTGACAGTTTTAGTCCTTTGAACAATGGCAGCTTTTTATAGCATTTCTTCATGTTAATAAAGTGTTTATCATTTGGTATGTTGTGCGCATTTACTACCATATTGCTTCAAAAAAGATCAACCATACAAAAGTAAAGAAAAAAAGGCAAGGCGAAAAAGTTCACGGTCGTTTTTCTTTTGCGGGTATACATAAATGTATGTATGTGAGAATGACTCGGTTGAAGGTATCCTTTATTCCAAAGACTATTTAAAAATAAATAATTCAAATTGTTATAAAATTGTAATTAAACCTGACTTAAAAAAATGTTAAGTTCAGATATTTAATTGTAACGCTTTTAAATACATCATAAATTTTTATTTTTGTACATATAAATCAGGAAAAGGCAATAAGTATGATTGATTTATTGTTTTTGCCCTATTGTTTTTTTAATAATAATAAAAAAGTGTTTAAAAATTAAATTTTTACAAGTTGCCCGATTTTGTGACGATTTTCAAACACGAAAAAGACGATTTTTTTTTTCTTAGCAAATTGACGATTTTTCCACAAATTTTTCTGGCAGCCCTGAACAGAAGGCAATAATATGTTTTGTTTCGTAAACCTAAGGGCAGAAATATCCGCACCGACGGCTTGTCAAAAAGAGATAAATTTCAGGTTTGCACAAGCGATTAGTGTTTGATGCAGTCGTTTGAAGCTTGTTTGAAGGCAAATTCATTTGCCGAATAACGAATGCTAATCAAAAGAGTAATTTTAACATAAAATTGCAAGATTTTTCTTTCACTTATTTGACCAAAACTTTAAAATTAACGAAAAGCAATCAAAAGCTTACTAGAGCATGAACTTAGTGAACAAAAATCAAAACGAATAAATGAGAGTAGTCGCCGCACGTACATATGGTGCATACATTCATACATGGATTTTAATTTTAAATATAAAAGTAAATACTTTTAGAACTTAAAAAATACACAAGAACCATATTTGATATCTGCATGTAAATAATTTTGTTTTTTTTTATTGTATTCTAATTTTTATTTCTACAGCCGTTGAAAGTGCAATATTAGATTCGCGCTGTTATTTGGAGGGTGGCGGCTCAGCTGAAAGTTTTTTAGCCAGTGAAGACCTTGAAGTCGGCACAATTATTGGCAAATTACGCATCAATGGTGATCCAGATGCTGAAAATGGCGACATCAATTTATCTCTGAGAGAAAAGAATGCTCCTGTTGAAATTGTACCGGGTACCAAAGACTTAGCCTTAGCAGTGGAATTAGATAAGGAGGGCCGCAACGGGCCCTCATCCATATATGTGAATGTGATATGCATTCGAAGGCATTCAACAGATCCGGTGAGTTTTAAATAAAATAAAATTACTTTAAGAACTATTTTTTATTCCTAAATATTTTTAGCGAACTTCTATAGTGAATTAAGCGTTTTTCCACTTGAACTTTTTTCATTAGCGTTAGCCAGAAATATTTTATGTAGGATCGCACGACCAGTTTTGTGGTCGAAATTATAGAAAATAATGGTATGGACAATGCACCCTCCGAAATGACCTTTCCGTGCCAATGACTATTTTATACAATGTTGTCGTTGAAAAACTTTAAAAATATTTTTGATTGTGGCTGTTCATACAACTATTTTCGGGAATTTGTCGCAAAATCAAGACCGTTGATGTTTTTTTTATTTATAACTAGCGGACCCGTTGCCTGCTTCGCACGGCAAAACAAAATAAGAAAAGAAACACACTTGTTTTTAATAAAGTTGGTTTTGTTTCCAAAAACACACTCACTTCACATACGCACCGCACATGCGTTATCGGATTTTAACCAAACTTCATATAAACCATATATGGGCCACTGCCTACGTAGTGTATAAGTTTGGTTGAAATCGCTCGACGCGTTTATGATTAGTTCGGCGACGTACATATACGGACTTATTTTTATATATAAAGATTTGTCAACTGGATTATACTTTATTTGCAGCAATGCCAAATTGTAAATTTTAAATGGACTGATAGTAAAACTTTTACAGTATTTATATTACAGCTTGCTCTTATAAATTTCGTTTTATATTGATAAAAACCTTTTAACAATAAATATAACCGACTTGAAAAATAGCCTATGAAAAGTTAGAAATAACTACAATATTATTATATACAGATGTATGTAAATATATACGCTACCTGCTGAGATCTTTGAAGGGTACCTTTCGTACGAAGTACAGTTTGATAATCTAATATCTTGCTTGATACAATAATGAGCGTGACTTAGTCTACCGTCAATGTACGCAGTCTTAAAAAAGGCTGACTAGATAGGAGCAAGTAAGCGGTACCAGCTCCCTTGGCTAAATATAACATTGAAAGTTTTCAAATTTGACATGCTCCATAGGCGTGTTTCGACCAATGTGTGAAAGCAGGAGAATGGTACCTCCCATACAGACTTCAAGAATAGTCAATAAGAAGTGTAAAACATAAAACCAAGGCAAATTGATAACAGGTGCAATTAACAGCGCATTTGATAACTTTTTTCTAAATTTCTTATTACTTTGGAATACGAGTACTTTCCTTTGATTTCTACTTTTATTCTTTTGCTTTTGATATTGAGTAGAGATATAGTTGAATTTGTCGTAAGAACTTGTAATTTATATTTAAGAGTCTGTGTGCTATTTCTCCTAAAGTATGCTGAAATTCCACAGGCTAAAGACTCAAAGTTACAGCGATTCGTTTCGGATCTTATTGCTTATTATTTGCTCAACTTCATGCCAGCTGTTCAAGAGCAATAAGCGTTATCTACAGAAGTGTATTAACTTCACATAAGCATGTATTTATATACTCGTGGTCGAAAAAGCTATTTTATTATTATTAGTCAAAACAGTTTGATTTCCGAACGAGGACGAAGTCGGGCGTAGGTTCTTGTTGTTGTTGTTTTGATAAATTTTAGTTTTATAAATATAAAAATTACATTTTATTTAAAATTACAAAGCTATATTTATATACAAGTATAAAATATTTATCTATATCTTTATTTGAATAAATATAATATGTATGTCTAGAATGTTATAAAGATATTACGAGAATACCATAAACTTTTGGGTTTGCCCCGGTAGTTAAGGAATGAAACGGTGGCTAAGGAATGAAAATACATAATAAGCTCAAGCTCGCCCTATTAAAACATATGAGATATAAAGGCATATGTAGTACATTTCACCGCATATGTTGCATTATCGTTATCTACCATATTTTTTGTTTGGAGTAATTCATCGAATTATATTAGCAATACTTTTAAATAAATTTGTTTAACTGCCTGTTTAGGCAGTTTCGTCTATTTGCATTAAGAATAAAAACAGTTTTATATAAACAGACAGTAGGTCTTGCCCGTAACACTGTTTACTTTCCTCCTTTTTAAATTTTTAAAATAATTTCTTATATACGAGATGTACAAAAAAAAGTGATGTGCTTTTTTGAATTTCACGATATACCTACACTCGATGTCGTTTTATAATGGAACACTCGTTCTAATTATACTCGTATGTTTGTTTGTTGTCAGTTTCAAAGTTCTAGGAAGGGTCTTGGCATGTTCGGCAATTTTTCTCTTTCTACATTACGATGATGCACCTGCCACTTGATAGTTATTTGTGAGTGATTTATGTGGCCTTCATATTCAGAGGATTTGGTGGCCCGTGACTTTTGTATGTTCCCAAAACTGAAGAGATTCATGAAAGGGCGGAGAATCGCAACGAGTGAAAAGTTAAAAAGGACTACTACATTGCTGAAAGAAATCAAAGCCTTAACAAAAAGTGCTTATAAAAAAGATTTGACGTTGAATACTTTCTAGGGAATAACATACATAAATTTTTCTATTATATTCTATGTAAATATTTCTTTATAAAAAATCACCATACTTTTTGTACACACCTCGTATGTGCATATATTAATTATATCTATTTACATAAGTATGCATAGGAAGGCAATGAACTTTTTCTACAATTATTTACTCTATAAATAAAACTATTTAAACATTAGTATTTCATGTAACATTTTTTTTGGTACGTGTTTGTGTTATTTTAGGAAAACGTTATTAAAATAATTTGGCAAGAACACGCCTTTACTTAAATTTTTATCGAAAACTAAACAGGAAAGGGTGTAACTTTCGAAAAATAATAAAATTAAATAGTTTCCTGTTAAAATATTAGGTTAACACTCAAATATTGTGTTTACATAAAAATATACACACACACACACAAATTGAAATATGTAGGAAAAAATCCTGTTCGTGGTTTCCATGCGAGACCATAAATTAGATCCTTTAACTTCCGTTTGTTGACTTGTCAAAATCCACATTTAGGCACGAGTATATGCGTGTGTTTTGCGTTCTTGTACTACACAAAAACGCATTATAGTCTGGGATCCTATTTCCCTACTAACACTATACGTCCTGTATTAAAACAAAAAAGAAATTCTTGCAACCTAAATATTTACAAAAGGTAGAAAAAGTTTAACTTACAAACACTTAGACACTTTTATTCGTTTGAACATATCACATTCTCACAATCATTAGAAAGTTCTTAGCGCAAGTTTCTTTTTTATATTTTTAACACCAATATACAACAATTTCAACGTTGAAAGAAGTCCTTAAAAATAACTTTACTAGTGCTTGAAGTAGTTAGCAAAGTTGTAAAAAATATCGTTCATCATGAATGCGCGTATATGACGCCCTACACAGCCTGACCAGAATTTAAGTTCGTCACAGAACAATAATTTTTTTATATTTGCTACGAGAACAAAATTGGTCATGTGTAGACCAGAGATGAGTCCAGGAGGGTGTAAAAAGGTGTTCATTATGATCCCACATAGAAGCAAATTTAAACCAGATAAAACTTATTGGAAGAAATTCCACATGAGGCCTATACCGCAAACTTTTTCTATACAATTTGATTCTAAAACCAATGTGGTATCACGGAATTCAGTTGTGGTATGTCATCTTAGCATCAAATATAGAAAAAATTAAGAAAGCAGCCTAGTAAAATTTTCCGTGCGATCACAGACTCTTGGTATATAAAAATTTCACATTTTCGAAAATCTAAATGCTTCAAAGATTAAAACTACGTTTTCAAAACATGAGATTTTCACCTAAATCTAGCAGCCCGCAACATTTTAAATTATGGAGGCTATAGTCGGCTGAAAAGTAGGGACACTCCCGCTCTTGACCGAACAAGAGCGATGTAAATGTGCAACCATGGAAGAAGCCGTAAACTTTTCATCTGGTTGGGTTAAAATAATTCTTAATTCAAGAATTGCGATTGATTTAAATACTTATTGTATTGAATATTCCCTCTTATCATCTGCAGAACCAGATTTTCAGAAAAGAAACGAACTTCTCATAAGTCTACAACATTTTCATGAATAAGATATTAAATGTTTTTTTTACTTCCCAATGAGAAGTTACTGGGGGCAAATTACGGCATTCGATATCGATCGAAATTTCAATACAATTCAAGAAAATTTTGTTTGAAATTTCGTTCGATATCGAATGCCGTAATTTGCCCCCTGAATTTACATTAGACCCAGAAAGCTGTTCTGTTTATTTTTGTGATGATATCCATGTGACTATACGTGTGTTTATATGTGTGGAAGTTTCTCATACCTTTGGAACGTCTTTATCTCCCGCCGCTGCCGATTTCACCGGCTTGCACCATCTTAAAAAATATTGTGCCTTTACCGTCAAAAAAAAAACCTAATCGACATTATTTCACTTTTCGTCTCAATCGATTATTCGCCATCATTAGAATTAGTTCTGAAAATTTTTAAACTATTAAAAGTGGAATCAGAAACTTACAGCAAAATCATATCTACAATAGCCCTGCAACCAAGTGCAAAGTCAGCTTATAAAAAAGCTTCTCCTGCAAAATTATATGTTTCTCACTTACGTTTTTTCACGGTTAAGGTTCGATACATTTCTTAAGCTTTCATTAAAAATTAATTAGACGTCGAATGATTATTTCACACCGCTGCCGCCAGCCTAAAATTGCCACCGCAGGCGATTATTTGGCCTCGGCTTATTTTTCTATTGAAGATTTTGTTCTCACTTAAATATCATGTGGATATGAATCGATTTGACGTAATAGACTTTAATAATTTTTGAAAATATATTCAATATTTTGAAAATAGTTTTCCCTTTAATAACTCCACAAATTCTTTTCTTGTCAGCTAATTTTTCGAATCTCGGAAAACTGTTTTAAATGCTTAAAATTTCATCAGAATCGGCTTATTCGTTCGAAATTTTGTGAAAATAGTTTTTCGAAATTCGGTCACTTTATAAAAAAGTACATTGAGTGCAGGAATTAGATTTCAATCTTTTAACTGGTTCTAGAGATATAGTCGTTGAAAATTTTCAAATGATTTTTCATTATTACAAAATTCTAAAAATTTGAATTTTTCAATAATTTGTTATTATTCCAAAAATCTAAGCATTTTGAAACGTTTTGAATTTGGCAGAGCTGTAAAAGCATGATTCGTTTGTTAATGAAATAGGGAAGCAAAGAAGAAATGAATTGTGATATTACGAATGAATTATTAAAAAAAATGAATTGAACTAGATTATAATGCATCCATAATGAATTAACAATTTTTGAATGAATTCGTTTGACAAAATATGTGAATTAAGTTAAAATTTAAACAAATTTTTTTTTATCATAAATTTTTTAAATATATAATGGGTGTTTTTTATAGAGGTATAGAACTTTAAGTTGCAATAAAACAACGATAGATTATTCGATTGACATGAATTTTATTTATCCGAAAGATAATCTTGTGGCATTACATTTTAAATATGATTTCTGGCATATGACCGCCACGGCTGGCGCGGATGTAGTCCAATCTGGACATCTAATTTTCGATGACTTTTTCCAGCATTTGTGCCCGTATATCGGCAATAACACGGCGAATGTTGTCTTCCAAATGGTCAAGCGTTTGTGGCTTATCCGCATAGACCAATGACTTTACATTGCCCCACAGAAAGTAGTCTAGCGGTGTTAAATCACAAGATCTTGGAGGCCAATTCACAGGTCCAAAACGTGAAATTAGGCGATCACCAAACGTGTCTTTCAATAAATCTATTGTGGCACGAGCTGTGTACAAGCATTGCTCAGGCGTGAGTCTATTCATGATGAATTGCCAAACCAAACTGAGAACAAATCACTTGACAGCTGTTAAATCGGTCGGCATCTTGAAAAGCAATGCCAACTTAAAGTTCTATACCTCTATAAAAAGCACCCTTTATTATAGACTTAGATATTTTAAAGCAAAATCAAAAAATTCAATATTGAAAATTTGTTTTCTATATAAATTCTGAAATTGTTGATAGACACGACAAAGCTTGAATTTATATACGTTTGTCCCAAGGCCCATTAATAAGGTCTATGAAAGAGCTCTGGTGATAAAAATATACAACAATTTTCCTTAAACTTTTGCATGAGGAGTTTAATAATTGTATTCACGTCTTTGTTGTAATCAATTTGCTTTGCATGGACCTTAGAAATGGCTCTTCGTTTGTTTAATTAAACAATTATATTTATGAGAAACAAATGAAAAATTTTAAAAATTTTTAAATTTTGCTTATGCCTTAAAAATTGTTTAGGTAAACTAAAAGGCAAATTTGAGTCATTCATTTACAACTCTACAGATATATATTTTTACATATTGGATTAAACTGTTTGTGTTTATGCGAAATCGAAATATATTTATAAAATAAATAACTCATACTGGGGAAAAGTTTCCCCAGCGAATAAGCCAAGGTCTTTGCAACTCTACAACTGGAATCATCCATCACCTCGTCAAACTCTATACGAGTACATGGAAAATGTCATTTATGTTTCTTTTTGTATGGAGTGTGACTGCTGACTTGCATTCACTGTATTCAATAGGCCTTAATGCTTATCAAGTATCTTAATGTTCTTTGAACTTAAATGTCTAGCAAGTTGTAGTGAACGGGTTTGGTGCCCTATCAACATACGTACGTATGTATGTGTGTGTAAATATTTCGCGTAATACTTAATTCTTCATGGTAAAAGTTTAACTTTGCACATTTTATTCAAATATAAATATTTCATTCACTGTTCCTGAGCCTCTTGAACTATGTGCTTGGAAGTTCATTGACCACATCGTTAGATTATTTTACTTAATGGAAATGGCACTTCATGTTGGCATTTTCACTGAAGTAAACAGAGAATTGTTTTAATGGCAAATATTTTTGCACATTCGGAACGAAAATTGACAGACATTTGCACTTATTAGCGATTTCATAAAGCAATGAAATATTTCATTATTTCCTACGAAGGAATCTGAATACTCGCTTACAAGCGTACAAAAAGGAAGCAGTTCATGTTTTGCTCAACTGGGAGAAAGATTCTCTCTATCTCTCTCCCAGCTGAATTAAAACTTTAGCAAGAAAATTTGATGTGTGTGAATCAGGTAACGAAACTCAAATTCGGGTTCGACTATTGCGATGTACATAATGCGGATGGATTGACTCAATGCTTTCGATGACGCCATTAATTTATTTTACAACTGAAATAAAAATAAGTAGTTTATTGCTTGATTTACTTATTAAATGTTACAAATACAAGAAAACTAAATCGTAACGTGGCTTCGTAGACTAGTGTACTAGACCAGTAGTCCGAAGGTTGGAGGTTCGATTCCTGCCGAAGACCGTGAATGTTTATGTAGACAAGCCCAGCAGCTTCGCAGTTTGTGTTTGTTAAGTATGTGGAAAGAAAATTGCAAAGACTCACTTGTTTCTTTCGAAGTAGAGCATCGCTCGTATATATGATGGGAATCGAACCCACAGCTTACCACACTGATAGAATAGAACATTGTTCATTAGCCCAATAATTGTAATTGAAATATTAAACAGTTCTTTATTCACACATACCAGTTGGTCCGAATACACGTATCTTTTTAAAAATAGATGAGCTATGTGAGATGGTGCACCATCCTGCACACTATCCAGGTTCATATCTTCCATTTCAGCCCATGAAAAGTCGTCACAGATGCGGCAATTTTGCTTGATTTTTCCACCAAATTCGATGTTCGTTTGTTCAAGCGAAAATTTACTCATTTTGATCCGCGGAGATACGATACCGACTGATAGTCAATATTTCGAGCAGAAAAATATTTATCAGATTTAAAAAGATACTTGTATTTGGACCACTCCGTATGTGCATAATTTTAATTGCAAATAAATTTTTTTCGAATATAATTTTCCAGAGCTTTGTGATACCCGTAAATGTACGTGTCATCGATGTCAATGATAATGCCCCACAGTGGATTGGCACTCCCTACACTCTTACACTTTCCGAGGTAACAGTGCCTGGTACACGTATTTTACAAGGAGCCAAAGCAGAAGATGCCGATCAACAAGGACCTTTTTCCACCGTAGAATATCAAGTACTTCCGGGCACCTTTTCCGAATACGTACAATTTCTTAATCCTCTCTATGGTACATTAGTTCTCAAGAAGTCTTTAGACTACGAACAAATGCAAAATTTCACTGTAAAACTAAGGGCGCAGGATCAAGGTACACCGCCTAAATTTTCCGATACTCTTCTTAGAGTTGTGATAACCGATGCCGATGATCAAAACCCCAAATTCCAAAGAGAAACTTATAATGCCGAACTGCCCACAGATGGCAGGCCGGGAGAGTTGAAAATAAGGCCAGAGCCTATTAAGGCCATAGATCAGGATGAGGGCATATGTGCCCCCATCCAATACAGTATAGTACAATCCCAAGACACCAAGTACTTCCGCATACATCCCCACAATGGGGTAATAACTTTATTAACACCCATTGGCTATTCAGATCTAACAAATGGTGCCACTTTGGTGGTAAAGGCTACGCAAATTGATAATTCCGATAGATATGCCTTGGCCACTGTCACCCTGACGAGGCCAGGAGGTACTCACAGCGACATGAGTGCTTTGACTTTTGTACAGAAAAAGTTTCACATGCGCATACGGGAAGATACAGCCGTGGGAAATCGAATTTTAGCCTTACCCACTAATAAGCCGGGCAAACATCTTAAGTACGTTATACCTGATCCAGTGAATTCAAAATTCTTCAGTGTGGGCTCTTTGGGAGAATTGATACTATCGAAAGCCTTGGATTATGAGAAAATGACCAGACATGACTTTCAAGTCTTTGCAACGGATGGTATGACCAATACGACCGCCGAAATTTCTTTAGAGGTAATCGATGTTAATGACTGGGAACCCAGGTTTCGGGAAACTCATTATGAATTTGTGGTGCCTAAAAGTGTAAGTATTTATTCCATTTTTTTTAAATACTCGCATGTCTCGCACAAATATATTCAATTCAGACTTGCACAACATTCCAGCAATCTATGCAATCCCATATTGAATCCTTGGAGGGTGTTATGATTGGAAAAATCGAGGCAGCCGATGGCGATCGCAACGACAAGCTGGAATTGTCCCTTAGAGGTCAGCATGCTGGCCTTTTCGAAATTGATAACACGGGCAACATTTACATGCGACCAGAACAATTGCAGAGTATCAATGACTCCACCATACATTTAATAGCCATTGCCACCGACTCCGGAGTACCGCCACGAAGCACTTCGGTGCCTGTTACTGTAACCATGGAAGGGGTGGCCTTGGCCCAATCTTCCTGGAGCAACAGCTTGTTAAGCATGTTTGGCATCATCCTGGGTCTGTTCGTGGTTATAATATTGATTTTGACTTGTTATATTGTGCGCTTCAAAAATAAAACACGTAAGACCACACCTACTTTAGGGCGCAATAGAGTGAACACTCATGGTCATAGCACTGTTTCTTCGGCCAATTTAGTTACTCATGAAAAGGTGGCAGGTAATGGTAACGGAGCCACTGTAACCAGTGGCAACGTATCGGTGCTGCATATGAAACATAATGGCAATATAACCATGGCCAATCCAATTGGCACTGCACTGAGTAATAATGCGGGACTAGGTGCCTCAGCTATACTAGCAGCCAGCTTAGAGCGTGAAAGAGAAAGGGAGAGGCAAAGGGAAAACTATGCAGCCACAGTGAGAAGTAAGTAAAGCCACACAAAAAGCCGAGTTATCCTTAATTTGCTTTATTTCCTCAACAGGTATTGTTTCAAGGGCCTCTGCTAATGGTCAGCTCTATGAGGAAGATGAAATCGAAAACGATTCCTTATGCCAATCGAATCCTCAGTCAGCGGACAAAAAGAAAAGAATGGCCTGGGAAGCCCCGTCTACAGCAGCTTCCCATAAAACAGGCGTTACCACTATATCCTGCACGAACGGCGGCATAACAAATGTTGGCGTAAATGGTTCCAGCAGTCTGCTAACAGCCACTGATACAATGGGTTCATCGGAAAATAACTTGACGGTTTATTTTTAACTCAATTATGGGCTCCTAATTTCTACTCTATTTTGCTATTTTTGTACATAAAAAAATGTTTGTGTTTGTTTTATTGTAAGTATGTTTTTATATATGTATTAGTCATAAATATAATAAATAGTTATTTAATTACTAATTTGTATGAACGAATAAATGTATGTATTTTAGAATTTAGGAGAGAAAAAAACTTTTTAAAATAGTTCTTAAGTGAAGTAAATAGAAATCAAGCTTAATTCCACAAGTAAATCTTCAGCTTCCAATGACTTTTTCCCAGAGATTTTTCTTATCGAAATCAGTTTTTGTTTAAAATTTTATTTATGACTATTTTTAAAGAAATTAATTTAAGAATAAAACGAATTTTAAACAAATCCATATAGATGTTGGTATGTACTACGAGTATAAGGAATGTGTAAAGGCAGTCCAAAGTAAGTAAAATTAAATGAAATAATCTAGACACCAACCACTCAAAGCTTAGCGAGCACAACAGCTGAAATTAAAGCTCTTCGTCAAATACTACAAATTTGAGAAATACTTGTAAATAGTATGAAGCCTCATTATAAATGATTCGGAAGATGTTATCCAAAAGTCTAAAATATCCGTTTTCACTAATATATTTTACATTTTAATAACCGGACGGAAATCTATATATATAAAATAGGACGTGTGTATGTATGTATGTATGTATGTAACGTAATGGCTCCAAAACGGCTGGGCCGATTTTGACGAAATTTTCAGGGAACCTTCAGAATACTCGGGCGGGTGACACTGTGAAGTCCAACTTTTTATTTTCGGTCTGTGAGCGGAGGGGCGTGGCAAAATCCAATAATTCAGAACGGCTTGGCCGATTTCTGTAAAACTTTTTGTCAGTTGTTCGTATTTTCGAGGAGAAGGTTTTTATGGAAGAAAATCCCTCCGGAAAAGTCGGAAAATTGGAAAAATCAAAAATCGAGTTTTTGTATGAAATGTTGTTGAAATTATTCCTTAATTGTTTTTTAAATGAAAAAATAGAAAGTTTGTCCGAAGGCTGAAAATTGGGGCGAGGCGAAGTTCGCCTGGTCCGCTAGTCCTTTATAAATGACCACGTTTAATGAAACCGCTAGCAACGAGTTCAGACTGAAATTTTATTGGAAAAACAAAAAAAAAGAATAACAATAAGAACTTGTTAATTGGAGTTCAGTTCCACCGATATATGTGTATTATAAATTTACGTTTTTTAAAATTAATTATTAATGCATAGAAAAAATCAAAAGTTTGTTGTGGCTTTAGCTCTTCATATGCCGACATTTCATTGGTATTCAGTTAGGCAAAAAATGAAAAATAAAATCTTTATTTTAAATACTTAATATTGAAATTCATTATTTGGGATATTCTCCCTAACTAATCGTTAGAAACAATTAGAGCCTTTTGCAAAATGCATAGAAAAATCAAAAGTTTGTTGTGGCTTTAGCTCTACATATGCCGACATTTCATTGGTTGCTAAAACCAAATCGTCAGTGAAGTTTAAGCAGTTTGAAAACATTCAACCTCGGATGTGGCATAAATATCCGAGGTCGAATGTTTTCAAACTGCTTAAACTTCACTGACGATTTGGTTTTAGCAACCAATGAAATGTCGGCATATGAAGAGTTAAAGCCACAATAAACTTTTGATTTTTTCTATGCATTTTGCTAAATCTCTAATTGTTTCTAACGATTAGTTGGGGACAAGGGCGTAGTCAGGATATGAAATAGGGTGGTGCCACGAAAATTATAATTTTTTATGATTATGATTTTTTATGATTATTACAATTTCGATCTATTTGAGGAGTAATCTGCGTGGATCTTCTGAAAATTTTGCTAGAATTTTTTCCAAAAATTCGTCCTTCTTCTCGGTTACCAATCTTCGGTGGACGCTTAGCATACATAGGTTAGGTTGGGTTGATTGGAGGGGTGTGATAGCCCATGTCATACGACATACACTTAAGCCAATGAAGGCTTCTTGTGCGCTCCCTTTAATTATCAAACACAACTGCCAGAGTTCTGCGGCAGGATTGGAACCTGGGACCTTCGCAGTACGAGTCTAGTACACTACCTACAAGTCTACCAAGGTCAGTTATGCATACATAGTCCTGCAATATACAATATACTTATTTTTTGATAATAAGTAAAATTGCATATTATTTTACCGTTTAAACGAGCTTCAGTCATTGTGGAGCTCAACCATGTTTTTACTCGCCTTAGGGTGCTAAATGACCACTCAACAGTTGCAGTAGTGCACGGCTGTGACAATGAAATTAATAATGCCTTCCTTATATTTGGATAAAATAATCCAGCGTCTTTCAAAATACTCGCCAGCTCTAAGTCGGCTAATTCCTTTTTACCCATTTTTTTTTTTTCGTTGCCAAGAATTATACCAAAGCTCAATTTCTCCTTCCAAATCATCCAACTCATAAAAATGCTCAAACGTTTCTGTGGCATCTTTAAGCTGTTCCAGCTTCAAATAAAGCATGTTTGACGGGTGCAAACAATGAATTGCAAACGCTGGCCTATTCTCTTCATTAAATCTTCTGTCCAGCGATGAAATTAAAGAATCTATATAAGGTATGTATATAAGTAGATCGCTTCCAGTATTCAGCAGATGATGAAAACAGGGGATTTGAACGGTGCGTTTGACGAGAGACTATCCTTGGAACAGACATCTCTATTCCTAAATTGGCTGTGTTTTCTTGAATAGAAAAAAGCAATCCGTCCACAATACCCTGTGCATTTTTTAATAATTTTATATTGTATGCATGTAAAAAAAATTATTATAGAATTAGGTGGGTGCCACGGCCCTGTAGGCCCATACCTAGCTACGCCCATGGTTGGGGAGAATATCCCAAATAATGAATTTCAATATTAAGTATTAATTATTAATACTTAAGTCGTTTTGAACAATTTTTTAGGAAGTTGCAGTGCAATAAATTTCTGAATAATTTATTCCAAATATAAGAGGATATAGAATATATGTAAGTATGTACATACATATATAATACCCCACGATAAAGGGCGAGTTCGATTCTGAAGATTAAATTCAAAAGTTATATACAAAGTAAGACTTAAGCACTTTTGCTAAATTGACACAACTATGCATATACAATATGGACACACATTCATACATATGTATATCATGGTCCACGATTTCACAAAAATAAGTTAAACAAATGTGTTGGTTCTTAATTAAATTTATTACTACGTTAGATGGCTTATTTGTTATATGTATGTATGTAAGTACATATACAGATATACATAAGTATGCACATAATAGCTCTGTTCCACATGCATAACGAAACAGTCCGAACTAGCCCAAAGTTACCCAAAACCGTTCCACATAACAATTTTTGTGCAAAAAAGAGAGAAATTGAGAGAGTAATTTTTTTAATTTCCTGTACAAATTTGCACGAACTTTTTCTTTGGGTAAGTTCGGACAAGAATTTAACAATCATCTGTTTTTTGTTTACATATGAAACTGATAGATTTATCGGAAACTTTGCAAGCAAAAGAAAAAGTTTAGTTTTTATAAATAATAAAGCAGAAGTTGAAAAAAGAAACAGCATTAAAAATATTTAAATCGATCGTAATTTTTCTTTCCATTTTAAAAGATTTATAAATATTTAAAAAAAAATTGCAATTGTTAAGTTTTTCTTCCACTTGTTTTTCAATTATTTTACAGCTATTGACAATGATGCAAATGCTTTGTTTTTATAATTTGAAGACTTTTAAGCGTCTAAAAGCACTTAAATAGATTTTAGTTTAAAAAGTAAGCAGCATTAGTATTTCAGGAACTACAAAAATGGTTTTTTGCGTTCCAGCTATTTTGGGTAACTTTGGCAAATTTAGAGAGTAATTTTCATTTTGCTCTCAATAGTCCGAACTTGTCCGAGATCTTGTGGAACAAACCTATTATGTTATACATACATACATAAGTACATGCTGTGTACTTATGCTGTGCTAATGTTTTTACATATGCACTTATGTATGTACATATGTATGTATGTACATAATTATGTATGTATGTATGTACATACTTATGCCTATGCTACTTCAATTAAATATTTTGGGAATAATGCAAATATTTTGCGAATAATGCATTTATTATTGATCTAGAGCATTCTCAAACTTAGTTGACTGAGCACGGATCATGTTTTCCACTAAAATGAGCGCACGACACTTTTGACCCATTATAAACACGCGGTATGGCAACGCGGAAAACAATACCTTGTGGCATACAAACGCATAACTTGTATTGTATACTACCCGTTCGTAATCCCATTTCTGAATTAATTATAGGAACTTTGCTCACATCTAGATAAATCCCATCAGAACCCCCTTCTAGGTGTACACCGCCTTGAGTAGAATTGATTTGGATATTATTTTCGGCTTGCATATAAAGATATTCTGAATCAATTTCAATGCCCTGGGAACCCTTTATAAATATGCGATTATCCGATGATGTTATAGTTAATGGCTTATCAATTGGACTAACAATGCGAGTGGCACTATTAGTTTTGGAGAATAAAGTTTCTGCACCCTGTGGTATATTGTAATGCGGGCGATGTGTTGTAAAAATTGAGTTACCATTTGTTGGATGATTTATTTCGAAGCTATTGACTCCCCGAAACTGCATGCCCGTTTTATCCATAGCAATTCGATTAACCATTTGACTGTTACGATGGTGCGTACGCACATACACAGGAACGTCATCTCCTGTTATAGTTATTGGTTCATTGACAAAACCCTCAAATTGTCCAATATTTCTGGAGAATACGCGATCTAGGTCAGTATCGCCATAGAATTTGACTACATCTTCCTCTGGTATGAATTCCATACCATGAATTCCTTTGCCCAAGTGCAAAACTCCAATAATCGTAAGGGTTAACAATAAATTGCCCACCGTCAACACTAAAAGAATTATAACAATCGTCCAAAATGCAAAAGTATTGCGTCCATGATTAGCACGTTTAGTTGCGTCTTCATAATTATGCTGCTGCATCTGCCTGCTTCGACAATTATAAAAGTCATAATTTTCCCCTGGTCCTTCTGATGCCGTGCCCATTGGATTTAATGATTCAATTGGTAGTGTGACTGATACAACATTCTCCGAGTTGGGCTCATCTGAATAAGAAGGGGATGGTCCTCTAATAAATGTATTTTCCAACGTTTTCATTCTAAAATTAGATGCAATTAAATATTTACAATTCAAAATGTCTAAATTTCAAAGAAACTAACTTTTTAATAATTGAAAAAATATTGTAAGTTCTTAGGCACAAGCTTTGAAATGTGTACACATTTAATTTCTTTTTCTCCAACTATTAAATGGACTACCCAGTCAGCATTTGTAAGATGTTTGGCCAAAAATCATCAAACTGATTCTTTTAGGATCACCTTGGAAGATGAAAAATTGATTAACCAGTTGTGCGCTTAGGTGGTTGTATTTAAAATAAATAATTTCATTGGATATGTAGAATGGCCAGATATACAACTGAATAGAGACCCAAAAATTTAACAGAAGGTTGGTGATGGTTCGAGCCCACCACGAGTCTAAATTATAAAATAAGTTTTAAAATTCTCATCGTATTGTGTGGATTTAAGAAATTAATAAAAACATTTGCTAGGCATTCTAAGAAAGTGATCAGAAAGAGAGGCAATAAGACAGTCTTAAAGCACATATACATACATACATATGTATGTATGTACATAAGTATGTAGTAAGTACATTTGCAATATTATTATTCAATAATTGATATTGTACAATCAAATTGCCTGTGTGTATATTATATTAGTAGGTGGCACAATATATTGAACAAAATGGAACTTCTTTTGATTTATGTCACGCGAAAAATAATATTTTGTAAAATATAGGACAATAGTATATTTTAAAGTACATACTTATGTAAGGATACATATGTTGTTTTATTTAATTTACATACATACATACGTACATACCTATATTTGCCATGTTTTGTTTAAAAATTTTAAGCGACTTACATAAGTATGTATATAGATAATGACAATAATAAAGCCAATAAAATGCTCAATAATATTGTTTAGTCTATGGGCACCTTTAAGTGAGCCGTGCGTGAGATATCGTTTTCTATAGACGAAAGTATCTTCTATGATCAGAAAATAATCACATTTCTGATTAATTTGATCAAATACATGAGTCAAAAACTCGAATATGATTAAAAATTTAATAAAATGCTAGCTGGGTACATAGTACGTACTATCATTATGTCAACTAATGCATGTCTATGTGGGAGCGTCTCCGTAAAACTAAAGCATGCGCATAAATACGTGATTATTGAAAATTATTTTGTAGATATGTACATATGTATGTATATATGTATGTATGTAAAACCCAGTCAAAATACAAGTATTTTTTAAACATATGTCATATAAAACTTTGTAGCGTTGCGTTACGTTTTCAACTTTGACAGAAAAGCGTAACGCAAAAGGTGTATGACACAATGAAAACTTTGACACAACGCGCGCATTGTGTGTTTACCAAAAAGGTGGTTATGAATTTTGCTAATTATTTTTTATTATAAAAATGAAAGTCAAAATATTATTTGCTTTTGTGTGTTTATTTTCTGATCACCTATTGTAGTTTATTGAAAATACACCACTGTACAGTATAAATGTTTTTGTTTTTTGGATTTTCAAATACGTATTCATATAAAAAGGTAAAATCTTATTAATAATAGGCTGCCACTGATTTTTTACAATAAAATAATCTTATGCTATATACTTACATATGTATAGCATGCAAATACATACTTAGGTACTATTTTATAAATTAGTTAAAAAAATAAGCTCATATTCTTCAACAGAAAATAAATTTTAAAAATAAAAAAATGAGTATTTTTCATATCACATCACATTTTCAAATTCTATCATATTCTAAAGGTGGAGGTACATAACACGCGTTACACGCGTGCGCGCGTTGAACGCGTTGTAAGCTTTTTACGCGTTACACGCGTCAAGTTACACAACACGCTTCATATTTGTTCATACTCCATCAGCTGGTAACAATATTTGCTTCATAATATGGACTGATTAGCCGCAATTTTTAAACATGATGCGTGAAAAGTTGAGAGTTGACGAACTTCACGCGTTAGACGCGTTGCCGACTTATTTATGTACCTTGTTATATGATAATACTCTAGTTCAACCTTTTTGACAGAAGTCTACAACGCGCTGACGCGTGTAACGCGTGTTATGTACCTCCACCTTAACATACATACTCACTGTCCACACTTGCAATTTAGTTGCAGCAATTCTTGGTTGTTTAAGGAGAGAGAGGTAAGAAGCTAGGGGAGGGGTACAGAGTTTCATGTTCTCTGCAATTCTGTTTTGCTTTGCTATCCTCACTATTCAACTTGATGTTTGGTGTTGTTGTATTTGATGTTTTACATACGTTTTATACAAGAATTGCAATACTAGATTGGGACACTAAAGCAATTCTGCAGCAGAATCGCATGCAACAAAATTGCCAATGTAGACGGGGAGATACATACATACATAACTTTCACGTCACGCTGCGTTAAAAGTGTTTTATGTGGCATATAAGTATGTACATTTCAACTTAAATGTCAAAGCGAAGCTGTAACGCAACGCGAAGCAAAAGTTGTATGTGACATGGCCTTAAGAGTTGTAATGACAACGTGAAGAACTGTGTGACATTCTCATGCAACCAAACTTCATGTACTATTTTTCTGCAGGCTATAAAAGATCCTTAATGGTGTTTCAAAAATTTTTTAAAGCAAAAATGGACAAATAATGTACTTACATATGATTCATTGGCTTCTCGATAATGACTTGAGGGTTTTCCGATCCCAAGATGCGGCAAATAAGTTTTCGGTCAAGTTCGATGATCGATTTTTTTCAACGTTGTTCAAGCGTAGTGACTCATTTTGTTTTGATCAGTGGTTTAAGTAGATACTTGTATTTAGACCACCCTTTAAGTATGGTAATTCTTAAATAGAATTATCATACTTAAATGTCGATTAATCAATCGCATTGCTTCAGTTAGTTTCAAGGCAAATTTAAATTAGAATGGATGCCGTGGTTAGATTTTTGCGGTATATGGGGGTTTTCATACTAGACTAATTTTTAATCCGCACAACTTTTGTTCTTTCGTATTTACACTAGACTAATTATGCTGGCATAAAATTGTGTACGTATACAAACCTTTGTGTGTGTTAGTATTTTCTTTGTTTATTTCGCAGAAATAAACTTGTGCGGGGTTGAAGCTGGTTGAAAAATTGTGCCAACCAAAAACCACTCTCTTCACCGAAAAAGCCTACAAACTGCGATTTTATGCCAGCACAATTAGTCTAGTGTGAAAACCCCCTATTGGATAATAATAGCATGTTTCCACGGCACCTGCTTCGCTCTCTATTCTTGCTTCACACCCCAATCATGAGCGAATCAACTTGCTTCGCCATACAAAATTTTGAGAGCGAAGCAGGTAGATTCATATTGAATCTACTTGCGAATCAAGAAAAAATCCTCTCTTCTCTAATTTTTATCGTAAGTTTATCTGCACCAGTTGTCAAAATTAAATATTGTTTTGTAAACAAAGCAAAATTAGAAGTGAAAAGATAAAAAAATAGAATTGTTTTATGTGTGTGTTTCCTAGGCGTAATAATAAATTTGAATTCAGTGAAAAGTTAATTTATTTAAATTTTATAAAAGTTAAAAAACAATGGATAAAAAAAAATTATAAAATCGAAGCAGGTAGATGAGTCGTATAAACAGCATGATTCATAAACTTGCTTCAGAAAGCGAAACAGGAGATTCAAGTTGCCGTGGAAACATGCTATAAAGCGAAAAAGAAATCCGCATTGGACTTCTACGAACTTTTCTCGACGACTTTTTTTTAGTGTGGCAGCTTTCGCAAAATGTTTTACAACGTGTAAACCCAGAAATTTTTTTGTTTACCTTTTGAATATACCATATCTTAGTTTTTTGGATTCCTGTTTCTTTAAATAGAACAGTTATTTTTAAGTAAGAAGAGTAGTGGTGTGGAAATACACATAACTTCATATTCACATACATACATATAATTTTAGGATTGAACTTTCTATTATAAATAAAGCAGACACATGGCATTTAAAGTATGCTATTTGGTTTTATCATTATTTTTTGTAATTAATGCTGATTTATTTTATTTAAGCCAATTGATCCCAAACGCGATGAATATAGGCGCTACTTGGAGCGTGGAGGAATTATTGAATCGCTAACAAAAGTATTTGTACGAATTCTTAAAGAGCGTCCGGAAGATCCCACTCAATATTTGCTTCAAAATTTAGGTGATGCCCGCCTTCAAGCAGACAATATTGCATATTTACAAAGCGAACTGGATGATGCCCGAAATGAAATAAAACGTTTGACGGAAATAATTAGGGGCATAAATCCAGATTTGTTGTTGGAACCGTCTTCCAATAACGATTCAATTAATAATGATTTGAGTGAAAGCCCTGGTGCAAAAGAAGGCAACGAAGATATTAACTTAGTACATAATTCGGTGGAGCAAAATCATGCAAACGGGGAATATTCTAAGATTACTTCTCTTGAGGAAGGTCTCCAAAGCACTCATTTATCAGAAGGAAATGCGCAAGGAACTGCACAAAGCGATGTAATTCAAACGGATGCCGTTTCTTCGCCTGAGTAAACTTACATACATACTTATATATGTATTCGTAATATATATATATATATATATATATATATATATATATATATATATATATATATATATATATATATATATATATATATATATATATATATATATGTTATTAAAGTTAATTTTGAGAAATATGAGTTATTTTCTTTATCTATCATGCATATGTGTATGTATATTATATAATAAAAAGCTTGAATGAAGTTAAAATTGATAAAGTTTGAAAGTAAGCGTTAAAAAGTACGGTTAATTTCATAGGACGACGATCAGGTTGAAATATATAATTCAATCAACTTTCAATTGGTGCTCACAGCACGAAAATCTTTTAAATATGTTAACCCCCATCTTTTAGATTTTTATTCCCCCTTATTATGGTTGTCGACGTCGACGTCACACCAAGTCGACATCAATATATTGGCAATTGTGGGATCGTTATCGAGAACTATTAAATATTATTGATAGGATATTACTACTACTATGGCTTATAAAATTACAATTGGCCATCAATATTAGTTAATTATTGCCTACAAGGAGTTCTGGAACTGCTGTCTTTTTACTGTCGACTTGATGTGACGTCGACAACCATAATAAGGGGGATTATATCAATACGATACTACACTAAACTAGCCAACTAGTCGTAGCCATCCTTCAGCCGGGTGCAAGAACTTTCTCCTCTGTGGCATAACTAACACCGGCTTCACTTATTAAAGATATTTCTAAAAGCTTTAAAAATATACGAAAATGCATTCAGAAATGAAGTGCACGGTAGCAGTTTTATATGAATGTTCAGAGCATATTACTCGGCAAATAATAGTATATGTGTTGCCGTTAATTTTTTTATCAGCAAGAAAAAATTTTTAAATGGGGCAGTTTCAATCAGCTAGGTTTTTAAGACTCCTTAAAAATGTACTATATGGATTTTCAAACTTCAAGGCTTTATTTATACCCAACATAAATATAAGTATATATGTACATATGTAAGTATATGTGTATATCAAAGCCGATCCTAGTCTGCTTTTTGACAATTATAAATCCAATCATTAACATTTTTCAGTACAGGATATGATCTTACATATTTTCCCCAGCATCTTAGAGATCATATACATAAATAAATTTTACATATTAATTGATTCTTATTATTTTCTAGTACTATATGCATATGTAAGTATGTAATTAAAGAAGTAGATTACATTAAGGTAAAACAATTGGTTGTACTCTTGAAATACCATGCTATAAAAAATTCCATTTGCACCAACTGCGCAAAAAAAAAAAAAAAACAAAAGATTTATGTAGTATAGACTTATTTCGAAAATATTTTGCACTAATAAAATTGCTCAATATTTTTTGTGGGGATGTGGGCATGTTTCAATGTAATTTGTTATGTATAATCTACTCCAGACACCTTGCTTCTACTCACAAACAAATAACGGGCATTGAAAAGAAACATTTAAACATGAAATTATCATAAAGTTAAATAAGTATACATATGTACATACATATGTACTTAAGTATATTGTAGCTTTGAAAAGCCACTATACATATGTACATACTTATGTGTATACGTACATAAGTATGTGCATATATGTATATGTATATATACATATATGTATATATATACATATATATGTGTGCGTATATATATATATATATATATATATATATATATATATATATATATATATATATATGTATATATATATACATATATATAGTATATATATATACATATATATAGTATATATATATACATATATATAGTATATATATATACATATATATAGTATATATATACAGTGTTGGGCAAAATACATGGTTTGCGGTATTTAAAATACAAAATACAAAATACTTGCTGATCATGTATTTAAAATACAAAATACTTTCAGGACATGTATTTAAAATACAAAATACAAAATACTTAAAAATCGGTATGTATTTAAAATACAAAATACAAAATACTTACATTTATTGCACGTATTTCAAATACAAAATACAAAATACTTTCACGCCATGTACAAGTATGTATTTAGGTAATGTTAATACCAGTA